>JBCFYV010002255.1:43842411-43872973 GCA_039000515.1 Timema cristinae
GAGTGATGTCTTATAACCAGGACTCAGGCCTGGACCTTACCGTCATCAACAGTCTGTTGCGAGAGTGATGTCTTATACCCAGGACTCAGGCCTTGACCTTACCGTCATCGACAGTCTGTTGCGAGAGTGATGTCTTATAACCAGGACTCAGGCCTGGACCTTACCGTCATCAACAGTCTGTTGCGAGAGTGATGCTTATAACCAGGACTCAGGCCTTGACCTTACCGTCATCGACAGTCTGTTGCGAGAGTGATGTCTTATAACCAGGACTCAGCCTGGACCTTACCGTCATCAACATTGTTGCGAGATGATGTCTTATAACAGACTCAGGCCTTGACCTTACCGTCATCGACAGTCTGTTCGAGAGTGATGTCTTATAACCCGGACTCAGGCCTGGACCTTACCGCATCAACAGTTGTTGCAGAGTGATGTCTTATAACCAGGACAGCCTTTACTTACGTCATCGACAGTCTTTGCGATGATGTTTATAACCAGGACTCAGGCCTTGACCTTACAGTCATCGACATCTGCTGCGAGAGTGATGTCTTATAACCAGACTCAGCCTGACCTTACGTCATCGACATCTGTTGCGAGAGTGATGTCTTATAACCAGGATCGCTTGACTACCGTCATCGACATCTGTTGCGAGAGTGATGTCTTATAACAGGACTCAGCCTTGACCTTACCGTCATCGACAGTCTGTTTGAGAGTGATGTCTTATAACAGACTCAGCTTGACCTTACCGTATAGACAGTCTGTTGCGAGAGTGATGAATTATACCCAGGACTAGGCCTTGACCTTAACCGTACATCGACAGTCTGTTGCGAGAGTGATGTCTATAACCAGGACCAGCCTGACTTACCGTCATCACAGTCTGTTGCGAGAGTGATGTCTTATAACCAGGACTCAGGCCTGACCTTACGCATCGACAGTCTGTTGCGAGAGTGATGTCTTATAACCGGACTCAGGCCTTGACCTTACAGTCATCGACAGTCTGTTGCGAGAGTGATGTCTTATAACCAGGACTCAGCCTTGACCTTACCGTCATCGACAGCTTTGCGAGAGTGATGTCTTATAACCAGACTCAGGCCTTGACCTTACCGTCATCGACAGTCCTGTTGCGAGAGTGATGAATTAACCAGGACTTAGCTTGGCCTTACCGTCATAGACAGTCTGTAGCGAGAGTGATGAATTTATCCCAGACTCAGGCCTTGACCTTACCGTCATCGCAGTCTGTTGCGAGAGTGATGTCTTATAACCAGACTCAGGCCTGGACCTTACCGTCATCAACATGTTGCGAGAGGATGTCTTATAACCAGACTAGGCCTTGACTTACCGTCATCGACGTCTGTTGCGAGAGTGATGACTTATACCAGACTTAGCTTGCCTTACCGTCATAGACAGTCTGTTGCAGAGTGATGAATTATACCGGGTGACCAACCTGCTACCAATTGACACATATAGCGAATTGGCCATAAAAGTGAGACAAATTGAGTTTGCCACTTTCACATAGACAAAACTTTCTTGATGCTTGTCTGTTTTTTACTTGATATTACTGCTAACATTGGAAGTAATCGGTTTTGAATGATACTCTGACAAACACTGCATCAATAATACTCACCTCCACTTGATTTCATCTCTGCATTCAGACAAAAGATTGTCAAATTTGCATTAATTTTTCTTATATTTCACTCAAACATATTCATGATTTGAGTCTTTAGCTTTTACTGAATAGTTAAATTGAACATGTCTTGAATAAACATATGTTAAATAGAGTTTAATATTTTAAATGCTTGATGGTTGCCCACCGCTTATTCACCACACTGGTGCTACATTGGAATATGTTGCCGCCGCTTAATTCACCACACTGTAAGTACATTGGAAAATATGTTGCCATCTCTCATTCACACAATTAGGTACATGAAAGTAGTTGCCGCCGCTCATTCACCACAACTGTAGCTACATTGGAAAGTAGTTAGCGCGTCATTCACACACATGTAGTACATGAAATATGTTGCCATCTCTCATTCACCACACATGTAGGTACATGTGAAAGTATGTGCATCTCTCATTCACCACCCTGTAGCTACATTGAAAGTATGTTGCCCGCCGCTCATTCACCACACCTGTAGCTACATTGGAAAGTATGTTGCCCACCGCTCATTCACCACACCTGTAGCTACATTGTAAAGTATGTTGCCCATCTCTCATTCACCACACCTGTAGCTACATTGGAAAGTATGTTGCCCATCTCTCATTCACCACACATGTAGGTACATTGGAAAATATGTTGCCCATCTCTCATTCACCACACATGTAGGTACATTGGAAAATATGTTGCCCATCTCTCATTCACCACACCTGTAGCTACATTGGAAAATATGTTGCCCATCTCTCATTCACCACACCTGTAGCTACATTGGAAAGTATGTTGCCCATCTCTCATTCACCACACCTGTAGCTACATTGGAAAGTATGTTGCCCATCTCTCATTCACCACACATGTAGGTACATTGGAAAATATGTTGCCCATCTCTCATTCACCACACCTGTAGCTACATTGGAAAGTATGTTGCCCATCTCTCATTCACCACACATGTAGGTACATTGGAAAATATGTTGCCCATCTCTCATTCACCACACCTGTAGCTACATTGGAAAATATGTTGCCCATCTCTCATTCACCACACCTGTAGCTACATTGGAAAGTATGTTGCCCATCTCTCATTCACCACACATGTAGGTACATTGGAAAGTATGTTGCCCATCTCTCATTCACCACACATGTAGCTACATTGGAAAGTATGTTGCCCCTCTCTCATTCACCACACATGTAGCTACATTGGAAAGTATGTTGCCCATCTCTCATTCACCACACATGTAGCTACATTGGAAAGTATGTTGCCCGCCGCTCATTCACCACACCTGTAGCTACATTGGAAAGTATGTTGCCCGCCGCTCATTCACCACACATGTAGGTACATTGGAAAGTATGTTGCCCGCCGCTCATTCACCACACCTGTAGCTACATTGGAAAGTATGTTGCCCGCCGCTCATTCACCACACATGTAGGTACATTGGAAAGTATGTTGCCCGCCGCTCATTCACCACACCTGTAGCTACATTGGAAAGTATGTTGCCCCGCCGGGTACTATGTTCCAACCACACCTGTAGCTACATTGGAAAGTATGTTGCCCTCGCTCATTCACCACACCTGTAGCTACATTGGAAAGTATGTTGCCCATCTCTCATTCACCACACCTGTAGCTACATTGGAAAGTATGTTGCCCTCGCTCATTCACCACACCTGTAGCTACATTGGAAAGTATGTTGCCCATCTCTCATTCACCACACCTGTAGCTACATTGGAAAGTATGTTGCCCACGCTCATTCACCACACCTGTAGCTACATTGGAAAGTATGTTGCCCATCTCTCATTCACCACACCTGTAGCTACATTGGAAAGTATGTTGCCCCCGCTCATTCACCACACCTGTAGCTACATTGGAAAGTATGTTGCCCATCTCTCATTCACCACACCTGTAGCTACATTGGAAAGTAGTTGCCCATTCTCATTCACCACACTTATCTAATTGAAAGAAACTTTACTAACTTTTTTTAAATTTAATATTTTAAAACTTATTTGATTAATGGTATAAACATGGCAAATGGCTTTAAATCTTATACCAGTCCTGTTTATAATTGTTGACAAATGTATGTGCATAAGCTGTTATATCTCGTGTGTTTTGGTTCCTTTTCTTAATAGAAAACAACTGCCAAACATTGCATATACTCTGTACGCAATGTGAATGATATCTGTGCTAAAGAAAGAGTAGAGTGGCGCAGCTCGACGCGCAGTGCGTGTCTTGAATCGTTGCTTCCCCTTCACTCTAATATATTGAGGAGGTAACGATTACTAGTGCAAGGTAAATAAGAGGGATCATGTTGCTGAAACATAGAATAATACTTAGGTAACAGAAATAAATTTATTATAACAAAAAATAAGATGAGATAAAGGGTTACAGTAGAAGAATAAGATTTAAAGTTAAATATCAGGTATCGTATATAGTGTCAGAAATATCATTTATTGATATACCTAGTTTTGTTGCACTAACGTCTGAAGGAAAACTGGGAGGTTTGCATTGGGCTTGAGTAACAATTTGATGCTGTTAAATGATTTAGTTATTTCAAACACGGTCAGGGAGGGAAGGAACTAATTTGGCTGGACCTTTTTCATTCGGAATTTGCAGGATATTTACTTGCGGCTTTGTTTAACAGTTGGTACTCGAAGCAAAATCTGGAGGAACTTCCTCTTGTTCCACAATTACAACGGGATTCTGGTACAAGCACCCACTGTGTTTTATGATGCTATGTTGGTTTGTTTTGGGTAGTTAATTTCTTCAGTGGGGAACATCAGTGGGTTAGTTGACAATCTTTTAATCCAGTGCTCCACAAATTTTTTAGGCTTCATTACACTTAACATGCCTCACATTTTCACGGCCTACCACTTTGTTCTGATTATGTGCTGCAGCAGCAGAAAATGGATTACACGCCCAGTCCAACAGTTGTACGGTAAATCAGAATTATGAAAGTATAGACCAATTTTTTCCTTACATAACTTCAAATGTTCCAAGATTAAAGGTTGAAGTTCTTTTTGTGTACCCGCTTCTTGAACACTTATAAAAATTTTGTTCAAACCCTTAGTTATTTGGGAAAACCATAACTTTTAACTTTGCGGGAAAGTTTTCGATTTTGTCAGATTTATTGAAAATAATAGTAAATACTGATAAGTAAGAAATACGACTGGCACACGGCTGCAACTTGTACCAATTTCATGTGTATTTTTGTTGAATAGCAATATGTGGCTCTGGGCTGTGGCCCACCTAATTCATGACCACCACATACCATTTGAGAACATTGCTTTTAGTCTGATCTGGTGCTGGCTACAATTGGTCTGTTCCCGGGGATTGTATCTGTTGAAGGCCTGTTGATCCTCTTCTAATACTTGGGGGGATTGTAACTGTTGAAGGCCTGTTGATGCTCTTTTAATACTTGGGGGGATTGTAACTGTTGAAGGCTCTTCTAATACTTGGGGGGATTGTAACTGTTGAAGGCTCTTCTAATACTTGGGGGGATTGTAACTGTTGAAGGCCTGTTGATGCTCTTCTAATACTTGGGGGGATTGTAACTGTTGAAGGCCTGTTGATGCTCTTCTAATACTTGGGGGGATTGTAACTGTTGAAGGCCTGTTGATGCTCTTCTAATACTTGGGGGGATTGTAACTGTGTAAGGCCTGTTGATGCTCTTCTAATACTTGGGGGATTGTAACTGTGTAAGGCCTGTTAATGCTCTTCTAATACTTGGGGGGATTATAACTGTTGAAGGCCTGTTGATGCTCTTCTAATACTTGGGGGGATTGTAACTGTTGAAGGCCTGTTGATACTCTTCTAATACTTGGGGGATTGTAACTGTTGAAGGCCTGTTGATGCTCTTCTAATACTTGGGGGGATTGTAACTGTTGAAGGCTCTTCTAATACTTGGGGGGATTGTAACTGTTGAAGGCCTGTTGATGCTCTTCTAATACTTGGGGGGATTGTAACTGTTGATGCTCTTCTAATACTTGGGGGGATTGTAACTGTTGAAGGCCTGTTGATTCTTCTAATACTTGGGGGGATTGTAACTGTTGAAGGCCTGTTGATGCTCTTCTAATACTTGGGGGGATTGTAACTGTTGAAGGCCTGTTGATGCTCTTCTAATACTTGGGGGGATTGTAACTGTTGATGCTCTTCTAATACTTGGGGGGATTGTAACTGTTGAAGGCGTGTTGATGCTCTTCTAATACTTGGGGGGATTGTAACTGTGTAAGGCCTGTTGATTCTCTTCTAATACTTGGGGGGATTGTAACTGTTGAAGGCTCTTCTAATACTTGGGGGGATTGTAACTGTTGAAGGCCTGTTGATGCTCTTCTAATACTTGGGGGGATTGTAACTGTTGAAGGCTCTTCTAATACTTGGGGGGATTGTAACTGTTGAAGGCCTGTTGATGCTCTTCTAATACTTGGGGGGATTGTAACTGTGTAAGGCCTGTTGATTCTCTTCTAATACTTGGGGGGATTGTAACTGTTGAAGGCTCTTCTAATACTTGGGGGGATTGTAACTGTTGAAGGCTCTTCTAATACTTGGGGGATTGTAACTGTTGAAGGCCTGTTGATGCTCTTCTAATACTTGGGGGATTGTAACTGTTGATGCTCTTCTAATACTTGGGGGGATTGTAACTGTTGAAGGCCTGTTGATGCTCTTCTAATACTTGGGGGGATTATAACTGTTGAAGGCTCTTCTAATACTTGGGGGGATTGTAACTGTTGATGCTCTTCTAATACTTGGGTGGATTGTAACTGTTGAAGGCTCTTCTAATACTTGGGGGGATTATAACTGTTGAAGGCTCTTCTAATACTTGGGTGGATTGTAACTGTTGATGCTCTTCTAATACTTGGGGGGATTGTAACTGTTGATGCTCTTCTAATACTTGGGTGGATTGTAACTGTTGAAGGCCTGTTGATGCTCTTCTAATACTTGGGGGGATTGTAACTGTTGAAGGCTCTTCTAATACTTGGGGGGATTGTAACTGTTGAAGGCCTGTTGATGCTCTTCTAATACTTGGGGGGTGTTGAAGGCCTGTTGATGCTCTTCTAATACTTGGGGGGATTGTAACTGTTGATGTTCTTCTAATACTTGGGGGATTGTAACTGTTGAAGGCTCTTCTAATACTTGGGGGGATTGTAACTGTTGAAGGCTCTTCTAATACTTGGGGGGATTGTAACTGTTGATGTTCTTCTAATACTTGGGGGGATTGTAACTGTTGAAGGTTGATGCTCTTCTAATACTTGGGGGGATTGTAACTGTTGAAGGCTCTTCTAATACTTGGGGGGATTGTAACTGTTGAAGGCCTGTTGATGCTCTTCTAATACTTGGGGGGATTGTAACTGTTGAAGGCCTTTGATGTGCTCTTCTAATACTTGGGGATTGTAACTGTTGAAGGCCTGTTGATGCTCTTCTAATACTTGGGGGGATTGTAACTGTTGAAGGCCTGTTGATGCTCTTCTAATACTTGGGGGGATTGTAACTGTTGAAGGCTCTTCTAATACTTGGGGGATTGTAACTGTTGAAGGCTCTTCTAATACTTGGGGGGATTGTAACTGTTGAAGGCTGTATTCTTCTAATACTTGGGGGGATTGTAACTGTTGAAGGCTTCTTCTAATACTTGGGGGATTGTAACTGTTGAAGGCCTGTTGATGCTCTTCTAAATACTTGGGGGGATTGTAACTGTTGAAGGCCTGTTGATGCTCTTCTAATACTTGGGGGGATTGTAACTGTTGAAGGCCTGTTGATGCTCTTCTAATACTTGGGGGGATTGTAACTGTTGAAGGCCTGTTGATGCTCTTCTAATACTTGGGGGGATTGTAACTGTTGAAGGCTCTTCTAATACTTGGGGGGATTGTAACTGTTGAAGGCTCTTCTAATACTTGGGGGGATTGTAACTGTTGATGCTCTTCTAATACTTGGGGGGATTGTAACTGTGTAAGGCCTGTTGATGCTCTTCTAATACTTGGGGGATTGTAACTGTTGAAGGCCTGTTGATGCTCTTCTAATACTTGGGGGGATTGTAACTGTTGATGTTGTCTAATACTTGGGGGGATTGTAACTGTTGAAGGCTCTTCTAATACTTGGGGGGATTGTAACTGTTGAAGGCCTGTTGATGCTCTTCTAATACTTGGGGGGATTGTAACTGTTGAAGGCCTGTTGATGCTCTTCTAATACTTGGGGGGATTGTAACTGTTGATGTTCTTCTAATACTTGGGGGGATTGTAACTGTTGATGTTCTTCTAATACTTGGGGGGATTGTAACTGTTGATGTTCTTCTAATACTTGGGGGGATTGTAACTGTTGAAGGCCTGTTGATGCTCTTCTAATACTTGGGGGGATTGTAACTGTTGAAGGCCTGTTGATGCTCTTCTAATACTTGGGGGGATTGTAACTGTTGATGTTCTTCTAATACTTGGGGGGATTGTAACTGTTGATGTTCTTCTAATACTTGGGGGGATTGTAACTGTTGATGTTCTTCTAATACTTGGGGGGATTGTAACTGTTGAAGGCCTGTTGATGTTCTTCTAATACTTGGGGGGATTGTAACTGTTGATGTTCTTCTAATACTTGGGGGGATTGTAACTGTTGATGTTCTTCTAATACTTGGGGGGATTGTAACTGTGTAAGGCCTGTTGATGCTCTTCTAATACTTGGGGGGATTGTAACTGTTGAAGGCCTGTTGATGTTCTTCTAATACTTGGGGGGATTGTAACTGTTGATGTTCTTCTAATACTTGGGGGGATTGTAACTGTTGATCCTCTTCTAATACTTGGGAGGATTGTAACTGTTGAAGGCCTGTTGATGCTCTTCTAATACTTGGGGGGATTGTAACTGTTGAAGGCCTGTTGATGTTCTTCTAATACTTGGGGGGATTGTAACTGTTGATGTTCTTCTAATACTTGGGGGGATTGTAACTGTTGATCCTCTTCTAATACTTGGGGGGATTGTAACTGTGTAAGGCCTGTTGATGCTCTTCTAATACTTGGGGGATTGTAACTGTTGAAGGCCTGTTGATGTTCTTCTAATACTTGGGGGGATTGTAACTGTTGATGTTCTTCTAATACTTGGGGGGATTGTAACTGTTGATGTTCTTCTAATACTTGGGGGGATTGTAACTGTTGAAGGCTCTTCTAATACTTGGGGGGATTGTAACTGTTGATGTTCTTCTAATACTTGGGGGGATTGTAACTGTTGATGTTCTTCTAATACTTGAAGTGAGGGGAAGGAAGCTGCATTTGACTTTTGCGTTGTGTCGAAACTGTTAGTCTTCTTAGATACCTTTGTGACCCAACACACTTGCTTCCCTCTAGTTTTTTTCAGAACACGGTACAACAAGGTACAACAAAGTACAAAGTTGACGATTCAAACTATTATACATATCCTGATTTACACTAAAACATTATCTGACACTTTTAAAAGTTTCCTAGGCTACTTTCATACATTCATACATCAAGTCATTTGATCTGCAACAACTGTTGCTTTTAATAGGTAGAAGCATTACGGAGTAAATAAAGCTAATAATATAGTAAATGTAACAGCTAAAAGATATGTTTGTATTTTGTAACTGTTCTTCCTGCCATATTCTTTCTTTAGTTTGAAATGTGGTTCTTATGGTGATATGTTTCAGGCAAGGTTATGTTGCCACCCGGCGAGTGACATCACACCCAGGTGGTGGTTCAGCTTGGGGCACTCACCCTGGAGAGGTAACACCTGACAACACTTACTAGAGCAGAGGTCCCCAACCATTTTGTACGTTAGAACACATTCAAAACTAACGGTAGTGCGGCAAGTTTACTAGTTCCCGCCAGGCTCGGAGATCAGCCTCAACGCGATACACACGAGCTGTAGGTAATACTTAAGGCCATAGCCATGAGGGGAAAGGGGGGTTAAACCCCCTCCAAGCTGACAAAAAATAAATTAAAAAATACTGCTTTATTTACAGTTTTAACAAAACCTAAACAAAGACACAAGGAACTACTTAACTACTCACCACCATTTTGGTGCTTGGGTACATTTTTAAAATATATATTTTTTCTGTGTTTATTCAGGCAACAAAGCTGGGTAGACTCGTGTCAAAATGTTTACAAAGGAAATAGGAAGTATTAGCATGTATTAGTGAGTGTGAAGAGAATGAAGGATTGGGGTAGGTCTTTAAGATTAGGAAAAATCAAAACTGTTCAGCTTGAAACTATTTTAAATAAGCCGGCAAAGAAAGAAGAATGAGTAGACGGGATTGGAAAGAGGGGCTTTCAATCACAAACTTCTTGAGAACAGCATACCTGGAGATAAGCACACACTTGATTTTTGTCGGAAAAGTGACAGATTAAAATTACTAGTCAATAACTTTTCAACTGTGATCAAAAAGTGGCGGGCAGACGCAAACGGCTCGGCGGGGGCATAGAATTAGGGACCCCTGCCCTAGAGGAACATTTTATTATAGAAACTATGTCCCAAGCTACCATTTCCTCATTTTACTATAGAAACTATGTCCCAAGCTACCATTTCCTCATTTTATTATAGAAACTATGTCCCAAGCTACCATTTCCTTATTTTATTATAGAAACTATGTCCCAAGCTACCATTTCCTTATTTTATTATAGAAACTATGTCCCAAGCTACCATTTCCTCATTTTATTATAGAAACTATGTCCCAAGCTACCATTTCTTCATTTGAAGCTCAAAAGTATCCTATTAATTTCTCTCACAAAACATTTATTAAGTTCAATACTTATCAATCATCTCATTTTACGGGATGAGCCATAGCTTCAAAATGAGCATTAACAAATGAGTAAATATGGTGGTGAGGTTATTACCTATTCTTTCTTATACAAAGAAAGTATTGTAATGGAATTTTGATGGATTTCATTCAAAATTTATATTTAGATGTTAAATTGTATATAGGTCCCACAGCACTTCTTTGGTGCTGACTGACAGCTCACAGCTGATATCTGACAGCTCTGAAAAGTAACTAGACCAAATTATGTATCCTTCCGCCGAACCATATGATTTGCAAAAACATGTGTTTAGCAGCTGTCACTTCTGACAGTCAAATTTTAGGTCTCAACAAGAAACTTATATGACTTTTATTTTCTATATATTTATTTATATATATATATATATATATGTAGATGGCCTAATATTAATTATTAATTTTTTCAAGAATATAATTTTTTTCTAAATAGAATTTAATCCCATATAAGTTTTTATTGTAATAAATAAATAAGTTTTATTTAAAAAAATCCAATTTTCTTATAAAAAATTATTTAGAAAATGATAAAAAAATCCAATTTTTTTTGTTAGTATTAATATTAACATTATAAATTTGAAAAATCTGAATATCTATTACTACACATAGAAAAAAAAAATCAAAAATTTTTAAGAGTATTACAACATGTTGGTGACCTGGTGCTATAGGGTTAAGGTGTCAGACTTCTGTACTGGGAGTCCGGGGTTCATTCCTCGGTCGCAGCACAAATTTATTTGATTGCCAAACCCTTTCTTGACCTCTGACAAGATGTGTATTAATCAAAACTTGTGAATTGGTGGAATGCCAGGCCTCCACCGTGGTTCGGATCCCATGTTAAACTGTAGGTCCTCCATTTCATCTCACAATCACCCTTCCTTTAAACATTAGCGTAAGTGTGTAGAGCCCGAAAGGGTAGTTAGACGCTGTGCTAATAAATAATAATAATAATAATAATAATAATAATAATAATAATAATAATAATAAATAATAATAATAATAATAATAATAATAATAATAATAATAATAATAATAATGATGATGATGATGATGATAGATATCAGAAAACATTCTAAAGTAATTTAAAGTAAGGAGTGGTAATAAAGTTAAAACTTGGTATATGGATTGATTGACTTTTAATATCCAAAAGATTGATTTTATTTTGCTTTTAATGAGCTACAAAATGTCATATATAAAAATTTTCGATAAATTTATATTAACGTCAATAGAATAAAAATATGGGTTTACGACAAGTCTAAAATTCTCATAAAACATATTAAAATTTAGTAACAAAACTTTGATACAACAAATTAGTGAAAAAAAACAAAGCTTAATGATCTACAGTGTTGTAATTATGCTATAAAAGTGAATTTGTGCGTTAGCATCTCTCAAAGAAGTGGTTAATAAAGTTAAGAAAATGTTCTTGTTACAACGTTTTTAAAGAATTTAATAATTATTATGTTATTTATAAAATCTAATCCTTATCTTGGTTCAGTCAAGTGTTTTCCAATGGGGTTCGCAAGAACTTCGTCTACATCATCATATTCGTCATCGTCCTCTACATTGTCTTCAGCCAGGTTAATGATGATAGGTAGGTGGGTCTCACTTGCATCCATTTTTATCTCCCTGTCCCAATCTTCCTTGATAAGTCTCTCGCAATGGTCGAAATTCTTACTCCAACTGAAACATTAGAATGTACAGCCATAGTAAAGATTCTATACACAACCCACTCATACCTTTTTTTTGCATGGATAACATTAGATATGTATAAGTCTGTAACTAAGCATCATATATGTTTCAAAAATGAGGTGGCCCAATGGCTAGATAATTTTAAGCATCATATATGTAATTATAGTGAGCTAGGTAGAATAATAAAAATTGCATTCTTTTATAAAATTATACCTCTCAGGGGTAACTTGAGCAAGGGCTTCCTCCCAGATTTTTCTAACGGTTAAATAATTTTGTAGCGTACCCCTTGAATAAGGATTGGATTAGAAAGTAGCCTGTCAACAAGGGAGGGAGTGCCAAAAATTGTACAAATAAGGGATTTTTTTTTAGATAAAACATTGCTCAATGAATAGTTTAACATTGTAATTCCACTAAAAAAAAAACAAGAAATCATTTTGTGGGCCTATATTGATAAGGTGACACAAAGTATTGTTTATTTAAAACTTTTATCTTTGTAACATCACTATTTCAAAATATATTATAGTTATAATTATTCACCCAAGTTGATGGCGAATCAAATAACAGCCTATTAAATAGATATTTATCAGGTTTGGAAATTGCAAATAACTATGACATTCTATCTAATCAAGATGCCTTAAAAAGAGCGAGACGAGCAAAAAACCCCCTCTTTTTAATAATTGATGTGCCTACATTTTTTAATAATTTAAATAAATCTGAGAGAGTAGGAACATTCTGTTTATGGGGAAAAAAAATATTTATAAGTGATAGTTTGTGTACAATATCCTTATAATTTTCACTACACAGAAAGCATGAACGAACTTCAACCAAGGAATGAGAGGAACTACAAGCCTTAAAACAAGTGACTCCATAGATATGTAGCTTGTAATTATGTAAATAAAACTTTTTTTTATCCTCACCATCTCACAGTGTCAACACTGAGTTTCAAGTAGCTTGCTGTTTTTTCTGCCACGTTGAATGAATCGAAGTCGTCCATCATCTCTTGTCTAATTACAGCTGCAACGTTGATGATGTCCTCTTGTTTCTGATGTGTGCATGTCTCTCTCTTCTTCCCGGAACAGCTTGGCCCCTCCTCCTCCATAGGTGTTTCCCTGGGTTTGGACAGACTCATGCTGCGGGGAAAAAAAGACAGATTAATAACTTAACCAAAGTTTTACACAACCTCAGGCTTGTACTCACCTTTACAATATGCTATATTATATTGTTTTAATATGTAGGCCTATTTATAATGAGTTTAAATAATTTAATAAACAAAAATCAATATCCTAGAAAATATGTTTAGGCCTATAAAATAAATGACAATGACAAATCAAAAGCTATCCTAATTAACAAACATCTAATTCAGATTCACTCCTCTTAAAATGTGTTAACAAAGTAAATATCTATCAATATTCTAGAAAATATGTTTAGGCCTATAAAATAAATGACAATGACAAATCAAAAGCTATCCTAATTGACAAACATCTAATTCAGATTCACTCCTCTTAAACAGTTGTAACAAAGTCTAATAAAATACAATAACTTATAACTTGAAGTCTTACCTGGTATTTATTTAATCAACACTGGAGAAAGACTCGCAAGTATTTTTATTTCACTTCACAGATTTTTTTGGAATATAAAATTTTAAAACTCGATGTTTAGCCTAGAGGGCAACACAACACAATCTTGGGGTTAAATGATTTATTTTATAGTGTTGATAGACTTAAATTTTCGAATATTTAGTGAGAAACACTCGCTATTTTATTTTATCACATGTTATATTAGATAAATAATTATTCAAAGATCATCAAAAAACAGTTTATTTTCTGAGGATAACACGTTCACACACCGAAATAATATTCCAAAAGACACAGATTACTAACTAGCCGAATTAACATTCAAAAAAGACACTGTACTATTCAAATTTGTAATAAAATTATTAACGGGTAGCATAGCCTAAATACAAATCAATAGTACTCAAATATAAAATATTTTGTTCTTAAACTTGTTGATTCAGCACGTGGTTTTATTGAATTTAATTTAAATGATAATTCAATGTTATACTCTATTTTAAAATTGTTAGATTTTGATTATGAGAATAACCGTTTTGTTAGTTGATTAATAATGAAGTTTTCTTTTTCTATTTAATTCAAATTAATTATTAAAAGCAAGAGAACGTTAAAAGTGGCCTTATTGGTGAAAACAAATATGGCCACTGAGTAAAATATGCTGGTTTATGACGTAGAAAAAAGAGAATCGTTGAGAGTTATGAGGCAGCAGTGTTAATTCACATGTTTACAAACAGCAAAATTTATATTATTTCACAAACATTTTGAATGTTTTTTCCTATTTAATAACTGAATATAATACCATTAAATGTAAAATTTCAGGCTCTATTTAACCTGTTATTACCACAAGAGTTAAAAGAAAAACTAAAATGAAATCACTAGACTTTTTTTTCTTAATTTTGTTTATGGAAAGTAAAATTATACTGTAATCTTTGGAGGAGTATTGTTAATGGTGATTGATAGTATTTTTAGTAATAATAATAGTAGTAATTAGTAAATAATTATTATTTCCAAATATGGTGACAAAAGTTAATTTTAGACAATGTTGGCGTTACTGATACCATATGCTAGCGTCCGCTAGCTGTCATCGAAAACCATAGAAGTGGTAAGTCCACTGTACCTCAAGGTAATATTAATTCTAGCTTTAAAATTAAATTGACTGATTTTTGCAAATTTGAAATTCTTAAAAACAACTTTAGTAATTAATCAAAAATTGATATTCGGTGATTGCTTTGTACGATAAATAATATTGTGTAGGTAAGTTACTTTGCTTTTTGGAGGAAATTGATAACCAATTTTTGTAAAAGTTTGTTTCACATTATTATAGACAAAATGAGAAGATATCCGAGTTTATCACGTCTGCCATGCTATTCACAATAAGCACAATTGACATAATAAACATTTGTTTCACTAAACCATCTAATTTTTATAGACATTTATCTATTGTAGGATGTACAAACCTTAATAGGTCCACTAAAAACCACAATTTCAAGGTTACACAATTATTACAAGCATGTCGCGAGTTTAAATAAACTGTGTGCACATCGCCTTGTAATTAGGTTGTGATATAAGGGTCTGCCCTCCATAGCCACCAAACACCCATGCTAGGGCAGGTGACTGATGACTCATCCCTCAATTACACCTTTAGTCAGGTTGAACTATTAGATTTTTCCTTTGCCCCTTATCTAAACCTCGGACTTCTAATCTAGAACTCTGACAACTCTCACAACTCCATAGACTCTACCTACACGGCTCCTCGTCAGGAAGGAAAGTGAAGAGATGTGTACCCTGAAGGGGTATATCAAGCAACATATCCTTCTCGAAGCTTCCTAAAGAAAAAAGGTGTGGTCATCCAGGTGTGTTCTGTTCACAAAACTGTGCTGTCTTTTTTAACAGAGACATAGGAGGATGTCGCCATACTTTGCAAATTAACAGATTAACACAAATAAATCTTACTACCCACTCACATTTATAATATCGTAGTTTTGAATATAGATGTGAATAATAAATTATTGAGATGTATACTTCCATATCATTGCACAGTTTTAAATTCTAAATAAAGGGTGTCTTACTACCTGTTCAGCTATACTTCATTCAGGTCGAAGTTACCTAGAGCTAGCATGGTATGAAACCAGATATGGTATAAAAGTTTCTTAGTTGTATCAATTACAACCAAGCTTTTGTTAAGAGCCATAAATTCACCCATGTTCTTAAATATCAGAATGGTAGCTATTGGTTTCAGAAATCTGGTGAATACCTTAATTTTGATATTTTGATATGGTTTTGACTCTAAATAACGCTGTTACCTACTAATTAATTTTTGGTCAAGTTTCATAGAACTCCCTAAACTCCCACCCTAATGACTTACAGTCTTGATCTAGGAAATTTTGGGGAAATACAATCAATTAATTTGGTAAAATATTATTTCCATACTTTCTTTTATACCACTTAAACCCTTTTTTTGTACTATTATTCACAAAACCAACACTCATTTATTTTATATCATTTGGATTAATTTTTTTAGCACTGTGTCTTACTACCCATTTGGGTTACCTATACTCCTATTTACTAACTATCTGAATGCCTGTTCTTTGGACGGGATATTGTGTTATTATTTATTTTTTGATGTAAATGAGGAATTTTTGTTTGATGCTTAATGGAATTGTTCTTAGCGCTACCCGAGAAACACCGCGAGGAGGTGGCCATGTATCGTTTCTCATGGGGAGTTTTATTTTCGGCGGGCCCCCCTTGCTAACTGCCGGACAAAATCACGAGTCTTGGGGTAGTTGTATCTCAAAACTTAAGTTATACTTAAGAATAATGAGGTTGAACTGGATTAATTTTGTTTATAGTACTTCTCGGTAAACGATGTTGGATGTACTTCCACATGGTGCTAAAATCATGAGTTTAGATGGTTTGCTAACCCTCGAACAGGCTACATAAAACTTCCCATGTGATAAACAATCTTCTCTTATATTGTGCCATTTTCAGTTATTGTCCCTGTGATTTGTTTATTATCATGGCAAAGCAAACCTTAACGGGGAACTGGAGATGTTTAAATCCAAAAGGATAATCTGATGGAATAGTGGAAATTCTTGGTATAAACACGGTCTCATTCACTGCAGTCCCTGTTAAAATTGTGACCTCAATGATGTTCGGCTGCGAAGACTTTACCTGAAGCTATGCTCCGTTGCAAAGGTTTGGTGGACTTAGGTTTCTCAGAAGCATCACTGGAGCACCGGCTTTCAGGATGAGTCGATGAGGTGGAGGGTTGAGAGTATTGAGAAATTTAACAGGTTAGCTTACTGCCTCATTGCTGTTAAGGACCGAGTCAGTTGATTTGTACTTAACCTCAACACCTTCATTTCTTTGCAAAAAAGGCCATTGAGTTCCGAAGCTGACACATTTGTGGGGGTTAGTAAAGCTTTTTCACAAAGTCAAGACGATTGTTTTTGGTCAATGTGTTGAATGTCGGAGTAGATGTCTATAAGACTAACAACCATGTCTACCAAAGTGCAGAGTCCAGCCGGAATGTCCATCATGTTGTTCTGATCATTCAATCTGCCCTTACCAATATCAAGCAACATCTTTGCGAATTCACCTGTCCCGTGATTTCCCTAAGGTGGACTCTCATATTAGTTGTTTGTGAAAGTTTTTCAATATGTGGCTATAATGAAGAATATTTTAGGCAAGAATGAACTTTGTCAGCTCTCGTGCCTCTCGGGACAACAGGGAGTGTTTGTGTGAAGTCACCTGCAAACAATACAGTGACTCCTCTAATACGGCTGTTATTGTTCCGAATACCTCTGAGATTGCGATCAGCTTAAATGCCCGCCTTATGAGCCATGGTGCATTCGTCCCAAACATTAAGCTGGCAGTCTTTCAACACTTGGGCGATGTTACTTTGTTTAGAGATATTGCACGAAGGAGAGTCAACTTTGTCTAGATTAAGAGGCAGTTTGAATGCTGCACGAGCTGTTTTGCCTCCCTCCAAGAGAGTTGCACCAATACCTGAAGAAGCAACAGCTATAGAAATACTACCCCCACTTCTAGTTTTGGCCAGCAATAAGTTAATGAGGAAGTTCTTTCTGGTACTCCCTGGAGCATAAAAAAAAACTATTTTCCTTAAGATGACACTATGCTTTGAAGAACATCTGTATAAAGGCTCCTTTTGTCTGCTGTCAAACACTGCTCATGATTGATTACAAAATCGTTCAACCTGCCAACATCATAGTTTATCTCCTGCAAATACTCTCAATTTTCTAAGATTCCACCATGCCGCCAAGCCTTGGGTAGATCGTACTTGTCGAGAATGTCTCCTCCTATTTCACTAAAAGTAAGGCTCTGTTGAACATTTCTGGTCTCTCTCTGCACAGCAGTGCACGAAAGATGTTCACATCTTCAGAGAAGTTAACTTTGTGTTTTTCCCACAGAACTGCTGCTTCAGTCACCTGGCAAAACATTACCATGGCAAAAAGTTCTCTCAGCTTATGAGGTGAATCTGACACTGCTTCCAACGTTTTATCTCAGTGACTGTCATCTTCTAACAATCCAAGCTCTTTACAGGCAGACTAGTATGTTGGGCTCAATACACCATTTACGGTTTTCAGGTCAGCAAAACAGATTGAGCCTCAGACACGGTGATGGACTAATCAACACTGGTAGCATTCTGAGTTCTTTGGATGCACGATGTAAACTCAGCCAATCATCTGTCCTTTTTACACCAGGATGTTCTAGGAAGATAGTTCCTTGCTTTCTTCTAATAAACTTATTGTTCCTCCATAAATAGTATGCATTGTATAAAAGGGTCTCAGCAAAGTTATCTGTTTGATATAGTTCAAAGAAGGCCATGAGTGTTGTATTTCTAGGTCAGGTGACTTGATCTGTAGTAAAGTAGATATGTTGACCATTTTCCAAGTGAACTTAAAGATGCATTACCGGTGAAAATCTTTCATGAATTGATAAACAAGTCTGCATCTGAGCTGCTGATGTATCTGCCAGTTTGAAAGTAGTGGACTTCATCTCGTCTGTCTTCTACAGCAAACATGGCCTGATCACTGCCTTTATTCATCTACTTACAGACTTATTTGATTGACTTAACCGAATTACAATATTCGACATCAACGTGAGCTTTGAACATGCGCAGAAATACAAGATTGTATGGAACCACCCACCAATTATCAACAGTTATGTCGCCAGAGCGCTTCTCTATTGTGAGAGTAGAACCACCGTCACTGGGACTGTACTTAGGATAGCCGTCGTTGCCGGTCTGTGTGTGTTTGATGAGAGGCCAAGGGTATTTCTTGGTGCATTTTCCATTTGACATGCACTTTGAACTTCGGTTCAATTCACCACTTGGGCCATGAATTGTGTGCCTCTTTGCGATGTCATGGAGGATAGGGTCTTTGTCTGGATTAGGGATTACTGCGCTAATGATGTCATCAACATGGTTTGGAGTATGTTTTTCCTCCAATCACAGTAGAACCTGAATGTAAGGAAGACCACCTTTATGCCACTCGACGAAATGCATGTGAGACAGAGGAGCACAAAACAGTTCACCTTTGGTAATGAGATTCATCAATATCTTGATTTTCAAGTGGAACACACACCATATTATCTCATGTTGATTCTTAGGTTTTGTCCTGTTGAGGCTACATGTAAATGTAATAAGCAAATCAGGCTGCCCGAACTTCCTCATATCGATCATAGCATCCAGTATGCGCTCAAACATATAGCAAGGACCAGCAAATATCACAGCTTGTCCTAGTTCTCGAGCATCCACAGCATCATTTCAATCAAGTGTCTTTTAGGTTGGTGTAGTTGTCAGCTTTGAGTTTTTGTTGGTTGGTCCTAATATACCTTAGTCTTTCAGTTTCAACTTTTGTGTACATATTGACTAAGAACTGGTTTAATAAGCTGCGACAGTAGAACAAGAAATGTTGGGTGTCTTCTCTTGTCACCAAACGATATGCATAAAAATCAACAGCAGACAAAGTTTTTGACGTGAACTCTTTAGTCTTAGGGTCAACATGAGATAATAATATCAAGTAACCCTCCTCCCTGTGGCAAAACAGATTGGGGAGTCTCTGGGGAGTCTCGCTAATCCTATGAAGTTTGTTATCACGACTTTGTAATACAATATCCCTGTTTTCAAATGTTTGACCAATGATAACAACTGCATCCTCGTTAGTGGTAGGAGCATTAAAACAGCCTCAATGTTTACCTGCAGGTATTTTGTCTGCATGTATCAAAACTTCGAACTGTTGGTTTTCAGCAGAAACACTTTCAATTAAAGTTTTCAACTCTCTAATGTATGGGTTGCAGGTATGTAGCAATCACTGCAAGGAAAGGTCTAAGGCCTTTGATATTGGCACATCTTTTATCTCCCTCCCTGTTTTCATCACCTATGAGGTATATTTGCAGGAATTTATGCTCCTTGTTGGAGGTGGACAGCAAACTCCCTATCGAGTGATACAACTGGCCCTGCACCTTAATATTAAACATAAAGTTTCCCTCAAAGATCTGTTTGGCACCAAAGGACGTCATTTGGAATGCACTTCCTTAAAATGTTCAAGATTCAAGAAATGTTCGCTCTCAGGATGGTCACCAGTCAAGATGCTATTAAAGGGCTCAGGAGGGTCCTGTAAAGGAAGCAGATTGACTTTTCCCCCATTGACACATAAGCCCCGTGGTTTGTCTCTCCACTTAAGAGCTTTGCAGAACTGACAGATCACACCCTGCTTACCGATACTTATGGTTGTGTTTGACTCTCTGTCGAATTTAGGGTCATAATTAAAACCTGAATTCAAAGTTTTCTTACAAGGTACATTTTTACGTTCCAGACGTTTCTGGGGAGTCGGGTCATTTCGAGAGACAGCTTTCCAATGCACCTCAGGATACATTTGTGAATACTGGGAAACAGCGTTTCTGTCAACCTGGGGATGCCTTTTCAAATAACGGGCAACAGCGTCTCAATGTACTGAAGATTATTTTCATTGTATTTGTTAACAGCTTTTAATTTGACATTGAGATTCTTTTTCACATATTTTGATGGGGCTTCCCTTTGCTGTTCACGCCTTGCTGTAGTAGAAATTTTACCTCTGCGTCGAATGCGGGACAGCTTTCGCTTTGGGCTGGCGAGTTATCTAGAGCTGTACACTGATGAGCCATGGCTGATGTTCAGGTCACCTATTTGACTGAAACTGAGGTATTTAATTGGGTTAAAAGGACAACTGGGTATAGGTTTAGTTTGGAATATTGAACACTAGGGGTGGTTAATGCAACGTATACATCAAAATGACCATCTGTGAGGTTGTTTAATATAAATAGTAGAAAGATAACACAATCCACCTTAATAATGAAACAGAATAATTTACTAATTGAGTATGTTGGGCGCCACTCCCAATGTCTAGGAGAAAAGAATAAAAATTACAGAAAAGTATCTCCAGCTCAACTAACCGGCAGTGGCAACGACGCCCCTCTACACTCGGGACCACTGGGTGTGCTCAGGAACATTACTGGATTGTACAATGTAACTAATCTTAAATTATAATTTAAGTGTTATTATTATTATTATTATTATTATTATTATTATTATTATTATTATTGTTTCTTTCTGAGTCCAGAAAGAGATCCTACCTAATAAGGCATGCCTCCAAATTATAAAACTAATAAAAGTATTGTGAAGCAATACTCGAAAGATAAAAATCAAAAGAAAAAGATAATAAATTTTACATTAAATTATATATTGACTAAAACAGATAAAAGGTCCTTTAAACTTCTAGTAAATCGACGAATATTAATGATGAGCTTGATCTCACCCAATAATGTAGACCAACGATTTCTTATACTAGTAGTAAATCTGTATTATTCTTTTCTGTAGTTGGTTCTGTTAAAATTTCCACATAACAACTTCCAATAATCCTTTTCTGAAGATCAGTTCCTATTTTCCATGTTTGTGCATGGCCGAAAATGATGATTTACTATATAATATTCACTTTTTAAAACTGACACAAATTGAGTCTTTCCTTATATATTTTCAGTACTTTTTTCTCTAACAATCCAAACATCTTATTTTGTTTTGTTTTTATTTAAAAAAATAGTCTCTGGCCTTGGAGAAAGAAATGATTTAAACTTTGCGCATAGAATTTCAGAAACAAAATAAATCAAGATGGAAATAGTTCCGAAATCCACCAATCTTTAAAACATCTAGCGTTAAAATCACCTACCAAAATAGTAATAAACATGGCGGGTTGGCTTTCATGAATTAAAATAAAGAAAGTTTATTACAATGAAATAAAGGTAAGTAGGTTATATATATAAATTAATATTTCAATTGTAAACGAATATATAATTAGTATTTGAAGCTTTAGGAGTTGTGATTTAAATTTCAAACAAATAAATAGTAAAGTTGTCAACGTTATTACATAGTTGAAAGTTTGAGTCAACTGACTATTAAATTTATATTTTAAATAAATATTTAAGCAAAAATAACATCACAGTTGTTCCCGGTGAACCTAAGCTTGTGGGCCTGCCTATCTACTGGTCCAAAACTGTAGATTTTCTGTCTGTTTTGGTATACTTTAAATCGGTAAAAGTGCAGTTCATTAGCATCAATCAGTTCGCAAGCACCACCGTAGGTAGAAATCTTCAGCATTTTGTTGCTGTGTGCTGCAGGCGTTGGATAGTTGTCCCCCCTCCCACTGTCCTTCGGCCTCTCCCAGTTTTCCAAAACGCGTGAAACAATCAGCAGTTTCTGTGGTTTCATACAAAATGTACGATAGTGAATGGAAAAGGCAGGATCCATCTCTGGCCGTTTCAACCACACGATGAGGCACAAGTGCTCGGCCAATTTGTAGAAACTCAATAATCACTGTATTGTCCATGATGATTAATACTACTATTGGCTTGCTTGAGGGTTAAATTATTATATTATTGTACCTGTTGCAAACTTAAACAAAACCAACAAATTACCGTACAAAAACTTTAAAAAAATATGAAGAACCTACACTCAACTAAGCTTAGAACGCGCTGATTAACTTTGTAAACTTTGTACAAAGGTAATGAATAAAACCGTGGGGTTAAGCCACTGACCCATTAAATTTGGCTTGGGTCACAAACAAATCAAAAAATACAACACTTAATTATCTTCAGACGTAAAATAAATCTACATCTGTGAATGAGTTATAGATGAGAGTTATAGAATTGAATTAAAATAAATATATACATATGCAAACTAGTTATAGATGAGAGCTACTAATTAGGAGAATTATGGTATGGGTTTTCGCTAAAGTTACCAGTATAAAAAACAAAAATATTTAAAATCTTCACAAAAATGATGTACATTATATTTAAAGTACTGAAACATCCATAACTAAAAACCTGATGTTGATGGAAAGTGGATTGTAATAGTAATGACCTCCAGAAGTGTAGGAATCAATAACTAAATCCGGGGCCCTCTCACTCACACAGACAATACAAACACCAAAATATTAACTACAGATGTCTACCATCTTTTGGAGTTGCACATTAAAACATAATTACACATTTTAATTAATTGTTTGTATTCATTATTTTCCACCCCTTAGAAGCATCTACGGGGTTAAAAACAATTACTATATTTTTTTGAAGGCATTATTAGAACAAACGTAACCGATTATTGCCCTCTAAATGCTTAAAAAGAGTTTATAAAGCAATATTGTTGATAAGGGTAGCTACCCCGATTTCACTCCCTTAATCACAAAACATCGGAATGAAACATCTTTACTATTCCTAGTTAGCTTATAAGAACACCTGTGCCAAATTTCAGCCCTCTGGCTTCGTGGGAAGTGTGAGAGTTAGTGATGAGTGAGTGAGTGAGTCAGTCAGGACTTTCACTTATTATATATGTGTGTGTATATATATATAATACTAATGGCTTTTTGAGATGAGGAAGGCTATATTTATAGGAATTATACCAGCATTTGCATGGAGGGAGAATGGGAAAATGCGAGTGTAGCGCCTTAGACCATGCGGCCACCGATGCGAGTTTGGATTGATTGAAATAATTAAAGATATATTGATCAAAATCAAGCAAAATAAAGCCAGATATTTGTAGATCACTATAACATTACAAATTGAAAACAAAAAACTAAAACCAAGCTACAGTAGTTGAAAAATAAAATAAATTGTAACAAAGCTATATCTTAGCTAAAGGTGTTTGTTTTCGCCAGTCTCAAAATCCCAATAGTAATAATAAGTAATGTGAATGGTCCTTCAACCAAGCCCTTCTCTGATCAAGTATAATATCTAACTACACCAAAGCAACAGCAGTCCAAATACACGATTTAAAACATATTTCTATTGAGAGGGTTGCTGTGTTCCAGGCTGAGTGTACCGCACTATGGGGCTGGCTGCCTCATATGCGGGCCATCTGGGTCTGACTGCCTGGCGGCGCAAGTCAACGCTGTTGGCTGTTGTGGCAGGACTGGTACTGCTGGTGCTCTGTCTGCAGTACAGCATCATCACTAGTAAACAAGGTGAGACTTGCTTCAATTAGAACATTACATTCTGGTAGTAAAATACAGTTTTCATTCAAATAATTGGCCACTTAAGATTATGTAGATGGATTTAGATGAGTAGGCCCAATAAAAACAGCCATTTCTTTTTTCTTAAATATTCTTAAAATTAAATCTGAACTTAATGAAATAGAAAAATGAATTGAGCTATTTTTTTCTATAAATAAAAAATTAATTGTAGCAAGTTTTTGCACATTCTCCATATCACCTTCATTCTGTTTTTGTTTTTTCAGTTTTACTTTAGAATATTCCCTCCTCATGGGGAAAACATAATATTTATTTTAGATTGGCATCCTCCTGTGTACATTTAACTTAGCGCTCTTTAAAAATATATTTGTATCTAGCACATAAAACACAAATTTCATATATTTAAAACTAAGTAATATTTAACTGCAGCATAAACTTTTCATTTAATTAAAATAGTAATGATTTAGTATCATAATAAGGTTATCCAACTGTCGGCAGGTGTTAAAGTGGAAGAGTCGGCTGTGCCCCAACAGAGAACGTTACGACACCACGATGATGACCAAGTGGCGGAGGATGGGAACAAAGGAGGGGGAAATGTACACTTTGTCCAGAGCGAAGAGTCTGTTGGTAGAATAATTGGCGAAGTGGTGTTGCCTCCAGAACAACCCTCAAGGGATGAAGTGGCGCTCCGTGCAGAGAGAAACGATGTTCATGAGCTAGTCGGCCGGGGAGCGCAGCGGAAACTGCAACCGGCCAAGCTCAGCAGCTGCAATACAACTCGTACGAGCAACAAGGGCTTTACCAAATGGGGATTCCATACGCAAACCTGGACCCCCGCAAACCGTACATTCCTGGACGAAGGTTGGTTTCGATGCTACAGAAGGCAGGATAAAACAAAATATAGTTTACTTTTTATTATAAATCTAATTTAAAAAAAGAAATATTATAAAAAATTTAAACAAAAACCTATATTAGGCTTAGACATTGACAAAATTGTAAAAACCGTCTATAAAGACTAAATAGTAATATTGCAAATCACATATTCATAATGTATCTTAATATATTCTTAGATTTAAAGCTTAACCTTTATTAACAAAGGTAAAATGATGCCAAACAGTTGTACTACATGAAACATTGAGAGGAGGATAGAAGGGCAGGGTCTACACACTTACCAGAAAGTTGTATTACATGGAACATTGAGAGGAGGATAGAAGGGCAGGGTCTACACACTTACCAGAAAGTTGTACTAGATGAAACATTGAGAGGAGGATAGAAGGGCAGGGTCTACACACTTACCAGAAAGTTGTATTACATGTAACATAGAGAGGAGGATAGAAGGGCAAGGTCTACACACTTACCAGAAAGTTGTATTACATGGAACATTGAGAGGAGGATAGAAGGGCAGGGTCTACACACTTACCAGAAAGTTGTACTAGATGGAACATTGAGAGAAGGATAGAAGGGCAGGGTCTACTCTTACCAGAAAGTTGTATTACATGTAACATAGAGAGGAGGATAGAAGGGCAAGGTCTACACACTTACCAGAAAGTTGTATTACATGGAACATTGAGAGGAGGATAGAAGGGCAGGGTCTACACACTTACCAGAAAGTTGTACTAGATGGAACATTGAGAGGAGGATAGAAGGGCAGGGTCTACTCTTACCAGAAAGTTGTATTACATGTAACATAGAGAGGAGGATAGAAGGGCAGGGTCTACACACTTACCAGAAAGTTGTATTACATGGAACACTGAGAGGAGGATAGAAGGGCAAGGTCTACTCTTACCAGAAAGTTGTATTACATGGAACACTGAGAGGAGGATAGAAGGGAAAGGTCTACACACTTACCAGAGAGTTGTACTACATGAAACATTGAGAGGAGGATAGAAGGGCAAGGTCTACACACTTACCAGAAAGTTGTATTACATGTAACATAGAGAGGAGGATAGAAGGGCAAGGTCTACACTCTTACCAGAAAGTTGTATTACATGGAACATTGAGAGGAGGATAGAAGGCCAGGGTCTACTCTTACCAGAAAGTTGTATTACATGAAACATTGAGAGGAGGATAGAAGGGCAAGGTCTACTCTTACCAGAAAGTTGTATTACATGAAACATTGAGAGGAGGATAGAAGGGCAAGGTCTACTCTTACCAGAAAGTTGTATTACATGGAACATTGAGAGGAGGATAGAAGGGCAAGGTCTACTCTTACCAGAAAGTTGTATTACATGAAACATTGAGAGGAGGATAGAAGGGCAAGGTCTACTCTTACCAGAAAGTTGTATTACATGGAACATTGAGAGGAGGATAGAAGGGCAAGGTCTACTCTTACCAGAAAGTTGTATTACATGGAACATTGAGAGGAGGATAGAAGGCCAGGGTCTACTCTTACCAGAAAGTTGTATTACATGAAACATTGAGAGGAGGATAGAAGGGCAAGGTCTACTCTTACCAGAAAGTTGTATTACATGAAACATTGAGAGGAGGATAGAAGGGCAAGGTCTACTCTTACCAGAAAGTTGTATTACATGGAACATTGAGAATAGGATAGAAGGGCAAGGTCTACTCTTACCAGAAAGTTGTATTACATGGAACATTGAGAGGAGGATAGAAGGGCAGGGTCTACTCTTACCAGAAAGTTGTATTACATGAAACATTGAGAGGAGGATAGAAGGGCAGGGTCTACACACTTACCATAGAGTTGTATTAAATGAAACATTGAGAGGAGGATAGAAGGGCAAGGTCTACACACTTACCAGAAAGTTGTATTAAATGAAACATTGAGAGGAGGATAGAAGGGCAAGGTCTACACACTTACCAGAAAGTTGTACTACATGAAACATTGAGAGGAGGATAGAAGGGCAGGGTCTACACACTTACCAGAGAGTTGTATTACATGGAACATAGAGAGGAGGATAGAAGGGCAAGGTCTACACACTTACCAGAAAGTTGTATTACATGAAACATTGAGAGGAGGATAGAAGGGCAAGGTTTACACACTTACCAGAAAGTTGTATTACATGAAACATTGAGAGGAGGATAGAATGGCAGGGTCTACACACTTACCAGAGAGTTGTATTAAATGAAACATTGAGAGGAGGATAGAAGGGCAAGGTCTACTCTTACCAGAAAGTTGTATTATATGAAACATTGAGAGGAGGATAGAAGGGCAAGGTCTACACACTTACCAGAAAGTTGTATTACATGGAACATTGAGAGGAGGATAGAAGGGCAAGGTCTACACACTTACCAGAAAGTTGTACTACATGGAACATAGAGAGGAGGATAGAAGGGCAAGGTCTACTCTTACCAGAAAGTTGTATTATATGAAACATTGAGAGGAGGATAGAAGGGCAGGCTCTACACACTTACCAGAGAGTTGTATTACATTTAACATTGAGAGGAGGATAGAAGGGCAAGGTCTCCACACTTACCAGAAAGTTGTACTACATGGAACATAGAGAGGAGGATAGAAGGGCAAGGTCTACTCTTACCAGAAAGTTGTATTATATGAAACATTGAGAGGAGGATAGAAGGGCAGCCTCTAAACACTTACCAGAGAGTTGTATTACATGAAACATTGAGAGGAGGATAGAAGGGCAAGGTCTACACACTTACCAGAAAGTTGTATTACATGAAACATTGAGAGGAGGATAGAAGGGCAAGGTCCACACACTTACCAGAAAGTTGTATTACATGAAACACTGAGAGGAGGATAGAAGGGCAAGGTCTACTCTTACCAGAAAGTTGTATTACATGAAACATTGAGAGGAGGATAGAAGGGCAAGGTCTACACACTTACCAGAAAGTTGTATTAAATGAAACATTGAGAGGAGGATAGAAGGGCAAGGTCTACACACTTACCAGAAAGTTGTATTAAATGGAACATAGAGAGGATAGAAGGGCAAGGTCTACACACTTACCAGAAAGTTGTACTACATGAAACATTGAGAGGAGGATAGAAGGGTAAGGTCTACACACTTACCAGAAAGTTGTATTACATGGAACATAGAGAGGAGGATAGAAGGGCAAGGTCTACACACTTACCAGAAAGTTGTATTACATGGAACATAGAGAGGAGGATAGAAGGGCAGGGTCTACACACTTACCAGAAAGTTCTATTACATGAAACATTGAGAGGAGGATAGAAGGGCAAGGTCTACACACTTACCAGAAAGTTGTACTACATGAAACATTGAGAGGAGGATAGAAGGGCAAGGTCTACACACTTACCAGAAAGTTGTATTACATGGAACATAGAGAGGAGGATAGAAGGGCAAGGTCTACACACTTACCAGAAAGTTGTACTACATGAAACATTGAGAGGAGGATAGAAGGGCAGGGTCTACACACTTACCAGAAAGTTCTATTACATGAAACATTGAGAGGAGGATAGAAGGGCAAGGTCTACACACTTACCAGAAAGTTCTATTAAATGAAACATTGAGAGGAGGATAGAAGGGCAAGGTCTACTCTTACCAGAAAGTTGTATTAAATGAAACATTGAGAGGAGGATAGAAGGGCAAGGTCTACACACTTACCAGAAAGTTGTATTACATGGAACATTGAGAGGAGGATAGAAGGGCAGGGTCTACACACTTACCAGAAAGTTGTATCACATGAAACACTGAGAGGAGGATAGAAGGGCAAGGTCTACACACTTACCAGAAAGTTGTATTACATGAAACATTGAGAGGAGGATAGAAGGGCAAGGTCTACACACTTACCAGAAAGTTGTATTACATGGAACATTGAGAGGAGGATAGAAGGGCAGGGTCTACTCTTACCAGAAAGTTGTATTACATGAAACATTGAGAGGAGGATAGAAGGGCAGGGTCTACTCTTACCAGAAAGTTGTACTACATGAAACATTGAGAGGAGGATAGAAGGGCAGGGTCTACTCTTACCAGAAAGTTGTACTACATGAAACATTGAGAGGAGGATAGAAGGGCAGGGTCTACTCTTACCAGAAAGTTGTACTACATGGAACATTGAGAGGAGGATAGAAGGGCAAGGTCTACTCTTACCAGAAAGTTGTATTACATGAAACATTGAGAGGAGGATAGAAGGGCAGGGTCTACTCTTACCAGAAAGTTGTACTACATGAAACATTGAGAGGAGGATAGAAGGGCAGGGTCTACTCTTACCAGAAAGTTGTACTACATGAAACATTGAGAGGAGGATAGAAGGGCAGGGTCTACTCTTACCAGAAAGTTGTACTACATGGAACATTGAGAGGAGGATAGAAGGGCAAGGTCTACTCTTACCAGAAAGTTGTATTACATGAAACACTGAGAGGAGGATAGAAGGGCAGGATCTACACACTTACCAGAAAGTTGTATTACATGAAACACTGAGAGGAGGATAGAAGGGCAAGGTCTACACACTTACCAGAAAGTTGTATTACATGAAACACTGGGAGGAGGATAGAAGGGCAGGGTCTACACACTTACCAGAAAGTTGTATTACATGAAACATTGAGAGGAGGATAGAAAGGCAAGGTCTACTCTTACCAGAAAGTTGTATTACATGAAACATTGAGAGGAGGATAGAAGGGCAAGGTCTACACACTTACCAGAAAGTTGTACTACATGAAACATTGAGAGGGGGATAGAAGGGCAAGGTCTACTCTTACCAGAAAGTTGTACTACATGGAACATTGAGAGGAGGATAGAAGGGCAAGGTCTACACACTTACCAGAAAGTTGTACTACATGGAACATTGAGAGGAGGATAGAAGGGCAGGGTCTACTCTTACCAGAAAGTTGTAGGCTCCAAAGTTCACAATTAAAACATACTACAACACATATTTATGAAATGTTGGGTTACACCAGTCCCTTTCTTCAGCAGAAGAACGTGTTTTACTCTCTTCTTTCCTCTTTTTAATGTTTAATTTAACCTTTATTAGGAAACCATTAACATTAATTAACTAGAGTTGAGTCATATCAATTATTTTATGCATCCAAAACTTGAATCCAAATCCAAACCTTGGAAAAAATTATGAACATAAGAGAAAATATAAATATAATAGAAAAATAGAAATAGTAACTAAATATTAACATATTTCTTATAATCCATTCAGTAGAATTTCATACAATTATTTACTTTTTAAATTACTGGTCTGGGGCCTGGTTGCTAACTTAATCTTGTAATGATTTGTTCTGACCCACCAACAAGCATTATTAGAGATATACAACAAATTTCACCAGAAAAAATTGTTTTTTGTTTGTTTTTTATCAAATCTGAAATTATCCTACTAACCTTATGGATTGGAGGATTTCAAGGATTTGAGGGTCCTATCCCTCCTTAAAACTCATTACTTGCAAATCTAACAAATCCAAATGAGAATGTTGCCGATAAGATAAAACAATTACTAAAACCTTTTCCAACAAGAAGCTAT
>JBCFYV010002255.1:43873073-43953420 GCA_039000515.1 Timema cristinae
CGTAGACATACAGACAAATCTCTAACTTGTTAAATACCAATCTAGATTCCCACCACATCACACCACTTATAAAGTCACAGCCATGGATAGAGAGGGCATCTGCAGGTCTATTATGACCACACAAAACAAATTTGTGATCATTAGCATGGAAACGCTGGGCTTTGCATCAAAAGTTATTATGGCCGACCACTTAGTGAAAACAAAGTCCTTGCGAGCACAAATATTTCTCTAGTAGAGTGACGCTAAGTTGCTCAGACATTTTACTTGTCCTTTGGTTTGCATTATGAGGTTATGTTTGCTAGGTTTTGTATTACCGGATTTAAATTTGCCATCTCATTAGCCCAATATAATAATCTCAAAACTTTTTGTGTATGTTTTATATAATCTAACTTTAAATAGGCCTAAATCATAATGTTGGCCAAGAGTGTGGATAGTACACTTACACTGAATGTATTTTATTTGAAACATAACACTATCAAAATGCATTACTATTCACCATCAACATACGGATAATTGGAACATTCAAATATTGAGATTCATTGTAGGTTTTTATATTAAGTGAAGGTTAGCTAGCCTTCAACATATTTGGGATGTCAGTAGTCTGTTAACTAACCTCATGGGTCGACATTGATCAAGACGTAAGTCTCTTTGGTCTAATTTTCCATTGGTGGGGATTTGAATCCTAGCTGGGTGTGATGAGTGGTTTTCCCACTCTTTCTACATACATTAGAATACTTTATCATCTATACCCTCTCAGGGTAAAACACATTGACAGACCAAGCTAATAAAAACGTAGGCTTAATCTGTTTAAGATGCCTCAACAAAACTTTAATAATGTAATTACTATCCACATTAATGTGTGTTGGAGGAGGCCTATGAAATATTGCAGCCAAGATTGGAAATGAACCAAAATAGGCCCTAGCTTAAGAAGGCAAGGTGGTCCTCATCATTGACAATGCCCCAACTCACCCCGGCCTTGATGTCTTGAACAAAATAGACGATAATATTCAAGTCATGTTCCTGCCTCCATACTACAACCAATGGACCAGGGGGTCATAGAAAAAATTAAAAGAATTTATAAAAAACAGATGCTTCATCGACTCTTGCTAGCTGAAAGAGACGAAGAAAGTGTGTTGCAGTTTGTGAAAAACCTCAGCCTAAAGGACGCCATTTACATGGTAGCAGATGCCTGGGGATCTCTCACTGACGACAACTTAAAAAATGCCTGGACAAAATTGTGGCCATTTAAATATGTATGTGTGCGTGCATGCATATGTGTGTCTACTTTCATCATTTATTTTATTTTAATGTGTGTATGGATTTACAATTATGTGTGTGGACAATCTTTTTTGTTATCTTACTAATATTATAAATGCGAAAGTTTGTGTGTTTGGATGTTTGTTCCTCAATCACGCCAAAACTGCAGAACGGATTCGAATGAAACTTTGTACGTTGGTAGAATATGTCCTGGAATAACATATATGACTATTATTATTATTTAGCACCGCGTCTTACTACCCGTTCGGGTTATACGCTTAAGTACTAATTACACTAATGGATTAGGAATTGGGAAGGTTGAATTAAAGGAAGTGAACCCCTTTTGCGTGGAGGGAGAGTGGAAAACCATTTAGGAAAAACCACCCCCAATTCACCTCCCGAGATTCGAACCTCGCTCTCCCGTCCTCACAGTCGGGCTCAACACGACAAGCGTGTTAGCCAACTACGCCACATGTCTATTCCCAACCTTTTATATTACATTCATTTTACAATATTAATGTTTAAACTTTTCGTATTTACAATAGATTTTATGAGTAAATATGAATGTGATTATAATTAAAATATTACTTTACCTCACCATTTTTTAAAGTTAGTAAAGATCAGTTCAAATCGAGAGCTTACGCACAAAAAATACAATTGAACTTTTATCATTAATGTGACTTCGTATTTACACGTGAAAACAACAACAAAATCTCAATTTTTCGCTCTGTAGAAATAGTTGCAGGTTAGTGGTGCTGCCAGTCATTTTCTATTTTTATGATAAAAGTCCAATTGTATTTTTTGTGCGAAGTTTTTGTTTTGAACTGTTCTTTACTAACTTAAAAAAGGTGAGGTAAAGTAATATAAGGTTAACGGATTCGAATGAAACTTTGTACTTTGGTAGAGTATATCCTGTAAAAACATATAGGACTATTCCCAACCTTTGATTTTAAATAATAATAAATATGTAATTGTAATGTGATTGAAATGATGTTATTTAAGAATTTGTGATTTAATATTTTGTAATTAAAGTAAATAGTAATCAGTGTGATGTAGTTTCATACTAATAAATAATAATGTGATTTAATTTAGCTATATAGCTCGAAAAATATATTATTTCATTTATTTATTTATCTTAATAATTATGAAGGTTAAAATTTAAAAAAAAACTATAATTGATAACTTAAATAATAATATATATTTATTTTATTACGAAATATTTAAAAGTGAAAATTAATATACGGCAAAATTATTTACAGCTATAACTGAGAAAAACACATAGATATTTGAAAAAAATAAGTTTGATTTATGAACAAAACAGTTTAGTTAAAAATTAAAAGATTTTATCAATTATTGCGGGCGAAGCCGTGACGGGTAAAAGCTAGTTATTAATATTTTTGTACAGATATTATAAATTAATTTTTTGCACAAAAGTATTAAATATACATTCTTTATTGTTAAAGGGTTAAATGTAAGAAAAGGCGCTGGCCTTAACCTCATCCAAAATAATATTATATTACTATTATTATTTATTATATTATTTTATTCATAATTATTATTATCATCATCATCTCACTTTTGGGGTCAAAATGGACATTGTTGTATTAATAAATAACCTGTTGTACTGTAGATCACCAAGGTAAGTGTGCTTGCTGGCTATTCTCCTATTTAACTGTTTAGCCTAGTGCACTGTTCCAAATAACCTTTTTATAATATAGTGATAAAACATCTAATTACTATGAACATTAGGAAAGCTAAAGGAAATAGGGTGTAGGGGAAAGTGGGTACCTAGCAATGGGACAGTTTTTAGTTAGGAATTTTTATTATTTTTTGTATAAAAATCTCAAATATTTTGTTAGCATATTTTTAAATTATAGTCTATTTGTTACCTTTAAATGTGGATACAATCTATGTTTTGTATATAGTGACAAAATACCTCTTTCACAAGTTCAGAATAAAAAACAATATAAATTGTTAGTAGTTATGCTCCTTAATTAAAGTGTTTAACCTCATTTTATCGAATGACTGTGTACTTTGTTATTAAATCAATTTCAAAGTTTTATAGAGCAAAGGATCTTTCTGTACCACCACACTGTTTGTTCACAACACTCAAATTTTCTCTCCCAGGAAAAATAAAATCCATTCCCTGACCTTTTCTGCCAAGAAAACTAATCTCCTAAGAATCTTCAGCAATAATATTTTCCACTTTTCCCAAAAAGTGCACTAAAGTTTTTGTTGTTGTAAATTTTACAACAACATAATCCACTACCTTGAGTAATCTTGTGTCATAGTGAAAATTTTCATCACTTTCAAACAAATTGTCTTCGCTATCAGATGCATCCATTAGCTGGACTTCATCTGAATCAGAGGAAGTTTTCTCATTTCCTTTAGGAACATTTTAAGTGTATTTGTTTCTTAATTTGCCTTTCTTGGACTTAATTTTTTTCAGGTGTATCAATTAAAATGGTGGTTTTACCTCACTTTCGTCGTCTGCCATCAACCTTCTTGGGGGCGCTTTAGGATATGGCTGTAGATCCTCAGTTGTCAAAGCAGCTACAATGTTGCTATGCACAGCCTTTTTAGGCATGAGAATAATTGCAAATGCTGATGGACCTGCACCTTTGAATTGGGTTGGGACAATCACTTGATGCTGACATCATGAAATCATCCTCTGTAAAAGAATTTGGGTCATATGGTCAGATTCCTGTTTTAGCAAACCCTTTATTATGTTCTGTTTTGAAAAACAACAATGTAAATGCATTGTTCACCAAATGAGAAATGTTATATATAGTTATGGTTTTCCCAGTATTTTCATTCGTCCAATTACTGCAGGCTTGGTTGTTCAGTGAGACATCAAGTGATTGTAATCATGCCTGCACTGAGGAGGAAACGTAATTAGGTAGACTCCACTTGACCTTACCTCTTCAATAACTTCCATGGTTGTTTAAGAATAGCACAACATGATTTTCTTTGGAACATTTCACATATGGAAAGAAATGCCATAAAACAAGCAGTAAGTTTTCCCCTTCATATCCACTGGAGTGTGCCAAACCAAGACTGTCTGGAGGTGCAGCATGTGATCTTCCCTAGGAACAACAAATGTGGTAGGAACTGTATTTTCAGAGGCATTGACAAAGCATCATACAGTTACAATATTACCACGTTCTGCGATGAACTTGACCAACCTTACTCTTTTGTGCTCATTTTGTTGGGTTGTGAAATGTTGTCATGCCAGTTTGATCACAGTTCCAGATTTCGCTAGCACTAAAAGGGTGATTTTGGTACACATTCTTTGAATTGTTTCAATGTTCACCTTATTAAAGCTGGTTGAACTAGCTGCTTCCGGAGATCTAATTGAAAGATCTATATTTATTCTCATGAATCCAAATAGCCATTCCCTACATGCTATTTCATTTTCTTTCCCCCCCACAGAGTTGTTTGAAGCCAAAGCAAAGGCTAGTCTATGGGTCAGGACAGTTGTGAGGTCATAATGCATTTTTACACATTAAAAAAAACTCAGCAACTAGTCTTTCTTGATCCTCTGTAAACATTTAGGTTTGCCCTATAAAAACTATTTCTCACCAGGCTTTACATGACGGGCTAGAGCTGATTCAGACATTCCGTAACTTTCAGCAACATCCCATATTGAATTTCCTTTCAACAGTACCTCTTTTATTGCATTATTTAATTGCTGCCAGCCTTTCCTTTGTCGTCAGTTTTTCTTTGATAGATTCTTGGCATTCTTGTACGAAATTATTTAACTGAAAAAATAAAAACCACTGCTTTAAATTAATGACTTCACCCTATAAGCATAGTGTCACTATAGTAGACCTGATTAGGCCTACATGGCCTAAATAACTGCTCTATAAATAATTATTAGGTTAATTGTGTAAGAGAATGATATAATATTTTGTGGCATTTGAGTATTTGTGGAATAATGGTTTTAACTAGGTTTCTCTAGTTATAACCATTTGTTTTATTGTTGTGCAGGACATTTGGGACATGTCCCATTCCTCCTGTCTTATTTTGTACCAAACCCTCATGCATAGCCCATATTTTAATATAAAATATTTAATGAGAATTAGTTGAATACAAAAATAAAACTAAGATCAATTAATATTTCTCACACCACATAGCTTTTCATAGCAATCTTGAACAAAGAAAAATCCCACCAATAAAAGTTTAATAAAACAATTCATTGAGCCATAAAATTACTTTATAATGTGTAAAAGTCCTTTTTAATTCCACTACAGCACAAATACACATGTGCAATAGAAGTACTGCTCAAGTGGTTGAAAGGAGAACTATAAAAAGTGAGGAGATTTGAAATACAGTATTTTCCCATTCCTACCCACTCTCCCTTGATTAATTTAAAAGTGGATTCATTTTCACACAGACATATTTCTTTCCTTTCAGCAAGATCATATTTATAGTGTGTTGCCGATATGTGAGGCCGTCCTAATTTTGGCCCAATACAATAGTGTAGGAAGGTGGTAAGACAAGAAAGAAGAATAAGGGCGTGGAGGTTAAAAAATGAAGAGGAAAGAGAACTGTACTTAAGAAAGGCAAGAAGCTTAATGCCCAAGGATGAGATGCAAAGTACAGAGGTTGAATGGGAAAGGTTTAAGAACAATCTGGTGGGAGTTGCAGAGGAGGTATGTGGGAGGACAAGTGCTAAGAAAGAACTGGAAGAAGACACCCTGGTAGAACGACAGGGTGAAGGAAGAAGTGGAAGCAAAGAATAACGCATTCAGAAGGAGTTTAAGAATAGGAATTAGAAAACAAAGGAGAAGAAGAAACGAGTTGCTCAGGAAAGATTGGATAAAAATGCTGGAAAGGGACATGGAAAGAAGTAAGAAGGATGTTACATAGCAAAGTAAGAAACAGGAGGGAGGAGAAAAGAAGTTGATTGATGATGAAGAAGGAAGAACATTGAAGACAGGAGAGGAAGAAAAGGAACTATGGATGAGATATTTTGAGTAGATATTAAACCCGGAAGAAGCAAGTGATGAGAAAGAATGAAACAAGGAAAAGCACCGGGTGTGAACGAACTGACTGGAAGTGATAAGAGCAGCAGGTGAAGCAGGTATACAATGGTTATACAGGGTGACAAGAGGGGTTTGGAAGGAGAACAAGGTACTGGAAGACTGGAAAAAAGGAGTTATAATACCTATTTTCAAGAAAGACAGGAAGAGGTGTACAAATTCTAGGGAATAATGGTGATGTGCCACTGTACAAAAATATATGAGAAGATATTGGAAAAAAGAATAAGAAATAAATTGAAAGGAAGGTGAAGAGAGAAACAACACAGATTTAGAGAACAGAGGTATATAAAGGACTTAACCTTTGCCAAACGACAGCTGATGGAAAGAAGGTATGAATTTGGAAAAAAACTTGTTAATGGTATTAATGGATGTGGAGAAGGCATATGATAGGTGGATAGAACTAAAGTTTGTAAAGCAACGAAGGAGGCCGAAGGGGAAAGAAGAGTTGTAATGAGAGTGGAATGCATGTATGAGGATAACAGGAGTTGTGTTAAGACAGAGAAGGAGTGTATGAAGTGGTTTCAAAGTTCAAATAAAAAATAGAGGGAAGATGGGAGTGCCTTCTCACCACTACTTTTTGTAATGGTAGGAAGATGGAGTCATTTTACCAAATTGACCCGGCAACAGATTTGAAAGGGTTGATGACGAGTACTTGTTATTGGCCTGCCCCATAATCCCCTCCCTTCTCCATGTCTTGCCAAACTAAACTTCAAATCTACACTTTCGACTATTGTCATACTCTTAACACTCACCCATGACTCACCAGATCACATATAATAATTTAATTCAGCATATGAACAATTCTCCTCATAACACAAACATAACTGGTGTAAGATAACCTCTACTACATGACAATTGCTAGACCATTTGTCTTCTCATTACTAAGATATAATTATTACTTTGTCGTTTGAAGTGCAGTTTCATAATGGCATAGCATTATTTACATTTTTTGCTCCGCTCCATTAGCCATAATTACACACTTTTTTTTTAAATGGCTGGAAAGCTGGGCGCAATATAAGAAACTAATACGTAACAAATAAATTGGTATTAAAAACCTGTATTTTTGGATCCAAACTAATTAATCATGTTTCCACATACTTAAGTAGATTAATTTATTCTAGCTTAAAACTTATTTCTCTAATTGAATGTTCACTAGGTTGGTTCACCTGGATCTGAAAGGGGCTCCCCCTAAAGTTGGCTATTTGAAAAGACTGTTCCCATTAATAAGACAGATGGGAGCCACAGGCATCTTGTTAGAGTGGGAGGACATGTTCCCTTTCAAGGGGCCTCTCTCTGGAATATCTGCCTCCAACTGTTATACTCGCCACGAAGTCCTGGACATCATACACACTGCCAAGGGCAGCGAGCTGGAGGTGAGTACTCTCTTCATGAGGTCCTGGACATCATACACACTGCCAAGGGCAGCGAGCTGGAGGTGAGTACTCTCTTCATTAGGTCCTGGACATCATACACACTGACAAGGCCAGCGAGCTGGAGGTGAGTACTCTCTTCATGAGGTCCTGGACATCATACACACTGACAAGGCCAGCGAGCTGGAGGTGAGTACTCTCTTCATGAGGTCCTGGACATCATACACACTGACAAGGGCAGCGAGCTGGAGGTGAGTACTCTCTTCATTAGGTCCTGGACATCATACACACTGACAAGGCCAGCGAGCTGGAGGTGAGTACTCTCTTCATGAGGTCCTGGACATCATACACACTGCCAAGGCCAGCGAGCTGGAGGTGAGTACTCTCTTCATGAGGTCCTGGACATCATACACACTGACAAGGCCAGCGAGCTGGAGGTGAGTACTCTCTTCATGAGGTCCTGGACATCATACACACTGACAAGGGAAGCGAGATAGAGGTGAGTAAAGCTGAAATTTGGTGAAATTGTAAATGAATCTATTAAAATGTTTTCAAAACTTTCATACTTATAAAAATAAAAACTTGTTTTAGTTATTAATTTGAATTCGTCGACAGGTTATTTATATTTCAAGAACAAGGAGAAACTAGAATTGAAATTCCAATTTCAAATCCAAAGATAAATTATTGCTGTAACCTGGTTTCATAATTTTGTTTGTTTCATATTCATATTCTTATCTTTGGTAAATAAAAATTACACAGGTAATGTTCAACATCATTATTTAAATTGAACTTAAATTTACACTTGTGTTAAGTGAAATCAATTACTTCTCTAATTAAAAGGCATCTTGCAATGAAAAATTGGGCGACAGAAAGAAACTATTTTAGTAAAAATGCCATATCCTCTCTGAGCCAGCCTTTACCTTTATTTGTCTATTTAGTTCATAGGTCGAGGTTAAAGAAGCTTTGAGAATTTTGTTTTTATATTTCAACAGGGAAATTTTCCAGAAATAGCAATAATCATACCAGCTGATGTTCTGATTGTAAAAATGTGACTCCTTGGGATGAACAGACATACTGGCATTCACTATTAACTAATGTAATTGGGTTATGGAGAAGTGCAATTCTCTATTTGTATTTAATATGTTGTCATTGTTAATAAATGTACCGATATATATCTACATTTTAAAATGTTATATTAATCAAAATCAGCTCAATATCGATAACATCCCACCCAACTCCATTGAAGGGTAGGAATATGTTATTTTTTATCCAAAAATCACCACAAAACAATAATATTTTGAAACCAAAGCAGTGAAAAATAGTAACACAATAATTAACTTAGTTCCAAATTATTGGGGTTGTTCATCTTGGCAGTACTCTTGTGGTTGATCTTGTTAATGTGAAGTATCACACTCCTATTTAAGGGAAAGGCAATTCTAAATTTGCTTTTGTTTTTGACTCTTGCTCTAGTTATTGTCCGAGTGTGTTGTTATAATATATATTGAATTTGGGCAGGTGATCCCGCTGGTTCAGACATTTGGCCACGTGGAGTTTGCACTCAAACATCCAGAGTTTTCCCGCCTGCGGGAAGTTCCGGAGTCTCCACAGGCATTATGTCCTTCCCTTAACGCCTCCATGGATTTTGTTGAAAAAATTATTGATCAGGTGGGTATAAAGGTTTGGGAGTTTCGGGGTTTATTTGTCAAGGTCAAGATAATAATTTTGGAGCCTTATCATAACCCATAACACATACATTTAAAATAATGAATATTTAGTGCAATTAATATGGTTCTTATATTTTGACATAGAATTGACTAAATTGTGTGAATGTTGCCCATAGTTTATTGTTTTACAATATAACTGGTAGTCAGATAAATTAATAGAGAAAAGCAGCAAAATTATGTTTAAGTATTTTTAGGAGATAATTCAATAATATTAAAATAAAATCTACATATGTGAGATGTGGTAAGGGGCATGGTACAGATAATTACAAAAGAAGAAATATATTGCCAAATTGCCTGCCATAACTAGCTCTCTGGCCTAAAGCAACTGGTAAATGAATGGCCGCCAAAATATAAGCTGGCCATTCAACTATCCTGAGACCCGCCACAACCTTCAACCCATCATCATCATCATCATCATCATCATCATTTGTCCTGTCTTGTGACAGTGAACTTAGAACACCAATACGACCTGTCCTTTGCCTCCTCCTTCAGCTCCCATTATCTTATTCTTTCCTTCACGTCATCTAATATTTGAATCTTCCTCCTTTTAACCTTTCCTTCACGTCATCTAATATTTGAATCTTCCTCCTTTTAACCTTTCCTTCACGTCATCTAATATTTGAATCTTCCTCCTTTTAACCTTTCCTTCACGTCATCTAATATTTGAATCTTCCTCCTTTTAACCTTTCCTTCACGTCATCTAATATTTGAATCTTCCTCCTTTTAACCTTTCCTTCACGTCATCTAATATTTGAATCTTCCTCCTTTTAACCTTTCCTTCACGTCATCTAATATTTGAATCTTCCTCCTTTTAACCTTTCCTTCACGTCATCTAATATTTGAATCTTCCTCCTTTTAACCTTTCCTTCACGTCATCTAATATTTGAATCTTCCTCCTTTTAACCTTTCCTTCACGTCATCTAATATTTGAATCTTCCTCCTTTTAACCTTTCCTTCACGTCATCTAATATTTGAATCTTCCTCCTTTTAACCTTTCCTTCACGTCATCTAATATTTGAATCTTCCTCCTTTTAACCTTTCCTTCACGTCATCTAATATTTGAATCTTCCTCCTTTTAACCTTTCCTTCACGTCATCTAATATTTGAATCTTCCTCCTTTTAACCTTTCCTTCACGTCATCTAATATTTGAATCTTCCTCCTTTTAACCTTTCCTTCACGTCATCTAATATTTGAATCTTCCTCCTTTTAACCTTTCCTTCACGTCATCTAATATTTGAATCTTCCTCCTTTTAACCTTTCCTTCACGTCATCTAATATTTGAATCTTCCTCCTTTTAACCTTTCCTTCACGTCATCTAATATTTGAATCTTCCTCCTTTTAACCTTTCCTTCAATGATGGCGTGCAGAAGACTGTTTCTCCTAAGGATGTATTTAATTCAGTTTGGGAATCACATCCAAAATGGTTCTCTTCTCACCCACTCATAGATCCAAACATCTTTCTTGTGCCACGGCCATTTCCCGGCACTTATTTATAGACCTGTGCGGGATCCTGAACTTTGGGGAAAGAATCAACATTTTCTTCAACTTCATCATCTCCAGAACTACCCTCAGACTATATAATAAACAATTAACCACTACCCGACCCACCCCCATCATCCAAAATATATTCTATTTACCGCATATTTTAAAAATATTCATTTAGTGTCTAACTACTAGTACATGAAGTGGTTTATTCTTGTAGCCAGCTTGTATAGAGAATAACGGGGGAGCTGACCCCAGCTTCGTACACTCATCACATCTGAGTGATCACATATTCTAGCGCATAATAGTGACAAAAACATACACCTTCACCACACTTGTTTGCATCAATTTGCTTTAGTATCATGCCAGAATAGACAAAGGAGTGTAATAGCGCTCTTTGTAAAGGGGCAGTAGGCACACTGGCTCAGTAGAAAGGTGTTCTTATGGACAAGACTGCGGGGCTCACCTTAATTGTATACATAGTTATCAGCTCTGTAGCTCTGATTAAACTTCTAGTTTTTATTCCACAATGCTCTCTAACTATCATAAAAAATAATATCGCCATTGGGCCTCCTTATTTTATGTACACCTTATTTGAACCTAAACAATTTGATCCCTTTCTTATCAAATTGCCATAAGATTTTAATTTCATCATATTATTTTGCTTTGTTTTTTATTGGAGGATGGGAAGGCTAATTTTGGATAAAAACTATAAATTAAAAAAATAAATATAAGCCTAAATAGAAATATTATTTAAAAAAATGCTTGTTTCATTTCTGTCAGAAATTATTTCCCACCTAAAAATTCTATAAGTCAAAATTTCACTCCCTCACAAGCTTATTTGTTTTAAAAGTTTTTTAAATAATTGTAACAATAAATCTGCCACATTTATAAAAAAGAGCATCCCTAACAAAGAGTTAAAATTTGCTTCAGATCAGGGATCCCAAACCCTGTGCCCGCGGGCGCCATGGCGCCCGCCGAGTCTTTAGCGTCTGCCCACAACTTTTTGGCTACAGCTGAAAAGTTCTTGTCTAATAATTTTAATCTGTCACTTTTCCGACAAAAATCAAGTTTGTGCTTATCTCCAGGTATGCTGTTCTCAAGAAGTTGGTGATTGAAAGCCTCTCTTTCCAATACCTCCCTTTCATTCTTCTTTCTTTGCTGGCTCATTTACATGAAGTGTACTTTTACTTGGAACTATCATTCTAATGTTTTCAAGCTGAATGGTTTTGCTTTTTCCTAATCTCAAAGACCTACCCCCTTTCATCATTCTACCCACACTCACTAATACCATGATAATACTTCCTTTTTCCATTGTAAATATCTTGACAGGGGTCTACCCAGCTTTGATGCCTGAATAAACACAGAATAAATATATATTTTAAAATGTACCTAAGTCCCAAAATGGTGTTGAGTAGTTAAATATTTCCTTGTGTCGTTATTTTGGTCTTGTTAAAACCATAAATAAAGCAGTTTTTATTTTTTTTTTTTTTCAACTTGGGGTGGTTGAACCCTCCTCCTCTTCCCCCTTGGCTACACCCTTTAGTTGGAAACTTAACACGGCCGTTGACCAGTTGACCGGCCGTGTGTTTAGCGGTGAGACTGACCTTTGAGCCTGGCCTGGCGGGAGTTAGTAGCTACTTTGCAGTGTAAACCAATCATGACAATTTCATCGTAGTTCATGCTCTATTCTAGTTAAATACTCATACATTATATTATTGGTTTTTCATACTTATTTTTTTTTAATATTACAACTTTTATTCAAAAATTAGTGTATCAAGTAAAAGAAAACGAACATATAATTTTAATACTGACTGGGAAGAATCGTATTGTTTTGTCAATTTTAAAGATAAATGTGTTTGCTTGTTGTGTGGAAGTAGTATTTCAGTGCCAAAAAAACATAATGTTGAACGTCACTTCCAGACTAATCACGTCTCTTTTGAAACTAGCTATCCACTTAAATCTGAATTAAGAAAAAATAAATTAAATCAACTAAAATCAAACCTAACTGCCCAGCAGTTGGTTTTCACAAGACCCATTGTAAAACATAAAAATGCCACTTTGCTTCTTTCAAAATGTCTCACTTGCTCGCAAAGAAGAAAAAACCATTCTTGAATGGGGAGTTGTTAAAAGAGGGCTTTCTGACTGGAGCTGATTGCTTGTTTGAGGGGTTTTCTAATAAGCGTGAGATTATGTCAGCGATCCAAGACTTACAGCTATCAGATAACACCATTACAAGAAGAATACATGCAATTTCAACTGACATGCAAACTCAGCTAAAGAATGACTTGGAAATATGTGAATGGTTCTCATTACAATTTGACGAGTCAACAGATATAGCTGGCCAAGCACAGTTGGCAGTTATGGTAAGAATGGTATTTAATGATCTTACTACAAAAGAATAGCTATTGAAAATATTGCCAATGAAAGGACGAACAACAGGTGCAGATATCTACAACACATTCAAAACATATACCAAATCAATAGATATGCCTCTGCACAAGCTATCTGCGATCACCACTGCACTGCGATGGTGGGTAATACCAATGGATTTATTGCCCTGTGCAAGAAAGATGAATCATTTCCGAACTTTATGTCATATCATTGTATTATTCATCAAGAAGCCTTGTGTGGCAAAGTACTTTCGTTTGAACATGTTATGAAAATAGTTATATAGCACCTTTGCAGCACCAACTTTTCAAGGCCCTATTAGAAGATTCTGAAGTTAAACAGCCCGATCTTATACTACATACAGAAGTATGTTGGCTCAGTAAAGGTAAAGTTCTTACAAGATTTGTAAGCTTGATTGAAGAGATAAAAACATTTCTCAATACCAAAAATCTGAATTACGATCAACTAAGTGACTTTTGCTGGTTGGTTGATCTGGGTTTTCTCAGACATCATGGACAAATTGAATTCTTTGAACTTAGAGCTACAGGGAAAAGATAAACATGTAGCTCAAATGATGAGCTCTGTGAACTCATTTAAAGCTAAACTGGTTCTGTGGATGTCTCATCTGCAGATGAAATCTCTCGTGCATTTCCCAACTATGAAGAAAATGTTAGGTGAGAGTGACTTTAACTCGTTATCATTTGTTATTCACCTTCAAGTGCTTCAAGAGCAGTTTGAAAAGAGATTTGAACAGTTTACAATCATCGAGCCAATGGTCACTTTTTTTTATCAATCCTTTGAATAACCAAGTAAGTACAACAGAATTAGCTGCATCCATTGAAAGACTTATTCAAGTAAGGACAGAAGAACTAGAATTAGAGATTTTGGATCTTCAGAATGATATTGTGCTAAAATCCTATATAACAAATGAGAACTTTTGGAATTTGGTTGACAGAAAAAAATTTCCTTTCTTGAAAAGTGCAGCATCCAAGATAAAATCTTTCTTTGGTTCCACATACTTATGTGAATCATTGTTTTCTACCATGAATTTCATAAAATCAAAGTACAGATCTCGACTTACTGAAGAACATCTTGATGATTGTTTACGGACAGGAATATCATCCTATGCTCCGAATTATGAAGTATTGGCTGATGAACTGCAGTGTCAAGGATCACATTGACCTTTAAAAAATAATTTTAAATTTTAAACTCACAATTTTTTTTAAATATGTTTTTTGTTTGTGTGTTATTTGCATTATAAATTATGTTCTGATATAAATTTGCCTTAAAAAATAATTGGTGCCCGCCGTACTACCGTTAGTTTTGAATGTGCTCTAAGGTACAAAAAGGTTGGGGACCTCTGCTTCAGAGCACCCTTTCATAGTTACCAAGGGGTGCTGAAAGTAATAATACCTCTTATTTTTTTTCAAGGAAGTTAGTTTATATATATTCTAATAAAACCAAAAGAGTTAACTTTCTGATACTTTACTGTTCAATTCTATTTAGTTATTTCTCTACATTGTACCCTTGCTGTCAGGACCTTGTCACCTGCATGTCCTCGACGAATTGTTGCCCTTCTGCCTTTCCTACACTCCTATGTATCATGTTAAAATAATGTCTCCTACCATTCCAGCAATATAAATTTTAATCTACAAAAAATGAGCGGAAGAAATTACAGGTTAATAGATAGGGCCTACAAGATTTAGTAAAAAAACACATTTTTTTAAATATTGAATATGCTATCCATAGTATCATTTTTGCTACTAAATAATATACACTAATCTATAACAATATGTACTCATTTAATTATCTTCTTGGGTGACTTGGTGGTCTAGGGATAAGGTGTTTGACTTCTGTGCTGATGGTCCAGGGTTCAATTCTTGGTCCCGGCACAGATTTAGCTGATTGCCAAACCCTTCCTTCACCTCTGACAAGACATCTTGTGAATATGTGGAATGCCAAGTCTCCACCGTGGTTCGGATCCCATGTTAAGTCCTGCATTTCATCTCACAATTACCTTATCATTACACATTAGCGTAAGTTTGTATAACTCGTTCGGGTAATAATATGTGGTGCTAATAATAATAATAATAATAATAATAATAATGAATATAATAAATATAATAATATAATAAATAATAATAAACATATTATAAAAATGCAAAAATGAAAATCTAACCTGAAATGTTGATGGATGTCGACGTCTCAAGATACCCCCCCCCCCCCCCAAACCCTTAAAAGTGGTCTTTGCACTGACGTATGTCTGTGTGTCTGTTTAAACTTAAAATTAAGAGTAGTTTAAGAAAGCCCGAAAAGAGAAACAATCGATTTTCTCAAAATCAACTTTAACGATTTTGATTAAAATTTGTATCTAGGTTTCGATTAAGATTATAAATAAACTGGCTATTTTCATATTACCATGAAAATGAATTTTAGGGTACTTTACAGAAGCAAAAACTTCCGTATCTCTGCAACTATTGGAGATACTAAATAACTTTTCATTGCAAAATTGCAGTACTATAAAAAATAAAAAACTTTTATATGAAATATATTTTTTATAAAACCAACAGTTTCTGAGATATTGGCAAATATATTAATACAATTTTGTGAGCTTTAGTTGTAAAGAGATACTACTTAATAATACCAATAATCTAAATCCATTTTAGACTCAATAGTCAATATTTACATTTTTTATTGGTCAAAATTTATAAATGACGAATTTAATAGCAATGAGATGGCATGAAGATTTGCAACACCCAATAAAATGTCGAAAATTGTAACCGGAAGTTGAAATTTTAATATGAAGTGTTGACCCTTGTGGACCCAACATTGATCTTTTTTATCGGTCCAAACATACATAAAAATAAAATTATAAAATTTTAAACCGGACTAAAAAAAAAAGTTTTACATAAGTATAGTGTAATTTATGCTTGGATTTGCTAGTGTATATTATTTCATTTCACATACAATACGAGTTTTGAGTAAATAACTCCATTTTCAAACAATAGAGTGAGAAAGTCCATGCGGAGTTCTGTACCATTTATTTTGAAGATCATTGTAACATGCACTCCTTTTTTGCAATTCTGCTGAGTGTATTCAGAATTACATTATATGTACCAACACGAAAATAATCAGATCTTGTCTTAATAGTTGTTAGTGTTTCTTCATACTTTATTCATCAGGCCTCAAAATGCGCTTCCTTTTCTTGCCCCCATCGAATTTGTACATTTCTAGACCATTCAAAGACTTTTCAAAGTGCTTGTAACAGTCAAATATTTCTATTTCTTTTAAATAAAAAACAGTCAAACAGAGAACTATTTGAACTAACAATTTGCCCAAAATCAATGTTTTGTGACTGCAGTTGGGTGCTAATAGCATTGAATCTCTTGAGAACAGTTGCCCAAAAAAACTGCCATATATATATATATATATATGTGTCATTTTGCGTCCCAGCGAAGTGCCCTCATTTCTTATGTAAGGTTTTTCTGTTATATCATTTTCTAATATTTACAAGGTGTTAAATATTCCACACTAATAACTATCTACTGTATAGCACACATAGTGACAACATTAAACCAATGTTGCTTCTGTACAGGAGTCCGCAACACATGGACTCACACTGTTGGGACAATCTCGCATGTTCCCGGCATTGTCCTGAACCCAACTGGCACTCTGTCCCTCTTAACGTAGCGTATAATAAATGTTAGCTGATCATTGTGAGAAACGTCGACACTGATACCATAGTAGGTATTTATCTTCTCTAATTTCCCTCACTATTTTTGCTTTAAGCTTTTCAGCCATCAAATTAATCAAATCTTGGTATATAGTCTTAGAAAGATAAGATGTATTTCCTGAGCCTACATTACTATATTTCCCTCGATGTTCTACTGTGACTGAATCAAATTCCCAAGAAACTCAAGTAACCCTAGGAAGTTTCCATTGTTACAGCTGCCGATGTGTTCATCAGTATCCAGAAAGGGTAGCCCTATAATTTTACTGCCAAAACAATTTGTTTCAAAAAACATTTTTCCAGTAGCAATCTTCTTCAAACTGCTCCACAAGCTGGATGGTCACTCGTGCTTTAACATTGCCTTTCAGTTTAAGGTTTTCTGTATTGATCTTATGGTGAGGTGAATTATCGTGATCCTGTACTCTTTTAGAGGCATTGAACCCTGTAGTAAATGTATTTTTTCCTTCACCAAATAGCCGGCAAGAAACACAGAAAACAGAGGCGTATGATGGCAATACACCAGCCAATTTCTTACTTGTGTCTCCCCATTATGAAGTTTTCAAGAAAAAAAAAGCCTTACTTTATCAGACTACTTGCGCTTTGAAGCACTGAAGTCTGCGTCTTAAGTTTTGTCAAACACCGTGAACTGCCACATAATCTCATTCGTCCTTAATGTCCCACCACGGTCCTGGGTCCTTACAAGGTGCGATAATACGTCCCTGGTGATTGGCGCTAGATTTTCAGGTCCTACTCCTACTGAAATCATACATTTTACATGATCATCGGGATATAGAGCTAGCGGAATGTTGAATGTTGAAGATATCTGCTCTGGAAGACTTGCGTAGATGAATGCAGGAACAACCAAGTCACCACACTAGCAGAGGGAGGTGAAGAATGGTGAACAATAGCATTGCTATTGCACTTACACACTCGGCACTTGCTCCAACAACAGTTCCTTCCCTTCGCATGTCACTGATAGTCACTACATCTTAAGGACTCTCAAAGAGTGTCCCACTACTTTCTTCCTTTTTTTTATTTTATTTTTTTATTATATTGAGCACCGCTAAGTCTTGCCCTTTAACTACACATTACTTAAGTTAATACTAAGCAACAGCACCCACAACATTCAACACAACATGGGATGCATTATTATTAATATTAGCACCGCGTCTTACTACCCGTTCAGGTTGTACGCACTTACGCTAATGTGTAATGGTAGGGTGATTGTGAGATGAAATGGAGGCCTGGCATTCCACACATTCACAAGATGTCTTGTCAGAGGTGAAGGAAGAGTTTGGTAATCAGATAAATCTGTTCCGGGACCGAGGATTGAACCCCGGACCTCCAGCACAGAAGTCTGACACCTTACCCCTAGACCGCCAGGTCACCAACACACATGGGATGCAGATGCACACATAAGTTATGGGTAATAGCGATACGCCACTAAAGCATGGACACATGAACAACTTCAAACAAATATAAATAGCACAAGTAATGTGCCGTATCCTGCATGCGCTCAGTATAGCCCAACGTCAAACAGTATTGATGTCTACACATTTATTTACATTCATTACTGTTTCCAGCCCGTGGTCTGGGTCAATTTGTAGTTCAAACCATCTATTTTCCACTACCGGCTTGCTAGGCCTGTCGTAGCTTCATGTTTTATAATATAACCCAAGACTAGGACAGGCACAACATCCAGTCCCCAGCCGTTAATTCATCACTGTTAAAGGTTAAACCCAAATTTCACCAATGATACATTTTCGACCATGCCGGGAATCGAACCCGGGACCCATAGCTCAGTAGCTAAGGTGTTGATGAATGTCACTCGGAGGCATGTTTTGTTCATTCAAGATCTTGATCACTGCAAGTTGTTTCATCGGCACTGACACACTCGCATTACACTGCACCGTGTTTACGGCCATAACTCGGCCACATAACGGGGAAAATACTGTACCAGAGATTAGAATGCCCATCAGCATGCCCATGTCTCTTTACTAAATATTGTTAATTTTTTAGAATTTGCATTTGTTGTTTAAAGGAATGTCTGACCGCTATACACACACAAATTATTATTTTTTAAAACGCTAATAATTTTGTTTTATTAATTGAGTTGATAATTTTTATGATTTTAAGATGTCTAGGTAGGAACATTACTTATACCTAAGTCTGGCACTGAAAACTAAAGTTCGCTCCAAAAAGAAGTACTGATCTATGGAAAATTAAAGCAACATAAAAGTTAAATGTGTATGTGTAGCAAAAACAAACAAGAAACATATGATAAACCACTGGAGTGGGGACAGAGGTTAAAAGTGAGGCTGAACTAGAAAGGCCAAGCCATTTAGATCATGTTAATAAATAATTGTACTCAGCATAGTATGAAGGTGACTATTTCTTGACAAAGTTTTCACACGTTGTTCAGAGCAGAGTGTGCTAATCCTTGACATTTTGATTTGGCTTTGCAAAACAAATTAGTGATAGCTATAATTTTCAATTCATGTTCATTAATTACCTTTTGGAGCTGTTCTGTACACTTACACTTCATTTACCCCAAACGGTACCTTTACCAGAGCACAGCTAATACAATTGGACCATAGTGTAATTGGTGAAAGTAAGATTACTACTATCGTTCGGGGGAAACAATGTGTAAATCAATTAGATTCCATGTTATGCAATAACTATATTTCTAAAATAATAATAACCAAACAGTGTAGAAACACTGTACAGTGATGTGAAGTAAGTGTTAGTGAAGGAAGCCAACCTGAAAGAATAGTTAGGTCAGGCCTAGATAGGAACAAACACACTTCTCTCTTCCTTTATTCTCTTCTCAAACTATTGCACCATATTACACTTCACACAATGTTGAATTATTGGAAATGTTCCTTTATCATTAGAAAAGAGACATTGAAAACACACAAATATAGGCTATAGAACAACATGTTTCTAGAATGATTTGAGATATATAACTCAAAACTTACAGTGTTGCCAAATCAATGTAATCAAATATGGTTTGAAAAGAAAAAATAGCTTGCTGAGAATTGATGATTAAAAATAACTTTAAAACCAACATTGACTATACTTGAAATAATAAATAAATAAAAACTTATGTTTGATTTAAAAGATATAATATATGAAATAATATAACGTTCTAAAACAAAAACCATTGCACTAGTTAGCCAAGAGAATGTCATTTTCACCCAAAACTAATTTTGACCACCTCGCTCTGGTACAAAATGCATTAGCTTATGCGCTCAGACTCAAATTCTACTTCAAATAACATCCCCCATAGCTCTGACCTTGAGAAAACAATTGCTCCAGCCCTCACAAGATTTAGGCCTTCCTTGGACTGGGATCCTCCACCTCTGCCTACAGCCCATCCTAATCTTTCTTAGTTACAATTGATTTCACTGCTCTATGCACCAAAATCCCTCATATTCATAGCCGAGCTGCAAAGGAACATTTTCTAAATCTCTGACCTCAAAATTCCACACCCACCACCCCTTGGACACATTCAAGGGAGACGCTCAACAACTTTCAGGAAGAACTTAACAATTTCAGTACTCTCAAATTCACCCACTATCTCACTACAACATGGCACCTATCTGGGTGTTGATGTCTTCAAAGAGAACAATAATATTCTCACGACATTTCACATAAAACCTACAAACCAGCAGCAAAACCTCCACTACCGTCATTAGGGCCATTAGTGCTGACCTCACTCAATATCAACTCTCATTGAGACTCAATCCTCCAGAACTATCTCAAATGATTCAACAAACTTCTGATGACAAACCTTTCATTACCAAATACCATCCAGGACCGCAGAGAATCACCATGATCTTCAAGAATAGCTACAGCCTTCTAACTTCTTCCACTTACACACAAAACCTTCTCGGCTCTTCCCCAAGAATCTTTCAAACGACCATCTTGTACACCAAAATTGTCCGACCCCAACAGTTGAAGGAGGTTCAACACAGAAAAAGGTTAACACTCGTGTATCAAACAACGCTGCAACACCTTCAATGGTAAGAACACAAAGAAGCAATACCCCATCCAAGGACCTCTGAGAATACGCTTGAGCAATCATTGTTTCGATACCAACCATACAACTCTAGATAAACCAGTTCCCTGGCATGCCAACACCCACAGTAAGGACTTTGACTCCTGCAACAACTCTCAGCTCAGACAACCCACACTACCCTCTGTTTTAAATCTGAGAATAAAAAAATATATCATATATTATATCTTTTAAATCAAACATAAGTTTTTATTTATTTATTATTTCAAGTATAGTCAATGTTGGTTTTAAAGTTATATTTTTAATCATCAATTCTCAGCAAGCTATTTTTTCTTTTCAAACCATATTTGATTACATTGATTTGGCAACACTGCAAGTTTTGAGTTATATATCTCAAATCATTCTAGAAACATGTTGTTCTATAGCCTATATTTGTGTGTTTTCAATGTCTCTTTTCTAATGATAAAGGAACATTTCCAATAATTCAACAATGTGTGAAGTGTAATATGGTGCAATAGTTTGAGAAGAGAATAAAGGAAGAGAGAAGTGTGTTTGTTCCTATCTAGGCCTGACCTAACTATTCTTTCAGGTTGGCTTCCTTCACTAACACTTACTTCACATCACTGTACAGTGTTTCTACACTGTTTTATTATACATTTCCAAGTCATCATGCACTAATCCATTCTATTAAAATAAGATATGTTCTACATAAAATGATACAAATAAGCACAATATAATATAATATAGTTTGAAGTGTAAGATGGTACAGCTGTCACATATAATGGTAATGTAGTCTGGATTAACACACATAATGACATGTCTCGCCAGGTAATGGAAGTTCACCAAGGAATAAGGTTCCTTCATATTGGTTGTGATGAGGTATTCCAACTGGGGGAGTGTCCCCGTTGTCGCAACCAAATGCGAGAAAGTTTATTCCTGGCCCATGTGACCCGCGTAGCGACGTATGTCCGACAACATTACCCATCAGTCACTCCCATCATATGGGATGATATGCTGAGACACCTCTCTCCACAGAGTTTGGAGGAGTTCCGGATTGGAGAACTGGTCGAGCCTATGGTGAGTGTGCACCATTCATTCGTTGTCTTTATGCACATATTACTTGGCAGCCTTTTAATTTGGGCTGGGACTGAGTTATACATATCTTTACTTTGTTTTGTTATGATTAAAATCCTTTTTGTTTCTTCTACACCTATAATTAATTGTAAACACCCTTTAATCATTGAAATCCTTGGTTTTTCTTTATAATTCAGTTCTCTCTTTGGTTATGTATGCATGAAAGACAAATACTAACATAATAAACAATAAACTTTATATATAAAGTGACTATTTGGTTTAATTTATGTGAGATACAACCATGAAGGTTAAACAAGTTTCTTTTAGTGCCATGTTTTACTATCTGTTCAGGTTATATGCATATATACTAATTGCACTAATGAGTTAATGATGAGAAAGGTTGAACTTATAGAAAGTGTACCCACATTTGTGTGGAGGGAGAGTGGAAAATCATTTAGGAAAAACCTAACTACACTCAACTGAGATTTGAACCCACATCTCCCTGACATCGACAGTTTAGTCTATGGCGGGATTGACACCTCATATGCAGGAAATATAGCAGGTAAACAAATACTAACAAAATAACCATGATGATAGCATTCCATTAAATTTATCAAATAGTATATTTTTTTTTATATATATAAATGTAATTCACACTAAGTTACATGAACATTAGAATCAATCAAAACAAGACTATTGCAATGCTAGAGCTGAAAGTCAAATACTCATCTTTAACTTCACCAGCCATTCTCATGTAAACATTTCAAACAGGGGTTATTTTAGGACCTTAAAATAGTTTTACATTCACTAATAATTAATTTAAAAACTATCTTAATTCTCTCTCTTCATGTCTACTTTTAGTACCAATCACCATGTTACTAGTTTCACTTATTGGTCTTTATATATGAGAACATAAACCAGCAAATAATACCTTGAAGCAAAATGAATTATCATAATATTGCGCACCTTTAACACTAGCTGGGTGTGCTCTATTGTGACTCAATGCTTATTTCTCTAGCAGCCAGAGTCAAACCATAACTGATAACCAAACTTAAGTTATTTTAAAGAAACCAGAACCGAAATAGGAACCCTAAAATAAATTGCTTTAAAACTGGAATTCAAATTGATATAATAGATATTTAGGTTAATTTTTTTAACTTAATGTTATTTGAAATATTATATTTTCCTTATCATCATGAATTTTTGTGAAGGTAGAATGTTTGGGTTTATAAGCTGTGCTTTAAATGTATACTTGAGCTTGGGATTGACAGATTTATGAGCTTATTCATTCAAAAATGAGGTGGCCCAATGGCTAGATAATTTTATAATAAAGGAAATTGATAAAACTAAAGAGAAAGGAAAAATAAACTACTAAGAATAAGAATAAATTTGATGAAGAAAGCCCACCTAGGGAAAGAGGAAAGATGTGGGAAGAATCCAATGCACAAAGGTGACATCTTCTTCCTTTCTTCTGTCTTCTATAGTAGAAGTAGTCACACACACATTTTAAACACAAATATAATAATATTTCGGCATTGTTGCCTTTATCAAACACAAAGAAGAAGAGAGTACAAATGACACAAACAATGGATTACTCCATCTTGAATTTTGAATTAAACTGTTAGAAACAAATTGTGCCAACTGTTTTTGGGAGTAGAAATAAATTCCTTGGTTGTGGTTAATATTTATAGAAAACTGATGATGATAATAATAATAGACAAAAGAGAAAATAATAATAATAATAATAATAATAATAATGTTAAATTTGGAAAATAATATTATAGAAATAAACTATCTTCTGTTGAGGCCTGGTGGTAATCTTGATTTGGTGATCCATTGGTGGGCCAGTTCCCACTGTCTAAGTTGAGAACTGTTGCACTGTTTGGGAAATGCTGTTAATATTTTGGTGGTGTAGCAGGTTTGAAAGTCCTGGTTGTGGGTACTAGCATGGATGGGTACAGGCTTGTCCGGATCTTTGTGGTTTGTGTCAAAGCGATGATTGTTCATTCGCTGTCTGAGAGAACCTGTAGTGAGGCCTATATATTCTGCATCACATGATTTGCACTGTAGTTGATATATCAAGTTATTGGTTTTGCAATTGTAATACCCAGGGATTTTGTATTCCAATTTGGTTACTTTGCTGTTGAAGGATGTAGCTGGTAGGTGGATTCCACATGTGCTGCAACGGGTGCTACCGCAGGGGTGTGAACCTTTGGTAGTCAGTTTTTCTTCTCGGAATCTCTTGGGGTCAGGAAGTTTGGGATGGACTAGAATATTGTGGTGATTGGGTGGCCGTTTGAAAGTAACTCTTGGGGGTGAACTAAGAAGGTTTTGGGTCTGTGTAGAACTGGTTAGGAATTTTAACCAAATTTAAGGATGGTGTTGATACGTTGTAGACCAGGATGGTATTGGGTTGTGAGAGGGATGTCCTCAACTTTTTTTGGAGGGTCGTGGTCATCCCTGGAGAGTGCTCTGGAGATTTGGTTGTCTATTAGAGGCTTGGGGTAACCTCTACTTTGGAAAACTGTGGAGAGTTGTTTGCAATATTCAGTTAAATCGTCGGGTTCTGAACATATCCGTTTGGCTCGTGTGGCAAGGCTGAATGGTAGAGACCTTTTTGTGTATGAAGGATGGCTGCTATGGTAGTGGAAGTATTGTTGGTGATTGGTGGGTTTTATATGTACAATGGTACGAATTTGGTTATTTTCAAGGAACAGATTCACATCAAGGAAGGTAAGACTATGATGTGATTTATTGTGGGTGAAGTTTAGGGGGCTGCAATTGTTGAGATTATCTAGAAAAACGTCCAAGGATTCTTCGGAGTGAGGCCAGATCATGAAAATGTCGTCGATGTAGCGAAGCCATAGATATGGTTTGATGGGCTGAAAATGTAGAAAGCGTTCTTCTAGTAGTCCAATGTAAAGATTTGCATATGAAGGAGCCATGCGTGTACCCATAGCTGTGCCCTTTATCTGTAGGTAGTGTTTGTCTAGAAAACGGAAGTTGTTAAATTGAAGGATCATCCTAGCCAGCTCCACCAGAAAAGAAGTGGTAGGTTTGGAACCAGGAGGTCTGCGGTCTAAGTAATGCTCCATTTCTGACATTCCATGCACATGAGGGATGTTAGTGTAGAGTGCTGTGACATCAATAGTGACCAGAAAACAGTTCGATGGAAGATTTTTGATTTTGTGAATTTTGTCTAAGAAATGGTTTGTATCCTGTATGAATGAGGGGAGTTGTTTTACAAAGGGTTGTAGGTGTGAATCAACCAGAGATGAAATTCTCTCAGTTGGGGAGCCACAACCAGATTTATGAGCTTGTAATTTTGAGCTTCTTGAAAAGTATCCTTAAAAATTGAAATATGATCCCTGGACACATTAATCAAACCTGGGTTTCGTGTCCAGGTGTCATATTTCACTTTTCAGAATATGATATCAAGATGGAGTAATCCTGGCTAAACAGGATAATTAATAGCTTTGGGTATTTGATTCACTTCTTGAAAAGGATAATTTGTTTGCCTTGCATTGGGTTTATTGACAAATGATCCCTTGTTTACTTTTCCCTCTGTTTGGATGTGTTTTATGAAATGAGGCGTGTGGGTGTGGAGAGTGAGGAAGAACCCAACAAAGAGCTTGCTTTCGAAATGTCAAGGTCAGAAAATGAGTGAACTGCTTGTTGAATGGAGGAGAGTATCAAGAGTATGTATAGAGAAGTGAACTGCTTGTTGAATGGAGGAGAGTATCAAGAGTACATACTGCTTGTTGAATGGAGGAGAGTATCAAGAGTACATATTGCTTGTTGAATAGAGGAGAGTATCAAGAGTATGTATAGAGAAGTGAACTACTTGTGGAATGGAGGAGAGTATCAAGAGTACATACTGCTTGTTGAATGGAGGAGAGTATCAAGAGTATGTATAGAGAAGTGAACTGCTTGTGGAATGGAGGAGAGTATCAAGAGTACATATAGAGAAGTGAACTACTTGTTGAATGGAGGAGAGTATCAAGAGTACATACTGCTTGTTGAATGGAGGAGAGTATCAAGAGTATGTATAGAGAAGTGAACTACTTGTTGAATGGAGGAGAGTATCAAGAGTACATACTGCTTGTTGAATGGAGGAGAGTATCAAGAGTATGTATAGAGAAGTGAACTACTTGTTGAATGGAGGAGAGTATCAAGAATATGTGTAGAGAAGTGAACTGCTTGTGGAATGGAGGAGAGTATCAAGAGTACATATAGAGAAGTGAACTGCTTGTTGAATGGAGGAGAGTATCAAGAGTACATATAGAGAAGTGAACTGCTTGTTGAATGGAGGAGAGTATCAAGAGTACATATAGAGAAGTGAACTGCTTGTTGAATGGAGGAGAGTATCAAGAGTACATATAGAGAAGTGAACTGCTTGTTGAATGGAGGAGAGTATCAAGAGTACATACTGCTTGTTGAATGGAGGAGAGTATCAAGAGTACATACTGCTTGTTGAATGGAGGAGAGTATCAAGAGTATGTATAGAGAAGTGAACTACTTGTGGAATGGAGGAGAGTATCAAGAGTACATATAGAGAAGTGAACTGCTTGTTGAATGGAGGAGAGTATCAAGAATATGTGTAGAGAAGTGAACTGCTTGTTGAATGGAGGAGAGTATCAAGAGTACATATAGAGAAGTGAACTGCTTGTTGAATGGAGGAGAGTATCAAGAGTACATATAGAGAAGTGAACTGCTTGTTGAATGGAGGAGAGTATCAAGAATATGTGTAGAGAAGTGAACTGCTTGTTGAATGGAGGAGAGTATCAAGAGTATGTATAGAGAAGTGAACTGCTTGTTGAATGGAGGAGAGTATCAAGAGTATGTATAGAGAAGTGAACTGCTTGTTGAATGGAGGAGAGTATCAAGAATATGTGTAGAGAAGTGAACTGCTTGTTGAATGGAGGAGAGTATCAAGAGTATGTATAGAGAAGTGAACTGCTTGTTGAATGGAGGAGAGTATCAAGAGTACATATAGAGAAGTGAACTGCTTGTTGAATGGAGGAGAGTATCAAGAGTACATATAGAGAAGTGAACTGCTTGTTGAATGGAGGAGAGTATCAAGAGTATGTATAGAGAAGTGAACTGCTTGTTGAATGGAGGAGAGTATCAAGAGTATGTATAGAGAAGTGAACTGCTTGTTGAATGGAGGAGAGTATCAAGAGTACATATAGAGAAGTGAACTGCTTGTTGAATGGAGGAGAGTATCAAGAGTACATACTGCTTGTTGAATGGAGGAGAGTATCAAGAGTACATATAGAGAAGTGAACTGCTTGTTGAATGGAGGAGAGTATCAAGAGTATGTATAGAGAAGTGAACTGCTTGTTGAATGGAGGAGAGTATCAAGAGTACATATAGAGAAGTGAACTGCTTGTTGAATGGAGGAGAGTATCAAGAGTACATATAGAGAAGTGAACTGCTTGTTGAATGGAGGAGAGTATCAAGAGTACATATAGAGAAGTGAACTGCTTGTTGAATGGAGGAGAGTATCAAGAATATGTGTAGAGAAGTGAACTGCTTGTTGAATGGAGGAGAGTATCAAGAGTACATATAGAGAAGTGAACTGCTTGTTGAATGGAGGAGAGTATCAAGAGTACATACTGCTTGTTGAATGGAGGAGAGTATCAAGAGTACATATTGAAGATTGATAAATTATTAATGTTCATGTCACTATTACACTAAAGTTTATTCTATAATTTACTTTGGCTTGATGTTTTTAATTATTTAAAAATAAATTTAAAAAATTATTATTTTAAATAAATGTATCTTATTTAATTTACAAAAAACTAAAATAATATTGATAAATACTTTGTGTATTACTTACTTAAATAATTAAGTTATAAAATTATATATTTACTCAGCCCAAGCTCGCTGGCTCGACTCAATACGAAGCTTTATGAATACCTTGTTCAAGATCGACTCAGATTAAAACACTTGAGCTCACAGACTCTTAAATTGATTATTGTAACATTGTGTGTTGTTTTCTCATTTTACTATTTAGACCAAGTGCATAGGAAGATGTAATTAGTTTAGAATGACAGCAAACTCTTCTAAGTGGTTGGAATACCGAGATAAACTCTCCCCAGTTGTATAACATGTCTAATAAAAATACTAAAACAGTAATTTCTTAAAAGTCTTATTTGGCTGACCAATTTACATAAAGGGTAAAAAATAAAGGTGGAGGGTCCCGAATTGTATAGTTTTTACTCGCTACATATATATCTAATGCGGTAGGCAAGAAACTGGGCAGATGGCTCAAAAAACAACTACTATGTTCTTGATTCATCCTCACTAACGTTCTTCACACTTCCCTTGGCTTAACAACATCCATACATAGTCACTCTTAATGTGTCTCTGTTTCACATTCAGCCATGGCTATATGTGTAGTTCATTGTGTGCATTGCATAAGTGAGTTGATAGATGGGTTGAAATAAATACTATCCGGTGTGGACAAGCCTACATCTGGCCGAACTAAATACAAATAACAAATTATTTTATACATTAGACATAGTTGTCAGGCAAATATATTATATATCTAAACTTATTAAACAAATCAACTAAAATCCTTACACTATTTATTTCCTCAAGTTCTCGGGTATTAACTTGGTTGGATGTATTAACTTGGTGTTAGATAACTTTGAAAGTATTTTAAAAGCCTCTTTGTATCACAAAATAAAATATAATAACAAAAATACATAAAATAATCTACTGTTCAAATTACACCCTAAATTATAAATAAACTGCAATTATCTAGCTTCTAAGCTCTGGTATCACTTTGTATTTGATAAAAACACCTTATATTTTGTTGTAAATTATCTTTCAATATTTCTTTCTCCTTAAGAATTTAATAATTCTACCATAACTGTCAAGTATAAATTTTAAGAACCATAATTTCATTAACAACTAAAAGGAACAGGAACTGCTATTTTCCTCTAACTGGAACGTCTGGACACCAGCGGGATAGTGGTTCTGAGGGCTGAGCAGCAACCCCCCTAATTGTAACATAAGCAATAAGAAGTACCGAACAAATATTAGTTTAAGCCTAACATTTATCAAAATGTTTCAATACATTACACTTTAATTGTTTTAAAACTTATTTTTGTCTAAAATATGCAGTGCACGGATAACTCCTAAAGACAGCCTGTGAGCATTACTACCCAAACATGCAGGCTTAATTTGCTCATGACAGTAATTTAGAAAATATTTAATAGCCCATTAAAATAATTTAAATTTTTTATATAAATTTAAATAAATACTGCAAACATGTTTTCATAATTAATGGCAATTTTAATTGAAAAATTTATAATCAAACACGCCCCAAAACAATATTTTGCCTTGTGAGTGCAATTCCCCCTCCTTCCCTACTCTTCTATTAGAAAATACTTGGAGTTTGTTTTCTATGACCATGTGCCATGGGTCTTACTTCTCGTCACGAGAAGGGTGTAAAACACTTGGGAGGAAATACAGTTCACTCTCTTAATAGTGGATTTCTTTCATTAAGAATATTATAATAATAATCCATAACAGTGCAGTATTGTATGCTGGGTAGTTATACTGTAGGTCTATATATGTGCAGGAGGCCTGTAAGGGACCAAAGTACGACACGTTGGTAATGAGACAATGACATTCCTGACATTCTTGCAGTCAAACAGGTGTTTTACATATTTATCCACTGTATATATATTCTATAAAGACTCTTGAGCAAGATGCCATGTAACATAAACATATTGAAGTGTTTGTAAATATGTGTTGGCGCTTATTAATTTTATTTTTGCTTCATTTTCTATAATATTATCATATTTATTTACATTATTTCATACATATAATATAAAGTATGTTACTGTTATTTTTTCACTTGCCCAACAGATCCTAAGAATTTTTCTTTTAGCCTGTATCTTACTACCTCTATGGGTTATACACACATGCACTAATCACACTAATGAGTTAGGCAGGTCGAAGAAGGTTGAATTTAGAGGAAGTGTACTTGCATTTGTGTGGAGGGAGATTGGAACACCATTTATGAAAAACCACCTTCAGTACAGCCGAATGAGATTCGAACCCCATTCTCCCCATCATCGGCAGTCTCGTCTAACACTCCTAAGAATCATTAGAGTTTAGATTCAGATTTAGGTTTTAAAAGGTAAATGCAGATTTGTATGTCGGGAAAAAAAGGGAGGGGGGCTCAGTCCATTCCCAATGCTACCCTAAGTGAAACTAGTATTGGCTACATTTCATGTTTCAGGTACAATAGCTTGCATAGTTTAAACCACGGAAAGTCCTTGTTTTTCTAGATGTCGGCTTCTGTTACCAGGTGTGGGTTTACGCAGAAGATGTGTATCGCTTCGTCCCTAGCATGGTGTGGGACAAGCTAGCCGCAGTATTCCCATATGTGTGGTCAGCCAGTGCATTCAAGGGAGCATTTGGAGAGACTCTCTACATCCCAAATGTAAAACGTCATTTGGAGAATAACTTGCGATGGTTGGAGGTAATGGCAGCAGAAGGACCCAAGTTCAAAGGAGGCTTCAGAGGCATTGCTATTACTGGTTGGCAGAGGTACTAATTTGGTTTATTAACATCACATCTCAAATAGCCCATTTTGCCACTGTATGTAATCAGTCACTGGTGATCATTCAAGAGGTCACGTGCTAGAGGTGTGTGTGCTGTTTTTAATTAGTCATACATTATTGGTACTCAGAATTGTTTAAGCCAACATACCATCTCAATACAGTTTAGAGACATTTAAATTAAAACAACAGAGTGCTTGCTCTAGAGTAGTATTGAAAGGAAATACAAAACGTGAGGGGTCAGGAAAATGATTCCTTTTTAACAACTAGATTCAAAAAACAAATCTTGGTTTATAAAATACGATAAGTATAGAATAGCCTCTGAGTTTGTTGTGCAGACAAACTATTTATGGAATGAGCTACAACACTAATTATTATCAACATCATCATTATCGCCGCTACCTCCTAACTACCACACAGGCATTTTGTAAGGATGATTTGTGGGGAAATGAATATGCGACAGAATGAAAATTAGGAAAGTGGTTTTTTTATGTTGTTTAGTGTTGAGAGTATAAGGGTACGCTCAAATTCAAATTAAAAATATGGAATATTCTCAAAGCCAAATCAAGGCTTGCATTTTTTTGTTAAACACTATTTTACGTCTATTTATTTGACCAAACACACTAAAAATGCTTAGAATGTTTTTAAGAATACACAGCTATTGCATATTTAGTGCGGAACAGGCCAGGAAATTAGTCAAAATATCAAGACAGGAATTGAATATTATAAAAATGATGCTCTAGAATAATTTTAGATTAAAAATATACGTTAGTTTTAAAACTAATATGGTAAGACATATACAAGCTTTAAAATGACCAAGCCTAGTCAACACTGACAGATAGCCTCAGCCATTGTATGTGGGCTGCAGTCTCTACACTGAAGAAACAGCGAGGCTGCTGCTGGAGTCTGTGCCGGTTAGATGGTAAGGGGAAATGACATGGAGAGGAGTGAAAGTGAGTGTTTTACCATGTATTTGTTATGATAATTATTTGGCCATGTCTGGAATCAAATTCGGGACCCTTATCTCAGTAGACAGATACGCTACCAACTGAACTAAGGTGTTGGATACTTATAAGTACTAATTTAAACTAAAAATATGTTTTGAGAATAGAGAGAGTTTCTAAAAGTAGACCATTATTCACCTGAAACTATGATAATTTTTGTACTACAAATGATATGAAAATGCTTATTATCTATCAGTTTCAATAATAAAGTAATAATATAGGTTGTAGGCCTACACTTTTTTATGGTAGCCAATATAAATACCTTATATATAAATGTATAGTAATATTATTTAAATTTAAACAGCTATTTCAAAGGTAAAAATACTATTACTTAAATCATGCCTCGTGCTTAAAAATTAGATGGCTCAGTGGCTAAATAATTTTATAATGATAATTGATAAAACTAAAGAAAATAAACTAAAAAAATATTTAAAGGTTAGGTGGGTCAAGTCATCAACACGATAATACATTCTATCAACAACTATTTAGTAATATAATATAATATATAAATAAAACAAAGAATGTATGTGGTTGGTTGGTCAGTCGGTCGAGTGTGGTGGGTGGACATTGCACGGTATCTATCACACACAGGGGTCTGAAATAAAAAGTACCTCTTGTGCAGCTCAAAGCTGGAATTTTAAAATTTGAATTATATATCTTAAATTAATTAAAAGCTGGTTGGGGTGGTTTAAATTATACACAATTTATAGCCATCAAGAACACAATAATACAAATTTGTTGTCAAGGTATATAAAAGTATATTAAAACTCTCCATCAGGAAAATTACACCGGTGATCTCGAGGTAGGTTCTTACGTACTATTGAAGCACCCATTACGTTTGAAAATTAGGAAACAACCTTTTTTATTTTCAATATGTTCAATATCTCTTATTTTTTATCAATCAGGATCCATAAGAGATGATGAGTTCATACAATATAATAAAGCCATGATATAGACTCTTAAAATCAAGATTACATGTAAACTAGCTGTGGGATTCAAATAAAACATTATTTAGTCAATGATAAGAAATTTAAAAATATATAAATACAAATCAAAGTTTGAGCTACAATACATATTCAACAGACTTCAAAAAATATTTTTAAATACATAATACAAAAAGCACTAGCTCACTAATAGAACTATGAAGTCAATTAAATTATCTGAATTATTTTACTACTTTGTCATGTCCAATTTTACACTCGTATTGTGCACTTCTAATATAATACTAAACAAGGTTGGGAAAAAAACATATGAAGGAACATAAAGACAAAATATGAAAACGAAACACTATTTACATGTAAAGATGAGCCATTAATAAGTAAGATAAACTCACGGTCGGTATTTCTGACCTAACAGAATCGATCATTTATTGCATGCACACTCCTATAGAACTAATTGTTTACTGTCAATTAGGTTAAGAGCTAGTGATAGATGGCAATGACGTCACAGAAGCATGCTCATGCGTGGACTCTTCTTTGTAAAATTCACCATTAATGTTGCTGTTACCCAAACACTCATCATTTGCCACCATTTTGACATTTTTTATCACTGCATCTTAATACCTGTATGGGACCATTTAGGAAAAACTGCCCTTATTAGACCCAATCCGGTTTCTCCCCGTCTTCAGCAGCTCAGTTGAACATGAAAGTGACGTATTTGACTATTTGGCCACTGAAGATGTTATCTTGACTTATTAATCTTCATGAAGTTATTCATACATTTGGTAGGCCTACATATTGCATACATCTTAATAGAAAGTTGCTAAATTTGGATGAAAAATTATTTCAAAAAATATCACTATCTTTAAATGTATTGGTGATCCATTTACCCAAGAAAAACAAAAAATATGCGACTGTACAGAGTAAAATTTTTAATTATTGCACAAAATATAAATGAAAACACAAACAAACATAGGTAATAATTTTAGTAAATATAAATTTGAAAGAAAGATCCAATCACTGCCCTAAACAAGGGGCAGATCCTGGACTATGGCAAGACTAATTATGACTTTGGTGCACTGTCAACATGGTGTTTTAATTAATTATCACTTTGGTGCACTGTCAACATGGTGATATCAGTCTGTAAATCTGTTCAACAAACAGAATCCACAAAGTTTCCATTCATTATTATACTCTCAGTTTTTATAATACGTGTTCATTGGCTTCATGCACTTCAGTGGGAATACTTTCTTCCTCGAGAAGGTACAATAGTGGATCCTGGTACACTGGTGGTTCCTGGTACACTGGTGGTTCCTGGTACACTTGTGGTTCCTGGTACACTGGTGGTTCATGGTACATTGATGGTTTCTGGTTCATTGGTGGTTCCTGGTACACTGGTGGTTCCTGGTACACTGGTGGTTCTTGGTACAATGGTGGTTTCTGGTTCATTGGTGGTTCCTGGTACACTGGTGGTTCCTGGTACACTGGTGGTTCCTGGTTCATTGGTGGTTCCTGGTACATTGGTGGTTCCTGGTACATTGGTGGATCATGGTACACTGGTGGTTCCTGGTACACTGGTGGTCCCTGGTACACTGGTGGTTCCTGGTACATTGGTGGTTTCTGGTTCATTGGTGGTTCCTGGTACATTGGTGGTTCATGGTACACTGGTGGTTCCTGGTACATTGGTGGTTCCTGGTTCACTGGTGGTTCCTGGTTAATTGCGAGTTAACTGCTAGTTTATAATATGAAATAGTTTGGTACTGTGCAAAGAGTGGGTTAACTGCTAGTTTATAATATGAAATAGTTTGGTACTGTGCAAAGAGTGGGTTAACTGCTAGTTTATAATATGAAATAGTTTGGTACTGTGCAAAGAGTGGGTTAACTGCTAGTTTATAATATGAAATAGTTTGGTACTGTGCAAAGAGTGGGTTAACTGCTAGTTTATAATATGAAATAGTTTGGTGCTGTACAACTGTGCGAAGAGTGGGTTAACTGCTAGTTTATAATATGAAATAGTTTGGTACTGTGCAAATAGTGGGTTAACTGCTAGTTTATAATATGAAATAGTTTGGTGCTGTGCAACTGTGCAAAGAGTGGGTTAACTGCTAGTTTATAATATGAATTAGTTTGGTTCTGTGCAACTGTGCAAAGATTGGGTTAACTGCTAGTTTATAATATGAAATAGTTTGGTTCTGTGAAACTGTGCAAAGAGCGGGTTAACTGCTAGTTTATAATATGAAATAGTTTGGTACTGTGCGAAGAGTGTGTTAACTGCTAGTTTATAATATGAAATAGTTTGGTGCTGTGCAACTGTGCGAAGAGCGGGTTAACTGCTAGTTTATAATATGAAATAGTTTGGTACTGTGCAAATAGTGGGTTAACTGCTAGTTTATAATATGAAATAGTTTGGTTCTGCGCAACTGTGCAAAGAGTGGGCTAACTGCTAGTTTATAATATGAAATAGTTTGGTGCTGTGCAACTGTGCGAAGAGCGGATTAACTGCTAGTTTATAATATGAAATAGTTTGGTGCTGTGCAACTGTCTGAAGAGCGGATTAACTGCTAGTTTATAATATGAAATAGTTTGGTGCTGTGCGAAGAGCGAGTTAACTGTTAGTTTATAATATGAAATAGTTTGGTGCTGTGGAACTGTGCGAAGAGCGGGTTAACTGCTAGTTTATAATAATTAGTCTATGTTAACCGGCCGTCCCAGTTATATCCATATGAAATTTAGCACAAATGGTACAGTGTTTTGGGTGTGATTGAGCATCAAATAAACAAACGAAAAGCACTTAATTTTTATATATTATTTAGATACGAACCCAAGGTACTTATCTTGTAGTTTCCCTAAGTATTTATAAAAAGTTAGTGTTGGCATCCTTCAACGCCGGCAATCACTCTGTTTAATAGTTTAGGCTCACAATATGTGTATTCAAACCAAGTTTCTGCTTTCTATGTTTCTTGGTTCTGTAGCTACCTGAATAGGTAGTCACATTGTCTAATGTGTCAGACTCACAATGTATGTAAACACCCTAAAGATTTCGCTAGCTACATAGTTAACGTTTAAAATTTACTGACCCACTTCGGTGGTTGCGTGTTCTAGCGTGCTACTCACGTGTTGGACTGGCCTTGACCGTGGTTCAAACCCGGTTGGGTGCACTGAGGGTGCTGTGCCCTAAATGGTTTTCCACTTTGTCTCCACGCAAAGGTGGGTGCACTGCCTCTAAATTCAACCTTCCAAATCCCTAATTCACTTGCGTAATTAGTACATAAGCGTATAACTTGAACGAGTAGTAAGACACGTTGTTAAAAATATGGTTAATGGAGTTTAGTGATGCACTTCCCAATAGTCACACGTTCTAAAGCTATATTTGATTTTAAAAATTACGACTGAGGTCCGCACCCTGGGGTTTGTCTAACAAGATGTGGAAGGTAAATTTAGAGAAAAGCGTCGAGAGTTTGTGGAAAGCCATTTAGGAAAAACCACCCTCCGTACACCCGATTCTAACCCTGATCATATAATCAGCAGTCCAATCTATTGCGAGAGTGACGTCTTAAACCATGAAGCCACCGAGTATTATTTCCCTCTCTATACTGTATTTTAAGCTACCTTTTAGTGGGAGAATTAATCTGTTCGTATGAATATTTGTTAACGTAAATAAAAAATAAAACCAAATAAAGATTTTAAATCTTAAACCCTACCTATATGAAAGTTTTATTTGATAAAGAATCACAATTTGTCTACTAATGTCAATAGCCTACAAAACAACCAACACACAATATAGTTTATCTGGTATTAAAATTTATTCTGTTAATTATTCTTGGTATTTAGTTACTTTAGCGATCAAGACAGAAAAAATAATATTCTACAACTAATTGTGTATTAAGTGTATCTGGTCATAGAATTATCTTGACAACCATATTGTATTATTGTGTTCATGATGGCTATAAATTGTGTATAGTTTTTACTGCCCGAACCAGCTTTTAATAAATTTATTTATATATTATATTATGTTATATTATATTTATTATATTATGTTATATTATATTTATTATATAATATTAAAAAATAGTTGTTGATAGGATGTATTATTATCTTGTCGATTAGTTGGTCCTCATATACTGGAGCTTTTTGATAAGTTGGTCCTCATATACTGGAGCTTGTCGATGACTTGATCCTCATATACTGGAGCTTGTCAATGACTTGATCCTCATATACTGGAGCTTGTCAATGACTTAGTCTTCATATATTGGAGCTTGTCGATGGCTTGGTCCTCATATACTGGAGCTTGTTGATGACTTGATCCTCATATACTGGAGCTTGTTGATGACTTGGTCCTCATATACTGGAGCTTGTTGATGAGTTGGTCCTCATATACTGGAGCTTGTCGATGGCTTGGTCCTCATATACTGGAGCTTGTTGATGACTTGATCCTCATATACTGGAGCTTGTTGATGACTTGGTCCTCATATACTGGAGCTTGTTGATGACTTGGTCCTCATATACTGGAGCTTGTTGATGACTTGATCCTCATATACTGGAGCTTGTTGATGAGTTGGTCCTCATATACTGGAGCTTGTCGATGGCTTGGTCCTCATATACTGGAGCTTGTTGATGACTTGATCCTCATATACTGGAGCTTGTTGATGACTTGGTCCTCATATACTGGAGCTTGTTGATGACTTGGTCCTCATATACTGGAGCTTGTTGATGACTTGATCCTCATATACTGGAGCTTGTCGATTAGTTGGTCCTCATATACTGGAGCTTGTTGATGACTTGATCCTCATATACTGGAGCTTGTTGATGACTTGATTCTCATATACTGGAGCTTGTCGATGAGTTGGTCCTCATATACTGGAGCTTGTTGATGACTTGGTCCTCATATACTGGAGCTTGTCAATGACTTGATCCTCATATACTGGAGCTTGTCAATGACTTGATCCTCATATACTGGAGCTTGTTGATGAGTTGGTCCTCATATAATGGAGCTTGTCAATGACTTGATCCTCATATACTGGAGCTTGTCGATGACTTGGTCCTCATATACTGGAGCTTGTCGATGACTTGATCCTCATATACTGGAGTTTGTTGATAAGTTGGTCCTCATATACTGGAGCTTGTCGATGACTTGATCCTCATATACTGGAGCTTGTCGATGACTTGGTCCTCATATACTGGAGCTTGTCAATGACTTGGTCCTCATATACTGGAGCTTGTCGATGACTTGATCCTCATATACTGGAGCTTGTCGATGACTTGGTCCTCATATACTGGAGCTTGTCAATGACTTGTCCTCATATACTGGAGCTTGTCGATGACTTGATCTCATATACTGGACTTGTTGATGACTTGGTCCTCATATACTGGAGCTTGTCAATGACTGATCCTCATATACTGGAGTTGTTGATGAGTTGGTCCTCATATACTGGAGCTTGTTGATGACTGATCCTCATATACTGGAGCTTGTTGATGACTTGATCTCATATACTGGAGCTTGTTGATGACTTGTACTCATATACTGGAGCTTGTCGATGACTTGATCCTCATATACTGGAGCTTGTTGATGACTTGATCCTCATATACTGGAGCTTGTTGATGACTGGTCCTCATATACTGGAGCTTGTTGATGACTTGGTCTCATATACTGGAGCTTGTCTGATGACTTGGTCCTCATATACTGGAGCTTGTTGATGAGTTGGTCCTCATATACTGGAGCTTGTTGATTGTCACCTATGAGCTTTGAGTCCTCATATACTGGAGCTTGTTGATGACTTGTCCTCATTACTGGAGCTTGTTGATGATTGGTCCTCATATACTGGAGCTTGTTGATGACTTGATTGCATATCTGAGCTTGTGATGATTGTCCTCATATACTGGAGCTTGTTATGACTGGTCCTCATATACTGGAGCTTGTTGATGACTTGGTCCTCATATACTGGAGCTTGTTGATGACTTGAGTCCTCATATACTGGAGCTTGTTGATGACTTGTCCTCATATACTGGAGCTTGTTGATGACTTGGTCCTCATATACTGGAGCTTGTCGATGACTTGATCCTCATATACTGGAGCTTGTTGATGACTTGGTCCTCATATACTGGAGCTTTGTCAATGACTTGATCCTCATATACTGGAGCTTGTTGATGACTTGTCCTCATATACTGGAGCTTGTTGATGACTTGATCCTCATATACTGGAGCTTGTTGATGACTTGGTCCTCATATACTGGAGCTTGTGATGACTTGTCCTCATATACTGGAGCTTGTTGATGAGTTGGTCCTCATATACTGGAGCTTGTTCAATGACTTGATCCTCATATACTGGAGCTTGTTGATGATTGGTCCTCATATACTGGAGCTTGTGATGACTTGATCCTCATATACTGGAGCTTGTATGATGTCTCATACTGGAGTTGTATGATGTCCTCATATACTGGAGCTTGTCATGACTTGATCCTCATATACTGGAGCTTGTTGATGAGTTGGTCCTCATATACTGGAGCTTGTCATGACTGTCCTCATATACTGGAGCTTGTTGATGACTTGGTCTCAATTACTGGAGCTTGTTGATGATTGGTCTCATATACTGGAGCTTGTCAATGACTTGATCCTCATATACTGGAGCTTGTTGATGAGTTGTCCTCATATACTGGAGCTTGTAATGACTTGTCCTCATATATGAGCTTGTCATGACTTGTCTCATATACTGGAGCTTGTGATGATTGGTCCTCATACTTGGAGCTTGTCGTGACTTGGTCCTCATATACTGGAGCTTGTTGATGACTTGTCCTCATATACTGGAGCTTGTTGAATGACTTGTCCTCATATACTGGAGCTTGTTGATGACTTGATCCTCATATACTGGAGCTTGTTGATGACTTGGTCCTCATATACTGGAGCTTGTGATGACTTGGTCCTCATATACTGGAGCTTGTCGATGACTTGTCCTCATATACTGGAGCTTGTCGATGACTTGTCCTCATATACTGGAGCTTGTTGATGATTGTCCTCATATACTGGAGCTTGTCGATGACTTGATCTCATATACTGGAGCTTGTTGATGATTGGTCTCATATACTGGAGCTTGTCGGGGGGGGGGGGGGGGGGGGGGGGGGGGGGGGGGGGGGGGGGGGGGGGGGGGGGGGGGGGGGGGGGGGGGGGGGGGGGGGGGGGGGGGGGGGGGGGTTGTTGTTTGGTCTCTTAGGGTTGTTGATTGTCCTCATATTGGGTTGTGATATTCGGGTGTTAGACTGTCTCATGATGTGTCTTGTCTAATATGGTTGTGATTCCATATGGGCTGTATGATTGTCCATATGAGTTGTGTTGTCCTTTGGGTTGTGAGTTCTCATAATGGTGTGATTGTCCTCATATACTGGTGTATGCTTGTTCAATATGGTTTTGTTTCATATACTGATTGTGATATGTCCCATATACTGGAGCTGTGATGTTGCTCATATTGACTTGTATGATTCTTTGTGTGTGATGCTTATGGGTGTGTTGTCTCAATACTGGGTTGTTGATGATGTCCTCATTACGAGCTTGTATGTTGGTCTTATACTGATTGTTATGATTCTCTTATGCTTGTATGTCTTACTGGAGTTGTTGAGACTTATCTCATAATGGAGCTTTTTGACTTGTCCTCATTATGAGTTGTATGATGTCCCATATATGAGCTTGTATGACTGTCCTATATCTGGAGTTGTGATATTGTCTCATATATGGAGCTTGTATGACTTGTCTCTATATGAGCTTGTTGATGATTGGTCCTATATATGGACTTGTTGATTGGTTCATATATGGAGCTGTTGATACTTGTCCTTAACTGACTGTATGATTGGTCCTATACTGGAGCTTGTGTGATGTCTCTATACTGAGTTAGTTGTTTACGACTTGATTGCCTCATATATGGAGTTGTATGACTTGCTCATATATGGAGCTTGTTGTGTTGGTCCTAATACTGGAGCTGTTGATTGTCTCATATACTGGAGCTTGTTTATTGTCTCATATACTGGAGTTGTTGATGATTGTCCTATATACTGGAGCTTGATGTTCTTATGGAGTTGTCCTTACCTCATATACTGGAGCTTGTTGATGATTGGTCCTCATATACTGGAGCTTGTATGAGTTGTCCTCATATACTGAGCTTGTATGACTTGTCCTCATATACTGGAGCTTGTGATGAGTTGTCCTCATATACTGGAGCTTGTTGATGATTGGTCCTCATAACTGGAGCTTGTCATGACGGTCTCATATATGGAGCTTTTGATGATTGGTCCTCATATACTGGAGCTTGTGATGACTTGGTCCTCTAATACTGGAGTTGTCAATGACTTGGTCCTCATATACTGGAGCTTGTTATGATTGTCCTCATATACTGGAGCTTGTTGATGATTGGTCCTCATATACTGGAGCTTGTATGACTTGTCCTCAATACTGGAGCTTGTCAATGACTTGGTCCTCATATACTGGAGCTTGTCATGACTTGATCCTCATATACTGGAGCTTGTCGATGAGTTGGTCCTCATAACTGGAGCTTGTTGATGATTGGTCCTCATATACTGGAGCTTGTATGACTTGTCCATAACTGGAGCTTGTAATGACTTGATTCCTCATATACTGGAGCTTGTATGACTTGATCCTCATATACTGGAGCTTGTTGATGATTGTCCTCATATACTGGAGCTTGTTGATGATGGTCCTCATATATGGGAGCTTGTAATGGTTCCTCATATACTGAGCTTGTTGATGACTTGTCCTCATATACTGGAGCTTGTTGATGATTGGTCCCATATACTGGAGCTTGTTGATGACTTGATCCTCATATACTGGAGCTTGTTGATGACTTGGTCCTCATATACTGGAGCTTGTCATGACTTGATCCTCATATTATTACGACTTGACTCCATATGACTGTATGATTGTCCTCATTACAGTGTGACTGTCCTATATACTGGAGCTGTGATGATTGTCTATACTGGACTGTTGATGGTCTCAACTAGCTGTGCTGTCTCTACGATTGTATATGTCCATATGAGCTGTAACTGTCTCATTGAGTGTTACTGTCTTGACTTGTTGATGTTGTCTCTTATGGACTGAGACTTGTCCCTAATGGCTGTGATTCTCATCTGGCTTGTATGATTGTCTATATGAGTTATATGGTCCCATACGACTGTGATGATGTCCATATGGGCTTGTGATGTCTCATAACTGATTATGATTTATCTGGGCTTATATTGTCCATATATGCTGTAGATGTCTATACGGCTGTGATATTGTCTCATATACTGAGCTTTGATGTCCTCATACGGTTATATTCCTCATACTGGAGCTTGTCATGATTGTCTCATATATGAGGAGCTTGTTCATTGACATCCTCATATATGGAGTGTCTGGACTGGTCTCATCATATAGGAGCTGTATGATTGGTCTCATATCACTGGAGCTTGTCATGATTATTCATGAGTGTATATGTCTCACAATGCTTGTATATTGTCCTATATAGGGCTTGTTGAGGTTGTCTCAATATGGAGCTTGTAGACTTGTCTATATACTGGACTTGTGATGATGTCCTTACTGGAGCTTGTTATGACTTGTCTCATATTGGGGTTGATGATTGTCCTATACTGGACTTGTTGATGATTGTCCTCATTACGGAGCTTGTTGTATTGTCCTCATATGAGCTTGTGACTTGGTCTCATATACTGGAGCTTGTGATGATGTCCTCATATACTGAGCTTGTTGATGATTGGTCCTATATATGGAGCTTGATGATTGGTCTATATATGAGCTTGTTGATGATTGGTCTTATTGGAGTTGTCATGCTGTCTATATACTGGAGTTGTTATGATTGGTCTCTATATGGAGCTTGTGATGACTTGGTCCTCATATATGGAGCTTGTATGACTTGTCTCATTATGGAGCTTGTTTGATGGTCCTCATATATGGAGCTTGTATGATTGGTCCTCATATATGGAGCTTGTATGATTGTCCTCATTACTGGAGTTGTCATGACTTGATCTATATATGGAGCTTGTTGATGATTGGTTCATATATGGAGCTTTGTATGCTTGATCTCATATATGGGCTTGTTGATGATTGTCCTCATATATGGAGCTTGTATGACTTGTCCTCATATACTGGGTTGTATGCTGTCTATTGGGTTCACTCATATACTGGAGCTTGTATGACTTGTCTCATATACTGGAGCTTGTTATGATTGTCCTCATATACTGGAGCTTGTCGATGATTGGTCCTCATATACTGGAGCTTGTTGATGATTGTCCTCATATACTGGAGTTGTTATGACTTGGTCCTCATATATGGAGCTTGTGATGACTTGATCTCATATACTGGAGCTTGTTGATGACTTGTCTCATATACTGGAGCTTGTGATGACTTGTCCTCATATACTGGAGCTTGTTAGATGGTCCTCATATATGGAGCTTGTGATGATTGTCCTCATATATGGAGCTTGTGATGATTGTCCTCATATACTGGAGCTTGTATGACTTGGTCCTCATATACTGGAGCTTGTGATGACTTGTCCTCATATACTGGAGCTTTATGACTTGTCCTCATATACTGGAGCTTGTCATGATTGTCTCATATACTGGAGCTTGTTGATGATTGTCCTCATATATGGAGCTTGTCATGACTTGTCCTCATATACTGGAGCTTGTGATGATTGTCCTCATATACTGGAGCTTGTATGATTGTCCTCATATGAGCTTATGATTGGTCTATATATGAGCTTGTATGATTGTCTATATATGAGCTTCATGACTTGATCTCATATACTGGAGTTTATATGTCCTCATATATGGAGTGTTGATGATTGGTCCTCTATATGGAGCTTGTATGATGTCTCATACTGGAGCTTGTGAGATTGTCTCAATACTGGACTTGTCGATGATGTCCTCATATATGGAGCTTGTTGATGATTGGTCCCATATACTGGGTGTGAGACTGGTCCTCTATACTGGAGTTGTATGATTGGTCTCATATACTGGAGTTGTATGACTTGGTCCTCATATATGAGCTGTATGATTGTCCTCATATACTGGAGTTGTGATGATTGGTCCTCATATACTGGAGCTTGTATGACTTGTCCTCATATACTGGAGCTTGTATGACTTGTCTCATATACTGGAGCTTGTATGATTGGTCTCATACTGGAGCTTGTTGACTGTCCTCATATATGGAGCTTGTAGATTGTCTCATATGGACTTGTATGTTGTCTCATATATGGATTGATGATGTCCTCATATATGGATTGTATGATGTCTCATTATGGGTGTTGATTGTCCTCATATACTGGAGCTTGTATATGATCATATGATGTTATGTCTACTGATTGAGCTGTCTATAGGTTATGATTCTATTGGAGTTGTAGAGTCTATATGACTTGTGATGTCATATAGAGCTGTTTGCTACTGGGTGTAGATGTCTAGGAGCTTGTGTGTCTATTACTGACTTAGATGTCTCATAATGGTTGTGATGTCTATACGGTGATGTCAACGTGTTGAGATGTCTCATTGAGTTCATGATGCTATAGGACTTGTGATGTCTACTGTGTATGTGTCCTTAAGTTGTATGTCTCATAGGTGTGAGTCCTTACTGGAGTGTGATGTCTAACTGGTGTGTGCTTATCCTTATGGGCTTTGATGATTCATTATGATTGTTGACTTCATATGGCTTTGTTAGTCTAATACTGATTGTGGATTGTCCTCTAACAGCTTGTTATGTCTTACGAGCTTGTTGATGTCTCAACTGAGTTTGATTGTCTCTATATGGCTTGTGTACGGTTGAGATGCCTATATATGGATTGTATTGTCATACTGAGCTTGTTGAACTTATCTTTGTTATGTTGATCTACTGATGTGTTTAATTGCTTGCTATATAGTAGTGCTAACGTGTTTCTCATGGTTAGTTGTCTTATATGGCTTGTGATTTGTCATATTGAGCTGTGGATGTCCTTTACTTGTTGTGACTGGTCTATATGGGTTTGATTGGTCCTTTATGGAGTTTATGACTTGTTCAACTGGACTTGTATGATTGTCCTCATACGGATTGTACTGCCTCACTGGAGCTTGTCATGTCTTATTGTTCAGATGCAGATTGCTATTGGAGCGTTACAAGTCAGATGTTCTATATGAGGATCAAGTCATTGACAAGCTCCAGTATATGAGGACCAAGTCATTCAACAAGCTCCAGTATATGAGGACAATCATCAACAAGCTCCAGTATATGAGGACAAGTCATTGACAAGCTCCAGTATATGAGGACTCAAGTCATACAAGCTCCAGTATATGAGGATCAAGTCATCAAAGCTCCAGTATATGAGGATCCATCATGCAACAAGCTCCAGTATATGAGGACCAATCATCAACAAGCTCCAGTATATGAGGACCAAGTCATCGACAAGCTCCAGTATATGAGGATCAAATCATCACAAGCTCCAGTATATGAGGACCAACTCATCGACAAGCTCCAGTATATGAGGACCAAGTCATCGACAAGCTCCAGTATATGAGGACCAAGTCATTGACAAGCTCCAGTATATGAGGACAATCTATCAACAAGCTCCAGTATTGAGGATCAAGTCATTGACAAGCTCCAGTATATGAGGACAACTCATCAACAAGCTCCAGTATATGAGGACCAACTCATTCACAAGCTCCAGTATATGAGGATCCAAGTCATTGACAAGCTCCAGTATATGAGGACAATCAATCATGACAAGCTCAGTATATGAGGACCAACGTCATTCGACAAGCTCCAGTATATGAGGACCAAGTCATTGACAAGCTCCAGTATATGAGGATCAAGTCATCAAAAGCTCCAGTATATGAGGATCAAGTCATCGACAAGCTCCAGTATATGAGGATCAAGTCATCACAAGCTCCAGTATATGAGGACCAATCATCAAAAGCTCCAGTATATGAGGACCAAGTCATTGACAAGTAGTCTACCAGTATAATCTTGAGGCAACTCATCAACAAGTCAGTTATGAGGACAATCTCACAAGCTCCAGTATATGAGGATCAAGTCATTGACAAGCTCAGTATATGAGGATCAAGTCATTGACAAGCTCCAGTATATGAGGACAAACTCATTCAACAAAGCTCCAGTATATGAGGACAAGTCATCAACAAGCTCCAGTATATGAGGATCAAGTCATCGACAAGCTCCAGTATATGAGGACAAGTCCATCATTGACAGCCAGTTATGTATCAAGTAGACAAGTCCATGTATAAGATCCAGTATATGGGACAAGTCATCATAGAAGCTCCAGTATTATGACAAGTCATATGAGACAACTCATCAAAAGCCAGATATGAGACAAGTCATTACAAGCTCCAGTATATGAGGCCAATCATCACAAGCTCCAGTATATGAGGATCAAGTCTTGACAAGCCCAGTAGTATATGAGGACAATCAGACAAGCTCATATATGAGGACAATCATACAAGCTATATGAGGACAAGTCATGACAAGCTCCAGTTATATGAGGATCAATCATCAAAGCTCCAGTATATGAGGATCCAGTATACAAGCTCCAGTATATAGACAAGCTCAGTATATGAGACAAGCTCATCAACAAGTCAGTATCATGAAAGTCATTATGACAACTCATATAAGCTCATATATGAGACAATCATTACAAGCTCAGTAATCAGGTAAGTCAGGACAAGTCAGTTGAATCAAGTCATCAGTATATGAGGACATCACACAATCCAGTTAGATAAGTCCACTATCATGAGGCAAGTCATTGACAAGTCGTAAGGGATAAGTGACAAGCTCAGTATTGAGGACAATATCTACAAGCTCAGTATATGAGACAATCATACAAGCTCAGTATATGAGGACAAGTCTATGACAAGCTCCAGTATATGAGGACCAACTCATACAAGCTCCAGTATATGGACAATTACAGCTCAGTATATGAGGACCAAGTCATCACAAGCTCAGTATATGAGGATCAAGTCATTGACAAGTCCAGTATATGAGGACCAATCATACAAGCTCAGTATATGAGACAGTCATACAAGCTCCAGTATATGAGGACCAAATCTCATAACAAGCTCCAGTATATGAGATCAAGTCATTGACAAGCTCCAGTATATGAGGATCAATCATTACAAGCCCAGTATATGAGGACATCATACAAGCTCCATATATGAGACAATCATACAAGCTCAGTATATGAGACAATCATCAAAGTCATATATGAGGACCAATCATCAACAAGCTCCAGTATATGAGGACAAGCCTACTCATAAAGCTCAGTATTGAGACAATCTATTGACAACTCAGTAATAGATCAGTCATGAACAAGCTCCAGTATATGAGGACATCAACAAGCTCCAGTATATGAGGACAATCATACAAGCTCAGTATATGAGGACACTCAAGCTCCATATATGAGACAATCATACAGCTCAGTATATGAGGCAATCATACAAGCTCCAGTATATGAGATAAGTCATTCAACTCAGTATATAGGACAATCATACAAGCTCCATATATGAGCATCATCAACAGTCCATATTGAGCCAATATACAACTCATATATGGACCAATCATACAAGCCCATTCTATACAGCCCAAATAACAAACACTCCAGTATAGAGGATATCATACACTCAGTATATGAGGATCAATCATACAAGCTCCGTATATGGACATCATAAACAACTCAGTATAGAGACATCATAACTCCAGTATATGAGGACATCATACAACTCAGTAATGGACCAATCATACAAGCCCAATATAGACAAGTCATACAAGCCCATATATAGGACCAATCATACAACCCAATATGAGGACCATCTACAAGCTCCATATATGAGGACCAATCATCAACAAGCTCCATTATAGGACAATCTACAAGCTCCAGTATGAGGACAATCATAACAAGCTCCGTATTGAGGATCATCATCAACAACCCAGTTATGAGGCCACTACAAGCTCAGAATATAGACCATCATACAAGCTCATAAAGGACAATCATTACAAGCTCCTATATGAGATCAAGTCATCACAAGCTCCAGTATATGGACATCAACAAGCTCATTATGAGACAACTACAACTCAGTAAGAGGACAATCATCACAAGTCATATATGAGGACAATCATACAAGCCCAGTATATGAGCACAACTCGAAGAAATACAGCTCTAAAGCATCAAAGCATATTAGAATCATACAAGCCAGTAAAGACACATAGCATATAAACAACACACCATAGCATTACAATCATTAACATCTAATCCATAGACAAGTAAATCATATGAAATCTACAAGCAGATAGAAGATACAGCTCCATAAGAGACATCTACATCGTTGACAATCATCATCTATGACATATAACGATTACATGACAAGCCATATATGAGACAATCACACTCCATAGAGAAATAAAACTCAAGGGACACCAACCGATAGGACAATATACATCTATGAGACATACAGCTCCTATATAGCAAATACAGCTCATAGCACTATACAAGTCAGGATGGAATCTACAACCAGTATAGATCATACAACCGTAGAGACACACAGTCCAGTATAAACATCTACAGCTCCATATATGAGACAATATACATCATAAGAAATAACAACAAACAATGAACTCATATGAGGAAACATACAAGCTCAGTATAGAGACAGTCATGACAAGTCCAGTAGGACAATCATACAGCTCCAGTATATGAGGACAATCATAAAAGCAATATGACAAGTCATAATATATATAAGCCATATAGACAATCATAAGAGATTACACTCATAAGCAATAGACAAGTATAAGAGATAGAGTCAAGTCAATATGAGGACAATCACAACAAGCTCCAGTTGAGACAATCATACAAGCTCAGTATATGGCACTCAATCAAAAGCTCCAAATAGGACATCATACACTCATAATGACATCATAGAAGCATATAAGTCAGTATGACAAGTCTAATAGTAAACACAGTCTAATAGATGTATCAAGCTCCAGTATATGAGGAATCATACAAGTCCAGATATGAATCAGCAAAGCTCTATGGGACAATCATCACAAGCTCAGTATATGAGGACAATCATACAGCTCATATAGGGACCAATCATCACAAGCTCCAATAGGGACCACAAGTCTCAGTAACTCCAAGTCGTATATGAGACCAATCTCACAAGCTCCAGTATGAGGACAATCAACCAGTATAATACCAAGAGCATTACACAGTTATAGGACAAGTCTGACAAGTCAGTTATGAGGAATCATCAAGCTCAGTATTGAGGACAAATACAACAGAATCACAATTATGAGGACAATCATAACAAGCCATATAGAGAATCATTCAAGTCATATATGAGACCATCATCAACAAGCTCCATATATGGGACAAGTCATGACAAGCTCCATATAGGACCAATCACAACAAGCTCCAGTATATGAGACAAGTCATTACAGCTCCAGTAATGAGGACATTCACACAATGAGCATCACCAAGCTCCAGTATAGAGACCAATCATTGACAAGTCCAGTATTGAGGATCAATCATGCTCAATTAGGACCAATCATCAAAGAACTATTGAATCATAACAGCTCAGTAATGAGGTCAAGTCATCAGTAGAGACACAAACCAGTATATGAGGACAAGCACAACAAGCTCCAGTATATGAGGACACATCATATAAAGTCCAGTATATAGATCATGACAACTCAAGTATATGAGGATCAATCACATAAGCTCCAGTTATGAGGAACAATCACTCACAAGCCAGTATATGGCAACATCATAAAGCTCCAGTATAGTACAATCTCCTTAAGGTCAAGTATAAAATGAAGGATCAAGTCAATGACAAGCTCCAGATATGAGGACAATCATAACAAGCTCCATAATAGGACCAATCATCAACACCCAGTTTAGAGGACAATCATACAACACCAGTATATATGGACCAAGTCATCGACAAGCTCCAGTATGAGGACAATCATTACAAGGATTAGAGCAGTGCACCCACCTTTGCGTGGAGTGAGAGTGGAAAACCATTTAGGGCACAGCACCCTCAGTGCACCCAACCGGGTTTGAACCACGGTCAAGGCCAGTCCAACAAGTGAGTAGCACGCTAGACCACGCAACCACCGAAGTGGGTCAGTAAATTTAAACGTTAACTATGTAGCTAGCGAAATCTATAGGGTGTTTACATACATTGTGAGTCTGACACATTAGACAATGTGACTACCTATTCAGGTAGCTACAGAACCAAGAAACATAGAAAGCAGAAACTTGGTTTGAATACACATATTGTGAGCCTAAACTATTAAACAGAGTGATTGCTGGCGTTGAAGGATGCCAACACTAGCTTTTTATAAATACTTAGGGAAACTAGAAGATAAGTACCTTGGTTAGTATCTAAATAATATATAAAAATTAAGTGCTTTTCGTTTGTTTATTTGATGCTCAATCACACCCAAAACACTGTACCATTTGTGCTAAATTTCATATGGATATAACTGGGACGGCCGGTTAACATAGACTAATTATTATAAACTAGCAGTTAACCCGCTCTTCGCACAGTTCCACAGCACCAAACTATTTCATATTATAAACTAGCAGTTATCTCGCTCTTCGCACAGTTGCACAGCACCAAACTATTTCATATTATAAACTAACAGTTAACTCGCACTTCGCACAGCACCAAACTATTTCATATTATAAACTAGCAGTTAATCCGCTCTTCGGACAGTTGCACAGCACCAAACTCTTTCATATTATAAACTAGCTGTTAACCCACTCTTCGCACAGTACCAAACTATTTCATATTATAAACTAACAGTTAACTCGCTCTTCGCACAGCACAAACCTATTTCATATTATAAACTAGCAGTTAACATACTATTTGCACAGTACCAAACTATTTCATATTATAAACTAGCAGTTAACCCGCTCTTCGCACAGTTGCACAGCACCAAACTATTTCATATTATAAACTAGCAGTTAACCTGCTCTTCGCACAGTACCAAACTATTCCATATTATAAACTAGCAGTTAACTCGCTCTTCGCACAGCACCAAACTATTTCATATTATAAACTAGCAGTTAATCCGCTCTTCGCACAGTACCAAACTATTCCATATTATAAACTATCAGTTAACCCGCTCTTCGCACAATACCAAACTATTTCATATTATAAAACTAGCAGTTAACCCGCTCTTCGCACAGTACCAAACTATTCCATATTATAAACTAACAGTTAACTCGCTCTTCGCACAGCACCAAACTATTTCATATTATAAACTAGCAGTTAATCCGCTCTTTGCACATTACCAAACTATTTCATATTATAAACTAACAGTTAACTCGCTCTTCCCACAGCACCAAACTATTTCATATTATAAACTAGCAGTTAATCCGCTCTTCGCACAGTACCAAACTATTTCATATTATATACTAACTGTTAACTCGCTCTTCGCACAGCACCAAACTATTTGATATTATAAACTAACAGTTAACCTGCTCTTTGCACAGTACCAAACTATTTCATATTATAAACTAGCAATTAACCCACTATTTGCACAGTTGCACAGCACCAAACTATTTCATATATAAAACTAGAAGTTAACCCATCTTTGCACAGTTGCACAGCACCAAACTATTTCATATTATAAACTAGCAGTTAACCCACTCTTCGCACAGTTGCACAGCACCAAATATTTCATATTATAAACTAACAGTTAACCTGCTCTTTGCACATTACCAAACTATTCCATATTATAAACTAGCAGTTAACCCGCTCTTCGCACAGTACCAAACTATTTCATATTATAACTAACTGTTAACTCGCTCTTCGCACAGCACCAAACTATTTGATATTATAAACTAACAGTTAACCTGCTCTTTGCACAGTACCAAACTATTTCATATTATAAACTAGCAATTAACCCACTATTTGCACAGTTGCACAGCACCAAACTATTTCATATTATAAACTAGCAGTTAACCACTATTTGCACAGTACCAAACTATTTCATATTATAAACATAGCAGTTAACCCAATCTTCGCACAGTTGCACAGCATCAAACTATTTCATATTATAAACTAGCAGTTAACCACTCTTTGCACAGTTGCACACACTAAACTATTTCATATTATAAACTAGCATTAACTCCCTCTTTGCACAGTACCAAACTATTTCATTATTATAAACTAGCAGTTAAACCCACTCTTCGCACAGTTTGCACAGCACCAAACTATTTCATATTATAAACTAGCAGTTAACCGCTCATTCGCACAGTTGCACAGCACCAAACTATTTCATATTATAAACTAGCAGTTAACCCCTCTTCGCACAGTACCAAACTATTTCATATTATAAACTAGCAGTTAATCCCCTCTTCGCACAGCACAAAACTATTTCATATTATAAACTAGCAGTTAACCGCTCTTCGCACAGCACCAAATTATTTCATATTATAAACTAGCAGTTAATCCAGCTCTTCGCACAGTTGCACAGCACCAAACTATTTCATATTAAAACTAACAGTTAACTCGACTCTTGCACAGCACCAAACTATTTCATATTATAAACTAGCAGTTAATCAGCTCTTCGCACAGTCTCACAGCACCAAACTATTTCATATTATAAACTAGCAGTTAACCCACTAATTGCACAGTACCAAACTATTTCAAAATATAAACTAACAGTTAACCTGCTCTTTGCACAGAACCAAACTATTTCATATTATAAAACTAGCAGTTAACCCACTATTTGCACAGTTGCACAGCACCAAACAATTTCATATATTAAAACTAGCAGTTAACCCCGCTCTTTGCAACATTTTTTTCACAGCACCAAACTATTTCATATTATAAACTAGCAGTTAACCCACTATTTGCACAGTACCAAACTATTTCATATTATAAACTAGCAGTTAACCCACTCTTCGCACAGTTGCACAGCATCAAAAATATTTCATATTATAAACTAGCAGTTAACCCACTCTTTGCACAGTTGCACCAGCACCAAACTATTTCATATTATAAACTAGCAGTTAACCCACTCTTTGCACAGTACCAAACTATTTCATATTATAAACTAGCGTTAACCCACTCTTCGCACAGTTGCACAGCACCAAAATATTTCATATTATAAACTAGCAGTTAACCATGCTTTTTTGCACATTACCAAACTATTTCAATTATAAACTAACAGTTAACTCCTCTTATCCCACAGCAACCAAACTATTTCATATTATAAACTAACATAACCTGCTCTTTTGCACAGCACCAAACTATTTCATATTATAAACTAGCATTAACTGTTTTCTTAATCGCACACACCAAACTATTTCATATTATAAACTAACAGTAATCCGCTTTACGCACAGTTGCACAGAAACGAATCATTTCATATTATAAACTAGCAGTTAACCCGCTCTTTGCACAGTCATAGCACAACTATTCATATTATAAACTTCAGTTAACCCACTCTTGCACAGTTGCACAGCTCAAAACTATTCATATTATAAACTAGCAGTTAACCACTCTTGCACAGTTTGAAACGACCAAACTTTTTCATATTATAAACTAGCAGTTAACCGGACTATTTGCACGGGTACACAAACATTACAATATTATAAACAGAGCTTAACCCTCTTCGCACAGTACAAACTATTTCATAATATAAACTATCAGAGATCCGTTTCGCACAGTACCAAACTATTCATATTAGAAACTAGCAGTTAACTCGCTCTTCGCACAGACCAATATTTCATATTTTAACTAGCAGGTAACTCGCTCTTCGCACAGCACAAATTTTCATATTATAACTAGCAGTTAATCCGCTATTCGCAAGTACCAATTATTTCAATTATAAACAAAATTAACTCGTCTTCGCACAGCCCCAAAACTATTTCATATTATAACTACATTAACTCGCTCTCGACAGCATCCAACTATTTCATATAATATAAACTAGCAGTTTAATCCACTCTTTGTACAGTTGCACAGCACCAAACATTCTATAAAACTAGCAATTAACCCACTCTTTGACAGTTTCACACACAAACTATTTCATATTATAACTCCCAGTTAACCCACTCTTTGCACAGTCGCACAGAAACCAAACAATTTCATATAAAACAGCATTAATCCGCTCTTATCGCACAGTACCAAACTATTTCATATTATTAAACTAAGCAGTTAACCTCGCTCTTCGCACAGTTGCACAGCACCAAACAAATTTCATATTATAAACTAGCAGTTAACCCCACTCTTTGCACAGTTGCACAGCACCAAAAACTATTTCAAATTATAAAACTAGCAGTTAACCTGCTCTTCGCATAGTTGCACAAGCAGCAAACTATTTCATATTATAAAGTTAAACATGGGGCAAACCAGCTTTTTGATAGTTTCCCATTGTAAAATCCTGAGATAGCTATGGCAATCACAAACCAACATGGAAATTAAAAAATATAAATAAAATATATGAATGAAACTAAATATACCTGGTCTGAGTGCACAAAAAGAGGCATTTCATATCTGTGTGATATTTACTTAAGCAATAAAATCAAATAAGATAAACGAACTAATATATTTACATTGTTAAAGAAATATTTTGGAAAAATAACATCACTATTCACCCAAGGAGCATATATAAATAGTATACCTGTTACAGAAACATAAAGATTAATGGGCACGTGGATTTTTAAAGAACATCAAGGTTCATTGAGCTATGTCTCTAGAATTTGTTAATTTTAACTGTTATAATCGCCGCTATATATGTGCTAATTATCCTTCAACATTTAGCTTTGTTATCGCAATTGCTAGTGAATCCCCTTTTAAGATTACCATATTGGCCCGAAAATAGGTCGCACACTAAATTTTCAAACCACTTTCAGAGAAAAAACAAAATTCCCACTTAAATGTGATCAGTGTGTATAAACCATTTGAAGAGAAAAAGTATTTGCTGGTAGTGGCACACTTAAAATTAGGCTACTTAAATATATTATATCACTTTCAGAGAAAAAACCCACACTATTTACACTTAAAATGATGTCACTTGAAAAGAAAAAAGTAAGTTATTCATTCTAACAATGAGACAATTTGCGAAGAACGAAAATTATTCATCACTGCTTTCTCTGTGTCACTTTCTTCACTCTCATTGGTCTCCTCTGCGTCACTTTCTTCACTCTCATTGGTCTCCTATGCGTCACTTTCTTCACTCTCATTGGTCTCCTCTGTGTCACTTTCTTCACTCTCATTGGTCTCCTATGCGTCACTTTCTTCACTCTCATGATCTCCTCTGCGTTACTTTCTTCACTCTCATTGGTCTCTTCATTGTAACTTTCTTCACTCTCAATGGTCTCTTCAGTGTAACTTTCTTCACTCTCATTGGTCTCCTCTGCGTCACTTCTTCACTCTCATTGGTATCTTCAGTGTAACTTTCTTCACTCTCATTAGTCTTCATTGTAACTTTCTTCACTCTCATTGGTCTCTTCTGCATCATTTTCTTCACTCTCATTGGTCTCTTCAGTGTAACTTTCTTCACTCTCATTGGTCTCTTCAGTGTAACTTTCTTCACTCTCATTGGTCTCCTCCGCGTCACTTTCTTCGCTCTCATTGGTCTCTTCAGTGTAACTTCTTCACTCTCATTGGTCTCTTCAGTATAACTTTCTCACTCTCATTGGTCTCTTCAGTATAACTTTCTTCACTCTCATTGGTCTCCTCTGGATGGTCCTCCCACAAAATATCATCCATCTTATTGGATAAGCAGCACTTCTTAAATCCGCAGACATCCTTCCCCAGCCAGTTAATATCCACTTGCAAAGCAGGTTCAACGAAGGTTTATAGGGTTAGGGATGATCTCCTGACAAAAGCCAGTCTGAATACTCCCTCCGGAGGTTGTCCTTGAAGGGTTTATTTCACAACCCCATCAAGGACTTGTAGTGTGTGTCCTGGAATAACAACATCTGAATTGTTTCCTTGACATCTATTTTCCCATCTGGAGTAAGATGCCTTTTGAATGCGTCAAGCACTAGCATTGCCCGTTTTTTTTAGAAGAGCTCCAGGCCTTCTATTCCACACCACTGCTAGCCAATCGCACATTAATTCTGTCTGTCATCCACCCCTTCTATTGACACCTGACAATGATTCCACTGGGCAAGGTTTCTTTCGGGAGGGTTTTTCTTCTTAAAATTACATACGGGGGTACTTCTACCATCAGCAGTTACAGCTAACATAGCTGTAATGCGCGATTTTTATTGCCAGTGGTCTTCACGACAATGGATTTGGATCCCTTTTCATCCACGCAAGTATTACTTGGAATGTTAAAATACACGGGTGTTTCATCGGCGTTCCCAATCTGACTAAGAAGATAAGTCATTCTGTCTACGGAGGTCAATTACATGTCGTTGATATTTCACCAACTTCTCTGCATAGTCAGTGGGCAACTTTTGCACCAAAGAAGTTCTTCGTCTTGGTTACAGATCACTTCTGCGCATGAATCTTCGACACCACCCAAGGCTTGCCTTGAATTCCCTATTGGCACTTGTAGCTCTCCTGCAATTTTTTGTGCCTTCAATTTGATTACGTCACAACTTATTGAATATCCATCACGTCTCTTTACAAAAAAAAGAACACGCGCATCAATTTCGGGATTACGGCCATGCTTGGGTCCTCGAAAAGCTTTTCGCGTTGAGATGGCATTCTTAAGTTTGTTTTCTTCTAAAACCAGCGACGTATGTTCTTCTCATCAATTTCATATTTTATTCCCACTTCCTTATTACACGTAGTTTATCACTGCTAATTTAAAATTGGCATCAAAACTTCACCTAATTCCCTGACTAAAACACGCATTTTCTCAACATGATCCGCCATGCTACATTTCCGAATTTAATACATGCACTAAATACTGTTCTACAATAGAATAAATGATGACCAACATCTGAAACAACATCTAACTCTAAAATTTAAGCTCCCTTTACCAAAAGGATATATTGCTGATAGAATGCGCTGAAGAAACAAATTTTTTAATTTTGGCAGCCATTATGGCTCAAATATTGTACACACAAATAAGATAGTCATTCTTTAATCTAATTTTATTATTATTATTTTTAATTATTATTATTAGCACCGCGTCTTACTAACCCATTGGGGTTTATACGCACTTACGCTAATTTTATAATGGTAGGTTTGATAGTGAGATAAATGAAGGACCTACAGTTTAACGTGGAATCCAAAACCACGGGGGGAGGCCTGGCATTCCCCACATTCACAAGATGTCTTGTCAGAGGTTTATCTAATTTTAAATAACTTTGACGACTGTCATGGTTCAACTATTTTTAAATAATTTTTGCCAACTATCAAGGTTCATCTATTTAAAAAAAGTGGTGTTTGCCTATTAACTTGATATATATCGATTAAACAAAATGCATACCAGGAACCACCAATTAACCAAAACCACCAGTGTAAAGGAACCAACAATTAACCAGGAACCACCAATTAACCAAGAACCACCAGTGTAAAGGAACCAACAATTAACCAGGAACCACCAATTAACCAAGAACCCACCAGTGTAAAGGAACCAACAATTAACCAGGAACCACCAATTAACCAAGAACCACCAGTGTAAAGGAACCCAAAAAATTAACCAGGAACCACCAATTAACCAAGAACCACCAGTGTAAAGGAACCAACAATTAACCAGGAACCACCAATTAACCAAGAACCACCAGTGTAAAGGAACCAACAATTAACCAGGAACCACCAATTAACCAGGAACAACCAATTAACTAAAGAACACCAATTAACCCAAGTACCACCAGTGTACAGGAACCACAATTAACCAGGAACCACCAGTGTACCAGGAACCACCTATGTAGTAGGAACCACCAATGAACCAGGAACCACCAAGTACCAGGAACCACCAGTGTACCAGGAACCACCAGTGTACCAGGAAACACCCAAAGTACCAGGAACCACCAGTGTACCAGGAACCACCAATGTACCAGGAACCACCAATGAACCAGGAACCACCAATGTACCAGGAACCACCAGTGTACCAGGAAACACCAAAGTACCAGGAACCACCAGTGTACCAGGAACCACCAGTGTACCAGGAACCACCAATTGTACCAGGAACCACCAATGTACCAGGAACCACCAGTGTACCAGAACCACCAGTGTACTAGGAACCACCAATGTACCAGGAACCACCAGTGGGACCAGGAACCACCAATGTACCAGGAACCACCAAGTGTACCAGGAACCACCAATGTACCAGGAAACACCAGTGTACCAGGAAACACCAGTGTACCAGGAACCACCAGTGTACCAGGAAACACCAATGTACCAGGAACCACCAGGGTACCCGGAAACACCAGTGTACCAGGAACCACCAGTGTACCAGAACCACCAATGTACCAGGAACCACCAGTGTACCAGGAACCACCAGTGTACCAGGAACCACCATTGTACCAGGAACCACCAGTGTACCAGGAAACACCAATGTACCCAGGAACCACCAATTTACCAGGAACCACCAATGTACCAGAACCACCAATGTACCAGGAACCACCAATGTACCAGAACCACCAATGTACCAGGAACCACCAATGTACCAGGAACCACCAGTGTACTAAGACAACCACCAATGTACCATGAACCACCAATGAACCAGGAACCACCAATGTAACCAGGAACCACCAATGAACCAGAACCACCAATGTACCAGAACCACCAATGTACCAGAACCACCAGTGTACCATGAACCACCAGTGTACCAGGAACCACCAATGTACTAGGTACCACCAATTAACCAGGAACCACCAATGTACCAAAAACCACCAATGTACCATGAACCACCAATGACCAAGGAACCACCAATGTACCAGGAATCACCAATGTACCAGGAACCACCAATGTACCAAGGAACCACCAATGTACCAGGTACCACCAATTTTAAACCCGGAACCACCAATGTACCAGGAACCACCAATGTACCAGGAACCACCAATGTACCAGGAACCACCAGTGTACCAGGAACCACCAATGTACCAGGTACCACCAATTAACCAGGAACCACCATGTACCATGAAACCACCAGTGTAAACCCGAACCACCAGTGTACCAGGAAACACCAATGTACCAGGGAAACCCCCAATCTACCAGGAACCACCAGTGTACCAGGAACCACCAGTGTACTAGGAACCACCAATGTACCAGGAACCACCATTTGTACCATGAACCACCAATGTACCAGAACCACCAGTGTACCATGAACCACCAATGTACCAGGAACCACCAATGAACCAGGAACCCACCAATTAACCAGGAACCACCAATGTACCAGGAACCACCAAGTACCAGGAACCACCAATGTACCAGGGAACCACTAATGTACCAGGAACCACCAATGTACCAGGAACCCACCAATGTACCAGGAACCACCAATGTACCAGGAACCACCAGTGTACCAGGAACCACCAATCTACCAGGAATCACCAATGTACCAGAACCACCTATGTATTAGGAACCACCAATGTACCAGAACCACCAATGTACCAGGAACCACCAATGTACCAGGAACCACCAATGTCCCCAGGAACCACTAATGTACTGGGAAACCCCACCATTGTACCAGGAACCACCAGTGTACCAGGAACCACCAATAACCAGGGAACCACCATGTACCAGGAGTCACCAATGTACTAGTACCACCAATGAACCAGGAACCACCAATGAACCAGGAACCCCCAAATTGTACTAGGAACCCCCATGTACCAGGAAACCACCAGTGTCCAGGAACCACCATGTACCAGGAACCACCAATGTACCAGGAACCACCATGTACCGGGAAAACCACCATGTACCAGGAACCACCAATGTACCAGGAACCACCATGTACCAAGAACCCCCAAATGTACCAGGAACCACCAATGTACCGGGAACCATCAGAGTACCAGGAACCACCAATGTACCAGGAACCACCAGTGAACCAGAAACCACCAATGTACCAAGAACCACCAATGTAACCAGAACCACCAATGTACTAGGAACCACCAATGAACCAAAAACCATCAATGTACCAAGAACCACACAGTGTACCGGAACCACCAGTGTATTAGGATCCACTATTGTACCTTCTCGAGAAGAAAGTATTCCCACTGAAGTGCATGAAGCCAATGAACACGTATTATAAAAACTGAGAGTATAATAATGAATGGGAACATTGTGGGTTCTGTTTGTTGAACAGATTTACAGACTGATATCACCATGTTGACAGTGCACCAAAGTGATAATTAATAAAACACCATGTTGACAGTGCACCAAAGTCATAATTAGTCTTGCCAAGTCCAGGATCTGCCCCTTAGTGTAGGGCATGATTGGATCTTTCTTTCAATTTATATTTACTAAAATTATTACCTATGTTTGTTTGTGTTTTCATTTATATTTTGGTGCAATAATTAATAAATTTTACTCTGTACAGTCGCATATTTTTTGTTTTTCTTTGGGTAAAGGGGATCACCAATACATTTAAAGATAGTGATATTTTTTGAAATAATTTTTCCATCCAAATTTAGCAACTTTCTATTAAGTGTATGCAATATGTAGGCCTACCAAATGTATGAATAACTTCATGAAGATTAATAAGTCAAGATAACATCTTCAGTGGCCAAATAGTCAAATACGTCACTTTCATGTTAAAACTGGAGCTGCGAAGACGGGGAGAAACCGGATTGGGTCTAATAAGGGCAGTTTTTCTAAAAGGTCCCATACAGGTATTAAGATGCAGAGATAAAAAAATGTCAAAATGGTGGCAAATGATGAGTGTTTGGGTAACAGCAACATTAATGGTGAATTTACAAAGAAGAGTCCACGCATGAGCAGGCTTCTGTGACGATTGCCATCTAATCACTAGCTCTTAACCTAATTGACAGTAAACAATTATTCTATAGGAGTGTGCATGCAATAATGATCGATTCTGTTAGGTCAGAAATACCGACCGTGAGCTATCTTACTTATTAATGGCTCATCTTTACATGTAAATAGTGTTTCGTTTTCATATTTTGTCTTTATGTTCCTTCATATTTTTTTTTTCCAACCTTGTTTAGTATTATATTAGAAGTGCACAATACGAGTGTAAAATTGGACATGACAAAGATTAGAAAATAATGTAAGATAATTTAATTGACTTCATAGTTCTATTAGTGAGCTAGTGCTTTTTGTATATGTATTTAAAAATATTTTTGAAGTCTGTTGAATATGTAAATTTTAACTCAAACTTTGATTTGTATTTATTATTTTTAAATTTCTATCATTGACTAAATAATGTTTTATTTGAATCCCACAGCTAGTTACATGTAATCTTGATTTAAAGAGTCTATATCATGGCTTTATTATATTGTATGAACTCATCATCTCTTATGGATCCTGATTGATAAAAAAAAAAGAGATATTGAACACACTGAAAATAAAAAAGGTTGTTTCCTAATTTCAAACGTAATGGGTGCTTCAATAGTACGTAAGAACCTACCTCGAGATCACCGGGGTAATTTTCCTGATGGAGAGTTTTAATATACTTTTATATACCTTGACAACAAATTTGTATTATTGGGGTTCTTGATGGCTATAAATTGTGTATAATTTAAACCACCCCAACCATCTTTTAATTAATTTAAGATATAAAATTCAAATTTTAAAATTCCAGCTTTGAGCAGCACAAGAGGTACATTTTATTTCAGAACCCTGTGTGTGATAGATACCGTGCAATTCCACCCACCACACTCGAACCGACTGACCAACCAACCACATACATTCTTTGTTTTATTTATATATTATATTATATTACTAAATAGTTATTGATAGGATGTATTATCGTGTTGATGACTTGAACCCACCTAACCTAACCTTTAAATATTTTTTTAGTTTATTTCTTTAGTTTTATCAATTATCATTATAAAATTATTAGCCACTGAGCCATCTAATTTTTAAGCACCGAGGCATGATTTAAGTAATATATTTTTATACCTTTTTAAATAGCTGTTTAAATTTAAATAATATTATTATACATTTATATATAAGGTATTTATATTGGCTACCATAAAAAAAGTGTAGCCTACAACCTATATTATTACTTTATTATTGAAACTGATAGATAATAAGCATTTTCCATATCATTTGTAGTACAAAAAAAAATTATCATAGTTTTCAGGTGAATAATGGGCTACTTTTAGAAACTCTCTCTATTCTCAAAACATATTTTTAGTTTTAAATTAGTACTTATAAGTATCCACACCCTTAGTTCAGTTGGTAGCGTATCTGTCTACTGAGATAAGGGTCCCGAATTTTGATTCCAAAACATGGCCAAATAATTATCATTGCAAATACATGGGAAAACACTCACTTTCACTCCTCTCCATGTCATTTCCTTACCATCTAACCGGCACAGACCCCAGCAGCAGCCTCGCTGTTTCTTCAGTGTAGAGACTGCACCCACATACAATGGCTGAGGCTATCTGTCCCGTGTTGACTAGGCTTGTTCATTTTAAAGCTTGTATATGTCCTTACCATATTAGTTTTAAAATTAACGTATATTTTTAATCTAAAATTATTTCTAGAGCATCATTTTTATAATATTCAATTCCTGTTTTTGATATTTTTGACTAATTTCCTGGCCTGTTCCGCACTAAATATGCAATAGTGTGTATTCTTAAAAACATTCTAAGCATTTTTAGTGTGTTTGGTCAAATAAATAGACGTAAAATAGTGTTTAACAAAAAAATGCAAGCCTTGATTTGGCTTTGAGAATATTTCCATATTTTTAATTTGAATTTGAGCGTACCCTTATACTCTCAACACTAAACAACATAAAAAAACCACTTTCCTAATTTTCATTCCGTTGCATATTCATTTCCCCCCAAATCATCCTTACAAAATGCCTGTGTGGTAGTTAGGAGGTAGCGGCGATAATGATGATGTTGATAATAAATTAGTGTTGTAGCTCATTCCATAAATAGTTTGTCTGCACAACAAACTCAGAGGCTATTCTATACTTATCGTATTTATAAACCAAGATTTGTTTTTGAATCTAGTTGTAAAAAGGAATCATTTTCCTGACCCCTCACGTTTGTATTCCTTTCAATACTACTCTAGAGCAAGCACTCTGTTGTTTTAATTTAAATGTCTCTAAACTGTATTGAGATGGTATGTTGGCTTAAACAATTCTGAGTACCAATAATGTATGACTAATTAAAAACAGCACACACACCTCTAGCACGTGACCTCTTGAATGATCACCAGTGACTGATTACATACAGTGGCAAAATGGGCTATTTGAGATGTGATGTTAATAAACCAAATTAGTACCATCTGCCCAACCAGTAATAGCAATGCCTCTGAAGCCTCCTTTGAACTTGGGTCCCTCTGCTGCCATTACCTCCAACCATCGCAAGTTATTCTCCAAATGACGTTTTACATTGGGATGTAGAGAGTCTCTCCAAATGCTCCCTTGAATGCACTGGCTGACCACACATATGGGAATACTGCGGCTAGCTTGTCCCACACCATGCTAGGACGAAGCGATACACATCTTCTGCGTAAACCCACACCTGGTAACAGAAGCCGACATCTAGAAAAACAAGGACTTTCCGTGGTTTAAACTATGCAAGCTATTGTACCTGAAACATGAAATGTAGCCAATACTAGTTTCACTTAGGGTAGTATTGGGAATGGACTGAGCCCCCCTCCCTTTTTTTCCCGACATACAAATCGCATTTACCTTTTAAAACCTAAATCTGAATCTAAACTCTAATGATTCTTAGGAGTGTTAGACGAGAACTGCCGATGATGGGGAGAATGGGGTTCGAATCTCATTCGGCTGTACTGAAGGTGGTTTTCATAAATGGTGTTCCAATCTCCCTCCACACAAATGCAAGTACACTTCCTCTAATTCAACCTTCTTCGACCTGCCTAACTCATTAGTGTGATTAGTGCATGTGTGTATAACCCATGGAGGTAGTAAGATAACAGGCTAAAAGAAAAAATAACAGTAACATACTTTTATATTATATGTATGAAATGAAGCAAAAATAAATTAATAAGCACCAACACATATTTACAAACACTTCAATATGTTTATATGTTACATGGCGTCTTGCTCAAGAGTCTTTATAGAATATATATACAGTGGATAAATATGTAAAACACCTGTTTGACTGCAAGAATGTCAGGAATGTCATTGTCTCATTACCAACGTGTCGTACTTTGGCCCCTTACAGGCCTTCTGCACATAAATAGACCTACAGTTCACATTCCATTTCCTGTGTGTATTATGCACTCTGTACAGTATAACTACCCAGCATACAATACTGCACTGTTATGGATTATTATTATTATAATATTCTTAATGAAAGAAATCCACTATTAAGAGAGTTAACTGTTTTTCCTCCCTAGTGTTTTACACCCTTCTCGTGACGAGAAGTAAGACCCATGGCACATGGTCGTAGAAAACAAACTCCAAGTATTTTCTAATAGAAGAGTAGGAAGGAGGGGGAATTGCACTCACAAGGCAAAATATTGTTTTGGGGCGTGTTTGATTATAAATTTTTCAATTAAAATTGCCATTAATTATGCAAACATGTTTGCAGTATTTATTTAAATTTATATAAAAAAATTAAATTTTTTATGGGCTATTAAATATTTTCTAAATTACGGTCATGAGCAAATTAAGCCTGCATGTTTGGGTAGTAATGCTCACAGGCTGTCCTTTAGGAGTCATCAGGCTGTCTTTAGGAGTTATCCGTGCACTACATATTTTAGACAAAAATAAGTTTTAAACAATTAAAGTGTAATGTATTGAAACATTTTGATAAATGTTAGGCTTAAACTAATATTTGTTCGGTACTTCTTATTGCTTATGTTACAATTAGGGGGGTTGCTGCTCAGCCCTCAGAACCACTATCCCGCTGGTGTCCAGACGTTCCAGTTAGAGGAAAATAGCAGTTCCTGTTCCTTTTAGTTGTTAATGAAATTATGGTTCTTAAAATTTATACTTGACAGTTATGGTAGAATTATTAAATTCTTAAGGAGAAAGAAATATTGAAAGATAATTTACAACAAAATATAAGGTGTTTTTATCAAATACAAAGTGATACCAGAGCTTAGAAGCTAGATAATTGCAGTTTATTTATAATTTAGGGTGTAATTTGAACAGTAGATTATTTTATGTATTTTTGTTATTATATTTATTTTGTGATACAAAGAGGCTTTTAAAATACTTTCCAAGTTATCTAACACCAAGTTAATACCCGAGAACTTAAGGAAATAAAGAGTGTAAGGATTTATAGTTGATTTGTTTAATAAGTTTAGATAAATAATATATTTGCCTGACAACTATGTCTAATGTATAAAATAATTTATTATTTGTATTTAGTTCGGCCAGATGTAGGCTTGTCCACACCGGATAGTATTTATTTCAACCCATCTATCAACTCACTTATGCAATGCACACAATGAACTACACATATAGCCATGGCTGAATGTTGTAGATGAATGTGAAAAAGAGACACATTAAGAGTGACTATGTATGGATGTTGTTAAGCCAAGCAAGTAGGCAAGGGAAGTGTGAAGAACGTTAGTGAGGATGAATCAAGAACATAGTAATTGTTTTTTTGAGCCATATGCCCAGTTTCTTGCCTACCGCATTAGATATATATGTAGCGAGTAAAAACTATACAATTCAGGACCCTCCACCTTTATTTTTTCCCCTTTATGTAAATTGGTCAGCCAAATAAGACTTTTAAGAAATTACTGTTTTAGTATTTTTATTAGACATGTTATACAACTGGGGAGAGTTTTATCTGGGTATTCCAACCACTTAGAAGAGTTTGCTGTCATTCTAAACTAATTACATCTTCCTATGCACTAGTCTAAATAGTAAAATGAGAAAACCACACACAATGTTACAATAATCAATTTAAGAGTCTGTGAGCTCAAGTGTTTTAATCTGAGTCGATCTTGAACAAGGTATTCATAAAGCTTCGTATTGAGATCGGCCAGCGAGCTTGGGCTGAGTAAATATATAATTTTATAACTTAATTATTTAAGTAAGTAATACACAAAGTATTTATCAATATTATATTTAGTTTTTTGTAAATTAAATAAGATACATTTATTTAAAATAATAATTTTTTAAATTTATTTTTAAATAATTAAAAACATCAAGCCAAAGTAAATTATAGAATAAAATTTAGTGTAATAGTGACATGAACATTAATAATTTATCAATCTTCTATATGTACTCTTGATACTCTCCTCCATTCAACAAGCAGTATGTACTCTTGATACTCTCCTCCATTCAACAAGCAGTTCACTTCTCTATATGTACTCTTGATACTCTCCTCCATTCAACAAGCAGTTCACTTCTCTATACATACTCTTGATACTCTCCTCCATTCAACAAGCAGTATGTACTCTTGATACTCTCCTCCATTCAACAAAGCAGTATGTACTCTGATACTCTCCTCCATTCAACAAGCAGTTCACTTCTCTATATGTACTCTTGATACTCTCCTCCATTCAACAAGCAGTTCACTTCTCTATACATACTCTTGATACTCTCCTCCATTCAACAAGCAGTATGTACTCTTGATACTCTCCTCCATTCAACAAGCAGTTCACTTCTCTATATGTACTCTTGATACTCTCCTCCATTCAACAAGCAGTATGTACTCTTGATACTCTCCTCCATTCAACAAGCAGTTCACTTCTCTATACTTACTCTTGATACTCTCCTCCATTCAACAAGCAGTATGTACTCTTGATACTCTCCTCCATTCAACAAGCAGTTCACTTCTCTATATGTACTCTTGATACTATCCTCCATTCAACAAGCAGTATGTACTCTTGATACTCTCCTCCATTCAACAAGCAGTTCACTTCTCTATACTTACTCTTGATACTCTCCTCCATTCAACAAGCAGTATGTACTCTTGATACTCTCCTCCATTCAACAAACAATATGTACTCTTGATACTCTCCTCCATTCAACAAACAATATGTACTCTTGATACTCTCCTCCATTCAACAAGCAGTATGTACTCTTGATACTCTCCTCCATTCAACAAGCAGTTCACTTCTCTATATGTACTCTTGATACTCTCCTCCATTCAACAAGCAGTTCACTTCTCTATATGTACTCTTGATACTCTCCTCCATTCAACAAGCAGTATGTACTCTTGATACTCTCCTCCATTCAACAAGCAGTTCACTTCTCTATACTTACTCTTGATACTCTCCTCCATTCAACAAGCAGTATGTACTCTTGATACTCTCCTCCATTCAACAAACAATATGTACTCTTGATACTCTCCTCCATTCAACAAACAATATGTACTCTTGATACTCTCCTCCATTCAACAAGCAGTTCACTTCTCTATATGTACTCTTGATACTCTCCTCCATTCAACAAGCAGTATGTACTCTTGATACTCTCCTCCATTCAACAAGCAGTTCACTTCTCTATACTTACTCTTGATACTCTCCTCCATTCAACAAGCAGTATGTACTCTTGATACTCTCCTCCATTCAACAAACAATATGTACTCTTGATACTCTCCTCCATTCAACAAACAATATGTACTCTTGATACTCTCCTCCATTCAACAAGCAGTATGTACTCTTGATACTCTCCTCCATTCAACAAGCAGTTCACTTCTCTATAACGTACTCTTGATACTCTCCTCCATTCAACAAGCAGTTCACTTCTCTATACTTACTCTTGATACTCTCCTCCATTCAACAAGCAGTATGTACTCTTGATACTCTTCTCCATTCAACAAGCAGTTCACTTCTCTATACATACTCTTGATACTCTCCTCCATTCAACAAGCAGTTCACTTCTCTATATGTACTCTTGATACTCTCCTCCATTCAACAAGCAGTATGTACTCTTGATACTCTCCTCCATTCAACAAGCAGTTCACTTCTCTATATGTACTCTTGATACTGTCCTCCATTCAACAAGCAGTTCACTTCTCTATATGTACTCTTGATACTCTCCTCCATTCAACAAGCAGTTCACTTCTCTATATGTACTCTTGATACTGTCCTCCATTCAACAAGCAGTTCACTTCTCTATATGTACTCTTGATACTCTCCTCCATTCAACAAGCAGTTCACTTCTCTATATGTACTCTTGATACTCTCCTCCATTCAACAAGCAGTTCACTTCTCTATATGTACTCTTGATACTCTCCTCCATTCAACAAGCAGTTCACTTCTCTATACTTACTCTTGATACTCTCCTCCATTCAACAAGCAGTATGTACTCTTGATACTCTCCTCCATTCAACAAGCAGTTCACTTCTCTATATGTACTCTTGATACTGTCCTCCATTCAACAAGCAGTTCACTTCTCTATATGTACTCTTGATACTCTCCTCCATTCAACAAACAATATGTACTCTTGATACTCTCCTCCATTCAACAAACAATATGTACTCTTGATACTCTCCTCCATTCAACAAGCAGTATGTACTCTTGATACTCTCCTCCATTCAACAAGCAGTTCACTTCTCTATACGTACTCTTGATACTCTCCTCCATTCAACAAGCAGTTCACTTCTCTATACTTACTCTTGATACTCTCCTCCATTCAACAAGCAGTATGTACTCTTGATACTCTCCTCCATTCAACAAGCAGTTCACTTCTCTATATGTACTCTTGATACTCTCCTCCATTCAACAAGCAGTTCACTTCTCTATACATACTCTTGATACTCTCCTCCATTCAACAAGCAGTTCACTTCTCTATACATACTCTTGATACTCTCCTCCATTCAACAAGCAGTTCACTTCTCTATATGTACTCTTGATACTCTCCTCCATTCAACAAGCAGTTCACTTCTCTATACATACTCTTGATACTCTCCTCCATTCAACAAGCAGTTCACTTCTCTATACATACTCTTGATACTCTCCTCCATTCAACAAGCAGTTCACTTCTCTATACATACTCTTGATACTCTCCTCCATTCAACAAGCAGTTCACTTCTCTACACATACTCTTGATACTCTTCTCCATTCAACAAGCAGTTCACTTCTCTATATGTACTCTTGATACTCTCCTCCATTCAACAAGCAGTTCACTTCTCTATACATACTCTTGATACTCTCCTCCATTCAACAAGCAGTTCACTTCTCTACACATACTCTTGATACTCTCCTCCATTCAACAAGCAGTTCACTTCTCTATATGTACTCTTGATACTCTCCTCCATTCAACAAGCAGTTCACTTCTCTACACATACTCTTGATACTCTCCTCCATTCAACAAGCAGTTCACTTCTCTATATGTACTCTTGATACTCTCCTCCATTCAACAAGCAGTTCACTTCTCTATATGTACTCTTGATACTCTCCTCCATTCAACAAGCAGTTCACTTCTCTATACATACTCTTGATACTCTCCTCCATTCAACAAGCAGTTCACTTCTCTATATGTACTCTTGATACTCTCCTCCATTCAACAAGCAGTTCACTTCTCTATACATACTCTTGATACTCTCCTCCATTCAACAAGCAGTTCACTCATTTTCTGACCTTGACATTTCGAAAGCAAGCTCTTTGTTGGGTTCTTCCTCACTCTCCACACCCACACGCCTCATTTCATAAAACACATCCAAACAGAGGGAAAAGTAAACAAGGGATCATTTGTCAATAAACCCAATGCAAGGCAAACAAATTATCCTTTTCAAGAAGTGAATCAAATAGCCAAAGCTATTAATTATCCTGTTTAGCGATGATTACTCCATCTAGATATCATATTCTGAAAAGTGAAATATGACACCTGGACACGAAACCCAGGTTTGATTCCCGTGTCCAGGGATCATATTTTAATTTTCAGGATACTTTTCAAGAAGCTCAAAATTACAAGCTCATAAATCTGTCAATCCCAAGCTCAAGTATACATTTAAAGCACAGCTTATAAACCCAAACATTCTACCTTCACAAAAATTCATGATGATAAGGAAAATATAATATTTCAAATAAAATTAAGTTAAAAAAATTAACCTAAATATCTATTATATCAATTTGAATTCCAGTTTTAAAGCAATTTATTTTTAGGGTTCCTATTTCGGTTCTGGTTTCTTTAAAATAACTTAAGTTTGGTTATCAGTTATGGTTTGACTCTCTGGCAGCTAGAGAAATAAGCATTGAGTCACAATAGAGCACACCCAGCTAGTGTTAAAGGTGCGCAATATTATGATAATTCATTTTGCTTCAAGGTATTATTTGCTGGTTTATGTTCTCATATATAAAGACCAATAAGTGAAACTAGTAACATGGTGATTGGTACTAAAAGTAGACATGAAGAGAGAGAATTAAGATAGTTTTTAAATTAATTATTAGTGAATGTAAAACTATTTTAAGGTCCTAAAATAACCCCTGTTTGAAATGTTTACATGAGAATGGGTGACCTGGTGGTCTAGGGGTAAGGTGTCAGACTTCTATGCTGGCGGCCGGGGTTCAATCCTCGTCCCGGCAAAGATTTATCTGATTACCAAACCCTTCCTTCACCTCTGACAAGACATCTTGTGAATGTGGGGAATGCCAGGCCTCCACCGTGGTTCGGATTCCACGTTAAACTGTAGGTCCTTCATTTCATCTCACAATCACCCTACCATTACACATTAGCGTAAGTGCGTATAACCCGAATGGGTAGTAAGACGCGGTGCTAATAATAATACATGAGAATGGCTGGTGAAGTTAAAGATGAGTACTTGACTTTCAGCTCTAGCATTGCAATAGTCTTGTTTTGATTGATTCTAATGTTCATGTAACTTAGTGTGAATTACATTTTTATATAAATAAATAAATATACTATTTGATAAATTTAATGGAATGCTATCATCATGGTTATTTTGTTAGTATTTGTTTACCTGCTATATTTCCTGCATATGAGGTGTCAATCCCGCCATAGACTAAACTGTCGATGTCAGGGAGATGTGGGTTCAAATCTCAGTTGAGTGTAGTTAGGTTTTTCCTAAATGATTTTCCACTCTCCCTCCACACAAATGTGGGTACACTTTCTATAAGTTCAACCTTTCTCATCATTAACTAATTAGTGCAATTAGTATATATGCATATAACCTGAACAGATAGTAAAACATGGCACTAAAAGAAACTTGTTTAACCTTCATGGTTGTATCTCACATAAATTAAACCAAATAGTCACTTTATATATAAAGTTTATTGTTTATTATGTTAGTATTTGTCTTTCATGCATTCCCAGCCCAAATTAAAAGGCTGCCAAGTAATATGTGCATAAAGACAACGAATGAATGGTGCAGACTCACCATAGGCTCGACCAGTTCTCCAATCCGGAACTCCTCCAAACTCTGTGGAGAGAGGTGTCTCAGCATATCATCCCATATGATGGGAGTGACTGATGGGTAATGTTGTCGGACATACGTCGCTACGCGGGTCACATGGGCCAGGAATAAACTTTCTCGCATTTGGTTGCGACAACGGGGACACTCCCCCAGTTGGAATACCTCATCACAACCAATATGAAGGAACCTTATTCCTTGGTGAACTTCCATTACTGGCGAGACATGTCATTATGTGTGTTAATCCAGACTACATTACCATTATATGTAACAGCTGTACCATCTTACACTTCAAACTATATTATATTGTGCTTATTTGTATCATTTTATGTAGAACATATCTTATTTTAATAGAATGGATTAGTGCATGATGGCTTGGAAATGTATAACAAGACAGTGTAGAAACACTGTACAGTGATGTAAAGTTAGTGATAGTGAAGGAAGCCAACCTGAAAGGATAGTTAGGTCAGGCCTAGATAGGAACAAACACACTTCTCTCTTCCTTTATTCTCTTCTCAAACTATTGCACCATATTACACTTCACACATTGTTGAATTATTGGAAATGTTCCTTTATCATTAGAAAAGAGACATTGAAAACACACAAATATAGGCTATAGAACAACATGTTTCTAGAATGATTTGAGATATATAACTCAAAACTTGCAGTGTTGCCAAATCAATGTAATCAAATATGGTTTGAAAAGAAAAAATAGCTTGCTGAGAATTGATGATTAAAAATAACTTTAAAACCAACATTGACTATACTTGAAATAATAAATAAATAAAAACTTATGTTTGATTTAAAAGATATAATATATGATATATTTTTTTATTCTCAGATTTAAAACAGAGGGTAGTGTGGGTTGTCTGAGCTGAGAGTTGTTGCAGGAGTCAAAGTCCTTACTGTGGGTGTTGGCATGCCAAGGAACTGGTTTATCTAGAGTTGTATGGTTGGTATCGAAACAATGATTGCTCAAGCGTATTCTCAGAGGTCCTTGGATGGGGTATTGCTTCTTGGTGTTCTTATCATTGAAGGTGTTGCAGCGTTGTTTGATACACGAGTATTAACCTTTTTCTGTGTTGAACCTCCTTCAACTGTTGGGGTCGGACAATTTTGGTGTACAAGATGGTCGTTTGAAAGATTCTTGGGGAAGAGCCGAGAAGGTTTTGTGTGTAAGTGGAAGAAGTTAGAAGGCTGTAGCTATTCTTGAAGATCATGGTGATTCTCTGCGGTCCTGGATGGTATTTGGTAATGAAAGGTTTGTCATCAGAAGTTTGTTGAATCATTTGAGATAGTTCTGGAGGATTGAGTATCAATGAGAGTTGATATTGAGTGAGGTCAGCACTAATGGCCCTAATGGCGGTAGTGGAGGTTTTGCTGCTGGTTTGTAGGTTTTATGTGAAATGTCGTGAGAATATTATTGTTCTCATTGAAGACATCAACACCCAGATAGGTGCCATGTTGTAGTGAGATAGTGGGTGAATTTGAGAGTACTGAAATTGTTAAGTTCTTCCTGAAAGTTGTTGAGCGTCTCCCTTGAATGTGTCCAAGGGGTGGTGGGTGTGGAATTTTGAGGTCAGAGATTTAGAAAATGTTCCTTTGCAGCTCGGCTATGAATATGAGGGATTTTGGTGCATAGAGCAGTGAAATCAATTGTAACTAAGAAAGATTAGGATGGGCTCTAGGCAGAGGTGGAGAATCCCAGTCCAAGGAAGGCCTAAATCTTGTGAGGGCTGGAGCAATTGTTTTCTCAAGGTCAGAGCTATGGGGGATGTTATTTGAAGTAGAATTTGAGTCTGAGCGCATAAGCTAATGCATTTTGTACCAGAGCGAGGTGGTCAAAATTAGTTTTGGGTGAAAATGACATTCTCTTGGCTAACTAGTGCAATGGTTTTTGTTTTAGAACGTTATATTATTTCATATATTATATATTTTAAATCAAAACTCAATTAATTTTTATTTATTATTTCAAGTATAGTCAATGTTGGTTTTAAAGTTATTTTTAATCATCAATTCTCAGCAAGCTATTTTTTCTTTTCAAACCATATTTGATTACATTGATTTGGCAACACTGCAAGTTTTGAGTTATATATCTCAAATCATTCTAGAAACATGTTGTTCTATAGCCTATATTTGTGTGTTTTCAATGTCTCTTTTCTAATGATAAAGGAACATTTCCAATAATTCAACAATGTGTGAAGTGTAATATGGTGCAATAGTTTGAGAAGAGAATAAAGGAAGAGAGAAGTGTGTTTGTTCTTATCTAGGCCTGACCTAACTATTCTTTCAGGTTGGCTTCCTTCACTATCACTTACTTCACATCACTGTACAGTGTTTCTACACTGTTTGGTTATTCTTATTTTAGAAATATAGTTATTGCATAACATGGAATCTAATTGATTTACACATTGTTTCCCCCGAACGGTAGTAGTAATCTTACTTTCACCGATTACACTATGGTCCAATTGTATTAGCTGTGCTCTGGTAAAGGTACCGTTTGGGGTAAATGAAGTGTAAGTGTACAGAACAGCTCCAAAAGGTAATTAATGAACATGAATTGAAAATTATAGCTATCACTAATTTGTTTTGCGAAGCCAAATCAAAATGTCAAGGATTAGCACACTCTGCTCTGAACAACGTGTGAAAACTTTGTCAAGAAATAGTCACCTTCATACTATGCTGAGTACAATTATTTATTAACATGACAGGGTTCCTACAGTATTTGTAAAAATATTCTCCCTGACTTTTCCCTGACTTTCCATGACTATTTTCCCAAGTTCCCTGACCAATTTCTCATAAAATTTCCATTATAACTTTACGGTACTATACACGTGAAAATATTAATTTAAATAAATTTATTTCGGCCTCCTCCCCCCTTACAGCCGACCTTGCCTCACCTCTCATGGAAGAATAAGAAAGCAGACATCTTGCCAATCAGTTGAGGGAAAATGATGGAAAAATAATCCCTATCAAAAATTTTTAACAAACTTGATTCCCTTTGGTATCAGGTGCAGAAATACGTATTAAATAACAGGCCACTAAGAACATACTAAAGAGTTTGGTATCATTACAGTTTTATTTTACCTAAACTGTACATTTCCTGAACTGAATAGCTTACAACAGGAACTCTGTCTGCTTTCATATTATTCATGTCTCAAGTCAATTTTATTTTTATTAAAATTATCACTATAGTCATACAATAAGAAACTATGTTATATTTAATAAAGTGAAGCTTGCTTCTTCTTCAGTTCTTGCAACTCCACGTCTATTGCTTCTCGTTTCTCTTCAGTTGCCATCATTAATTTTTTTCTTTCTCCTTCTAAATCTTTAACTTGTATATCTAATTTCCTCTTTTCTGCCTTCTTCTTGTCTTTTTCACTTTTTTCTTGCTTCTTCATCTCTAAGTATTCATGATAGCGTTTCCGAGCACCTCTCACGTAATCCAACATCTTTTTGCTAATGTGTATATTTTTAATCCCTCCTGCTTCTTGTATCTCATCATGAATGTGACGCTGTGCAGTGACTGTTTTTTCATGCATGTTTTCAACCAGTAAAGATTTATTGACTGAAAAACCACCTTCAACAGTTGCATTCCCATGCGACAAGACAAGGCAAATCTTTATTACTTCCCAAAGATGTTTGTAGTTTGCTTCTCCTATTAGAAAGCTACCATAAATAGTGTCAAGTCCTACTTCATCACTAAACTGATCACAAGGACGAAATATTTCTTGAAGCTCAGATTTTTTGAGGTTGCAAAAATGCAAGTATTCTTTCTTGGCATTTTCAGCCAGAACATCATTTATGATGTTGGCATGGTTGAGTTCCTCCAAAAGAAAAGAAAATCTCTTCTGGGCCAGTTGAGGTGAATGTTGAATAACACAAGGATCCAATGAAGACAAACCTCTCACAGCTTTCTGTTTTAAGGGACTTTTTTCTTGTAGTTTTGCAATCATGGTGGTTAACATACTGCGGCACTCATGTATAAATTCTAGTTTATGTCTTTCTGTTAATGTGATTGCAGTTTCTCCTAACAAACGTTTTGTTGCAAATCCTATATCAATATTTTTGCTAAGGATCAAATTTTCTGATTTTTTTGTGTCGATAGACAGTAACTTTGGACCCGTGCACTTCATCAGATCAGGTTTCACACAACGATTCATAAGGTATCTTAGAAGTTTCTCTACAGCTTCGAAAAGATATGGAGTCATTGGTTTTGATGTCTGGAACCGTTGCAGGAAAGGCTGACATTCATCTGCAATTGTCTTGCAGAACGCTAGTTTACACTTTAGGAATGGATCACAGGCTGCTCTTTTCAGTGTCTCTACAGGTTTTGTTTTAGGAAGTTTTGCTTCTTTGAGAAACTTAATAACATGGTCCCAAATTTGTAATGCCCTTTGAAAGCACTTCGCATTCTCTAACCAACGCACACCACAGAACTTCAATGGAAAAGTTGTACACCCTGTCAACTGGGTGAACAATGCTCGACGAGCTGGAGAGTCAGTGAACAGGTAGTACATGTGACGCAATAAGCTACTTATATCCCAATCAACAGACTCTACTCCTGTTCTCAAGAAACCATGAACAACATGAAGCCCACATGTTCCCAGATTTAGCAAACTACATACTTCATTGTCTGTTACAGATTTGAGGTGTTCCTGAAGAAGTGTTATAAACTTTAAATTGACATTTGGGCCATCCATTGACACTTGTATCAACTTAGAGAGTGGAAGAGGAGAAATACCATCCAGAAAATGCTTCAGTAATTCTTCAGCAGTGCTCCTATCGAAAAACACACTGTTTAAGTAACGACTGATGACTTTATGATTTTCCTTGTCCCAGAATCTAATTACAATGTCCATCTGTCCTCTTTGAATAACTTTATTCAATGCCTCATCAAAACAAATTACAAAGTTGTTACATGATTTTAGGCGGTCCAGTAAATTATTATGAAAGAATGGAGCCAAGCCATGCACAATGAAGTATGCAGCCTTGTCTCCACCAAGGGTAAAGGCATTGGCAATGGAACACTCGGGAAACATCAATTGAAAAATTGTACTTAAATTATTGCACGAATTGAAAGACATTTTTTTGTCAACAACTTGCATAGCCCAAATGACTTCCGCCTTAGTTATATCATCTTTTATAACAAAAGTGTTATGGTTTCTTTGAGGCACTACACTAATTTCACTTTTAGCAACAGCTTCCTTCTGCGACGTTACGATTTTCGATGAAACAGAAAAACTCTTCGAGCAACCAGCAGAATCATCACTAGGTAGAATGTCTTTGAGTGCCAGAGATTCTCTTGAAACTGGGGAGCTCAATGAACCTGAATCACTTGACTTTTTTGAAAAAAAAGTCAACAGAGAGCGTTGATTTGTCAAAGTTTCAAGAGTTTTGATATGAGTTGGTCCTTTTGCATGGGAAGCTAATGCTTGCTTTCCCATATTACTTAAGTTTATAATTTTTTTGCACACTTTACAAAATGCCTGCAGCTTATTACTTTCAACACCACTTATCCAGTATGAGAATTCAGGAAAATGGTCTGGGCTTAGCCAGAGCTGGTTAAAAACGTTTTTTTTGTTAGACATTGCTGGTGTAGTCTAATCAGTCCTGGTGCACTGTATCAAACTATAACGATGACAAACCTTGAACAAGAACAAAAACAAGTGATCACTAAAGTTAAAAGAATTGTCATGTGCAGGCTAGGAGACCTCTGCGTTCACATTCTGAAATAAAATGCTACCAAAACTTGTGTAAGGGCAAGTTTGAGCATGGTAAGTGCCCCTCAGCTTTCTTCATTGGGGCAGTGGCTTATGACGCAGTAAATAGAAAAAATATTTTCTTTGTTTTTTCTAAGTGTGACATGAAGACATGAATTGTCATTTCCCTGACTTTCCCTGACCTTTTTAAAGCTTCCCTGACTTTCCCTGACTATTATTTTTTTCCCTGACTTTCCCTGACTTTCCAGAGCGTAGGAACCCTGCATGATCTAAATGGCTTGGCCTTTCTAGTTCAACCTCACTTTTAACCTCTGTCCCCACTCCAGTGGTTTATCATATGTTTCTTGTTTGTTTTTGCTATACATACACATTTAACTTTTATGTTGCTTTAATTTTCCATAGATCAGTACTTCTTTTTGGAGCGAACTTTAGTTTTCAGAGCCAGACTTAGGTATAAGTAATGTTCCTACCTAGACATCTTAAAATCATAAAAATTATCAACTCAATTAATAAAACAAAATTACTAGAGTTTTAAAAAATAATAATTTGTGTGTGTATAGCGGTCAGACATTCCTTTAAACAACAAATGCAAATTCTAAAAAATTAACAATATTTAGTAAAGAGACATGGGCATGCTGATGGGCATTCTAATCTCTGGTACAGTATTTCCCCCGTTATGTGGCCGAGTTATGGCCGTAAACACGGTGCAGTGTAATGCGAGTGTGTCAGTACCGATGAAACAACTTGCAGTGATCAAGTTCTTGAATGAACAAAACATGCCTCCGAGTGACATTCATCAACACCTTAGCTACTGAGCTATGGGTCCCGGGTTCGATCCCCGGCATGGTCGAAAATGTATCATTGGTGAAATGTGGGTTTAACCTTTAACAGTGATGAATTAACGGCTGGGGACTGGATGTTGTGCCTGTCCTAGTCTTGGGTTATATTATAAAACATGAAGCTACGACAGGCCTAGAAAGCCGGTAGTGGAAAATAGATGGTTTGAACTACAAATTGACCCAGACCACGGGCTGGAAACATTAATGAATGTAAATAAATGTGTAGACATCAATACTGTTTGACGTTGGGCTATACTGAGCGCATGCAGGATACGGCACATTACTTGTGCTATTTATATCTGTTTGAAGTTGTTCATGTGTCCATGCTTTAGTGGCGTATCGCTATTACCCATAACTTATGTGTGCATCTGCATCCCATGTGTGTTGGTGACCTGGCGGTCTAGAGGTAAGGTGTCAGACTTCTGTGCTGGAGGTCCGGGGTTCAATCCTCGGTCCCGGAACAGATTTATCTGATTACCAAACTCTTCCTTCACCTCTGACAAGACATCTTGTGAATGTGTGGAATGCCAGGCCTCCATTTCATCTCACAATCACCCTACCATTACACATTAGCGTAAGTGCGTACAACCTGAACGGGTAGTAAGACGCGGTGATAATATTAATAATAATGCATCCCATGTTGTGTTGAATGTTGTGGGTGCTGTTGCTTAGTATTAACTTAAGTAATGTGTAGTTAAAGGGCAAGACTTAGCGGTGCTCAATATAATAAAAAAATAAAATAAAAAAAAAGGAAGAAAGTAGTGGGACACTCTTTGAGAGTCCTTAAGATGTAGTGACTATCAGTGACTTGCGAAGGGAAGGAACTGTTGTTGGAGCAAGTGCCGAGTGTGTAAGTGCAATAGCAATGCTATTGTTCACCATTCTTCACCTCCCTCTGCTAGTGTGGTGACTTGGTTGTTCCTGCATTCATCTACGCAAGTCTTCCAGAGCAGATATCTTCAACATTCAACATTCCGCTAGCTCTATATCCCGATGATCATGTAAAATGTATGATTTCAGTAGGAGTAGGACCTGAAAATCTAGCGCCAATCACCAGGGACGTATTATCGCACCTTGTAAGGACCCAGGACCGTGGTGGGACATTGAGGACGAATTATGAGATTATGTGGCAGTTCACGGTGTTTGACAAAACTTAAGACGCAGACTTCAGTGCTTCAAAGCGCAAGTAGTCTGATAAAGTAAGGCTTTTTTTTCTTGAAAACTTCATAATGGGGAGACACAAGTAAGAAATTGGCTGGTGTATTGCCATCATACGCCTCTGTTTTCTGTGTTTCTTGCCGGCTATTTGGTGAAGGAAAAAATACATTTACTACAGGGTTCAATGCCTCTAAAAGAGTACAGGATCACGATAATTCACCTCACCATAAGATCAATACAGAAAACCTTAAACTGAAAGGCAATGTTAAAGCACGAGTGACCATCTAGCTTGTGGAGCAGTTTGAAGAAGAATGCAACTACTGGAAAAATGTTTTTTGAAACAAATTGTTTTGGCAGTAAAATTATAGGGCTACCCTTTCTGGGTACTGATGAACACATCGGCAGCTGTAACAATGGAAACTTCCTAGGGTCACTTGAGTTTCTTGGGAATTTGATTCAGTCACAGTAGAATATCGAGGGAAATATAGTAATGTAGGCTCAGGAAATACATCTTATCTTTCTAAGACTATATACCAAGATTTGATTAATTTGATGGCTGAAAAGCTTAAAGCAAAAATAGTGAGGGAAATTAGAGAAGATAAATACCTACTATGGTATCAGTGTCGACGTTTCTCACAATGATCAGCTAACATTTATTATACACTACGTTAAGAGGGACAGAGTGCCAGTTGGGTTCAGGACAGTGCCGGGAACATGCGAGATTGTCCCAACAGTGTGAGTCCATGTGTTGCGGACTCCTGTACAGAAGCAACATTGGTTTAATGTTGTCACTATGTGTGCTATACAGTAGATAGTTATTAGTGTGGAATATTTAACACCTTGTAAATATTAGAAAATGATATAACAGAAAAACCTTACATAAGAAATGAGGGCACTTCGCTGGGATGCAAAATGACATATATATATATGGCAGTTTTTTTGGGCAACTGTTCTCAAGAGATTCAATGCTATTAGCACCCAACTGCAGTCACAAAACATTGATTTTGGGCAAATTGTTAGTTCAAATAGTTCTCTGTTTGACTTTGTTTTTTATTTAAAAGAAATAGAAATATTTGACTGTTACAAGCACTTTGAAAAGTCTTTGAATGGTCTAGAAATGTACAAATTCGATGGGGGCAAGAAAAGGAAGCGCATTTTGAGGCCTGATGAGATAAAGTATGAAGAAACACTAAAAACTATTAAGACAAGATCTGATTATTTTCGTGTTGGTACATATAATGTAATTCTGAATACACTCAGCAGAATTGCAAAAAAGGAGTGCATGTTACAATGATCTTCAAAATAAATGGTACGGAACTCCGCATGGACATTCTCACTCTATTGTTTGAAAATGGAGTTATTTACTCAAAACTCGTATTGTATGTGAAATGAAATAATATACACTAGCAAATCCAAGCATAAATTACACTATACTTATGTAAAACTTTTTTTTTTAGTCCCGGTTTAAAATTTTATAATTTTATTTTTATGTATGTTTGGACCGATAAAAAAGATCAATGTTGGGTCCACAAGGGTCAACACTTCATATTAAAATTTCAACTTCCGGTTACAATTTTCGACATTTTATTGGGTGTTGCAAATCTTCATGCCATCTCATTGCTATTAAA
>JBCFYV010002255.1:43953520-43985096 GCA_039000515.1 Timema cristinae
ATTCACACTTCCCCCGAAATTCAAGCTTTTTAGGAAAATCTTAGTCCTAAGATTATGGCAGAACGATATATGTGATTCGTGTGAATATTTTATAAAATTAATTTTTTGTCTTAGTATATAGATGGCTGACCTTTATTGTGTCTGATAAGAATAATACCCAATGTACGAGTATTCTTTCACTGCCACTGGTGTTTTTAAATTTAAATGTGGGCACACATATTTCTCAGGCTGTATCCGAATAGTCAAGTACATTTGACTTGATGACTTTACATTTAACACGCACTTGAGATCGAAGAGGGGACGCGGCAGTTGGCCTAAAAGCATTTGGCCTAAAAATGAAACCAAAAGTCTTTTGGGCCTAAAGACATTTGGCCTAAAAGGCATTTGGCCTAAAAGGCATTTGGCCTGAAAGGCATTTGGCCTAAAGGCAGTTGGCCTAAAAGGCAGTTGGCCTAAAGTCATTTGGCCAAAAATGTAAATTTAAAACCTTCGGTTATCTTCGGAAAGTAAAAGGTACTGTTAGTTGTTTCATCTGAATATAGATAGAAACAACTGATGCAAGGTAGTTACAATAGTTCTAAAAACATTGACAAAAATCCTACATACAACTAGATCAGTAGTTTCACAAAACACTATATCACCTTTTTTATACATAGATTTCCTATATTATTTCCTTGTTAATATATCTCATGGTCATTAAAGTTAATGAAAAACAATAATAAAACCCCATTCTCAACACCGTTTACGCCCCGGTAAAATTATATGCGTACATTCAAATTATGGGACTTTTGACAACTTATTCCGAAAGGCAAAATGAAAGTGGAAACCACTATTCCTGTGTTTCTTTTTATTCCTGTGTTTTTTTTTTCTCCCTCCTTTGTTTCTGATTTGCTCCCTCTCTTTCCTGTGTACTCTATGTATTTATTTTACGGTCCTGGCGACCCTACATGAGCTAATGGGGTGGGTTTTTTGTATAATTTTCCCACCCCCAACCAATTGATAGAAAAAATTCAGCCCGCCAGGGCGCCATTGTTTTTCACGTTGATTTTTTGTGTTGTACGTCTATGTCGTGTTCGTTTCCGAGAGCCCTTCGGGGCTGGTGTTAACTGTCTGTCCTTTATGTTTCACATGTTTTATTAATGTATATATCTTATCTATGTGTTACAAAAATAAATAACTCTTACAAACAAACAATATTCAACCCACCCACTTTAAATTTGTCTGAAGTGACGCCCGATTTTCGTTTAGCGCTACTGAGATATATATGAACATTTTTTTATCTATTGTATTAATAATTAATATATAAATAATAGTGACGCATTAAATAAATTTTTCCAGTAAATATTACAATGGTCATATATATAAACTTAAATTATGTTTTGACTAGATCCTTAACTCTATTATTATTGTTAGAATTATTATTAAACTATTATTATATAAAATTAGTACAGTTATTTTTTTCAAACAGTGTAACTATTTTTATTAACGGTGATATTATTAACAACATGGGCTATGTTAACACAATAGGCCTTTTTTTTAAAAAACTATTTATTAATTTCCCCCCCTAGAAAATTTCCCAAAAGCATTCTCAGGAATTATTTAAAAACTTTTTAAAAAAAAAAAAACCAAAAAAAAGATTTTAGGGAATTGTCTTTTTGGTTTTTTTTTTAAGTTTTCATAAAACGTAAAAATACAAATTTTTGGAAGCCTTTAAGGATGATAATTTCCCCCAGGGGGGGGGAAAAAAACGAAAACAATTTTAAGCAAGGGGAAATTTCCGAAAAGCCAAGGGTGACTAAAAGCAGAGGGGGGGCCCAAAGAGGGATTAAACCCTTGCCCAAAAGTTTTGGGGTTTTTTGGGAAAAAAATTTTTTTTCTAAACCGTTTTGGATCGCTTTTGTTCTCCCATTTCCAAAAATTTGAACTCTTATACCCCCTAGAGGCAAACAGACGGGGAACCTCAATTTTTGGCCCCCCCAAACATTGCCGAAAAAAAAAATTTTTTTTTGTTAATCGTTTGTCTCTATTTATGTTCATATGTGCCCAAAACCCCATAAACTTTTTGTGTGTTAAATGGCCAATTTAAAAAAATATTTAATGGGGCGGGCCAACTTGAGCTCAAGCTAGCCCACCCATATTGAAAAACACAAAATAAAAATTTTTTTAAAGTCAATCCTTGTGTTTTCGTTTGTGCTCATTTTTTCCCGAAAATAAAAACATTTGTGCTTTAAAATTTAAAATTTTAGAGAACATTTAATTGGGGGCCCTAACTTAAACCTTCCCTAATCATAAATGTAGAAAAATATAGTTCAAGCTGGCCAGCCCCCCCATTTTTAAATATCAATGTAACAAAAATTCTGTATTCACCATTCGTTTTGTTTTTAATTTTGGGTGCTCATATGTTTCCCCAACATTAACGTTAGGCTGTGAATTAGGCCCTTTTTTTAGATAACTTTTAAATTAAGGCGACCCAACTATACTAAAGGTTTTTCCCGCCAAAAATATTAAAAACAAAATTTAACAAAATTTCCCGTTTTCCCCGGGCCATTATTTTGGGCTTCGTTTGTGCTCATATGTCCCCGGGGAAAGGGAAATTTTTTTCCTATAAAATTAGAAAACCCGAGAATTTTTTAATTTTGGGCGGCAAACTTGAGTCTTCCCTATACCAAAAACATGTAGAAAAATCGGGGTTCAAGGGGTGGGCCCCCCATTTTTAAATAACAATGTAAAAAAAATTTGTTTTCCCACTCTTTTTTTTTTTTTTTGTGTTTTATGTGCATGAACATGAACTTTAGTGTTTTGTGAACATAGGCCTTTTTTATAACTTTATTGAAGGGAATCCGTTTTGAGCTAAGTTTTTCCCCCCAACCCCTTTATTGAAAAAAAAACCCCATAACAACTTTTCTGTTTTCCCTTAATTTTTTTCTTTGTTTGTGCTCATATGTCCCCGGGAAAAAAAACATTTGTGCTCTAAAATTGGGAAATGCTATATAAAATTTAATGTGGGGGGCCCAAAAAGTTGACCCTTTTTTTCCTATATCAAAACCTGTAGAAAAAATAGGTAAAAGTTTTTCCCCAAATTTTGAGAAAACAATGTAAAAAAAATTTCCCGTTTTCACCATTCGTTTTTATTTCGTTTGTGCTTTTATGTGCCCAAACATGAATATATTTAAGGGTGAAACTAGGCCTTTTAGATAACATTTAATGAAGGCAAACCCAAAACAAAAGCTCAAGTAGCCCCCCACTTTAAAACTGTTTTTTAATTTTCTAATTTTAAAAGCCAAATTTTTATTTTTTGGGCAATATAGCACAAACGAAAAAAAAAACAAAATGGTGAAAAACAAATTTTGTTACATTGATATTTAAAAATGTGGGGGGCCGCTTGAACTCAATTTTTCTACGGTTTTATGGTATAGGGAAGACTCAATTTTAACCCGCCACTTTAAATTGTTCTTTAGGGCACATATGAGCACAAATAGAGCACAAAAGATTAGACAAAAAAGATTTTTTTCAGTAATGTGGGGGCCAACTTGAGTTTACGTGGCAAACAGGCTAAATCTTCTCTTTTTCTCTTCTCCGTCGCACCCTACAAGAGACTTTGAAGGGTGGGATTAGGCAGCAGTCCTTTCCTCCCTCCATTCCTAATAATAGCAAACGACCTTGAAGTAAACCATAACAAAAATTCATTGTTCCCCGGCAACTTTCCTTTGGTTCTTTTCAAACCCACTAACATAATTTGTTTTGAGTTTCACGAGATGTAGGTGGGCACCTCTGTGTTGCTTCATCCTTTGATTTATATAGATTAAATAATGTATTGATTTGTATATTTTTGTGTAAAGTTTAGTGATATCTAATTTTTTTAAGTATGTATATTCATCTTCATTTTTGAAAGAAAGATTTTTACTAAAAATAATGAATCGAGGACAAAAATATGCATACCGCGCCTGCTCAATTACACGGTGTACTTATAGTAATTTTTCCTAAATGGTTTCCCGTTTTTCCACGCAAACGAGGGTACTTCTCATAATTCTATCTTCCTCATACCTACCTTCTAATTGCTATTAAATGCGGAAAGCATTGACTGGCGTGAAGATACAATGAAAAAACAACACTACTAAAGCTTACTCTATTTACTTGAAAAAAATATTTTAGACAGTGAAAATACATCATATTCAAAATATAACAAATGTACATTTTTGTATAATTATAATTACATTTAAACTTGAATTAACATTTTAAAGATAAATACTATACTTACTATATTGACTTAATAATATAAAATAAATGAGAGACTCCTTTAACACACTGGCTCAAAAAGTATTCATTATTAACATTATATATATATATATATAATATATATATATAATATCTAAACCTTTTTAAAGGGTTTTTGAACTAAAAGTATAGTACCCTTTAATTAAATAAAATCTAATGGATATAATTTTGATTTTTTCACTTGACGGAAAAAGGGGCATTAATAAGTTCATAAAAACCATTGAAATAACTATAATATTTTATAAATTAATTATATCTATGATAAAAATGACCTCTCACTAAGCGTTTACTTAGAACCAGTGGCGCACTCAATGGGGTGGAGTAAAGGGGGCACCTTCCCCCCTGACCCCTAATAATTTCAATACAAACATAAATTATTTACTTTATAACTAAAACATTAGACACAGAAGTTGAGTCGTATACATAGGCTCCTTTTTAAGACTTGGTTTAATACTTTATATTCAAAAAACACACACATATTAAAAGTGCCACTTATATTCTCATTGAAAAAAAGCACAACCATAGTAGCTTCCATACATTGTATACAAGAAAATGTATATAACTAGTAGCCACCATTCTGGTAATTAAGTTAGTTTTTTTTTTTTAAATCTCTTAACACAAGATATGGGTTATTACACCGAGGACCTCGCTTATAGAGACTTCAGAATCACTCGCACCCACCCAATTTCAGTTAAAATTAATACTAAAGTACTTTCGAACTGACAAAGCTACCAGAGCGTGTTATTCAACACATTAACATATATTGACTTAGACCAAAGGTTTCTCACATTTTAGACCGAAGGAGCCTTTGTACCAGAAAAAATGAATGGCCAAACTCTCATAAAAATATTTACACTAGTATTATGATCATTCAATAAAATACATTTAAATATCACAGGTCTTTTATAATTTAATACTTGAATGACTTTAATGAATAAAAAAGAAGAACTACACTACACCCCCCGACCTCCGCGTCACTCAAAAACAAGTTATATTTTGAGTGCGATGACTTATGAGACCAGGTAGCTTACAGCGTTAATACCAACGTACCAGTTTTTTTATTTGTGTACAGAGGTGTAATTTTTTTTATCGCGTAATATAGAAATATTTTGTTAACAACACATAAACCGTACTAAATGTTGATTTAAAATACACAGTCCGACACTTTATCTCAGTTGGTAGCGTGTTTGCATACTGAGCTAAAGGTCCCGGGTTCGATTCCCGGAATGTCCGAAAAACGTATCATTGGTTGACTGTGCTTTTCCCCCCTTTCACAATGATGAATTAACTGTCAGGGGGCTGGATGTTGTATTTGTTCTAGATTTAAGTTAGTTTGTCAGACTCTGAGAAATAATCTACATTCTAACGGTGTGTCTGTCGCTAAGTTTATATCGAGTGTCACTCATTGAGCGTGAACTGGGGAAAGAGGGAAGGGTATAGGGTGGGGTATTACCAAATTTTTCTCCCCCAATCGAAATGTGCCTTCCTCCAGTTTGTTAAACTTCTCTGATATACTTGCGTTTGAAGATGAAAGATGGTTTGCATCAAACTTCAAAAAGATTCTATAACAATCTATTATTATTTCTAAATGCTTAAGGGACACCCCCAAAAAGCTTTTAGTGGCATTCCATTTTCAAATATTTTCCACTGGCTTGGAGTCAATCCCCTAAAAACTCTTTAAAAATAGTGTTTTAACAAACTACCTCGCCCAACACTAATAAAGCTTCGCCGATACTCTTGATAGTCATCACAATACTTTTTTTTTTCATTGTTACTTACTACCCGTTTGAGTTGTACACATACAAACAATTTACCCTAATGAACCAGGAATGAGGAAGGTGACATTTTAGAATGAATGTACCTACATTTGCGTATATTGAGAGGGGAAACCTTTTAGGGAAAAGTACCCTTGTTACACCCCGGGTGGGATTTTAACTTCAATCTTAGAGGACAACTTTTTTTCCCCTCTGAGGGGGGGGTGGGGGATATAGGTGGAGGACACACATATTATCTCCAAGTTTGAGGGGGGCATATATTATTACCAACTTATATAACACAAATGTAGCTGAATCTAATATTACCCTTTAAATATATAGTTTGACACACTCAGTTGAACATTAATATAAATTCAAGATTTGCACTATACTACAAATTGGTTTATGAATAGGCCTACTTACAAGAGGGTTATTAATTTTATATTGAAAAGTTAACACATAATTTAAGTGAACATTTACGTCACCAAAATACCTTAATTCTTTCATTAACTTGCGTACTATATACATTTGTTCATGTACTACTGTAATATACTCTATAGCAGGGATGTGTATAGGTTAAGTTGGTCAATCTGGACTGAACTGACTAGAGTAGTCATAGCAGAAAAAATAGATAACTGGTTCCGTTTTAAGGTTTTATCTTGGTGTTTGTTTGGTGTTAAGAAGGTGCGCGAGTTATGTGGTTAGGGTACAAGATTAAATATATATGTGTATGTGTAAGGACACAACAGTTTGGCGACGAGGTGATTGATACGTAACCCATGATATTGGTCAAGCCACTGGAGTTGCTCATAATGGCAGCGTTTTTATCAAGTTTCGCGGAATTCGATACTACCCAACCACACACGTAGACGAACTACGCCAAGAGGTTAGAACATTTTTTTCAATGCTAATGATATAATCGATGATAAGAAGAAACGGTCGATATTGTTTTGTGTGATCGGGGATAAAACATTTGATCGTTTAACTGCATTAGTTGCGCCAGAGGATCCCGATTCTAAATCATTTGATGATTTAGTTAGTGTTTTAAAACGGCCATTTGGCGCCAAAGCACAATGAAATTGTACAAACTTTCAATTTCAGCAAAAGGGATCAGCGACCCGACAAGTTCATTGTGGAATATGTTGCCATTTTGAGAGAGATGGCCAATCATTGTAGAGTTGGAACATTTACAAATCAGATGCTGCAGGGATGGTTTAGTGCAGGGGATCGCGGATGAGACAGTGCAGCGCGAAATGCTTTCTAAAAATGAAAAGAAGTTAGATGAGGCAATTTCCATGGCAGTAAGTAGTGAAGCAGTGGCACAACATCAACGTGTGATGCGGCCAACTTCCGCAACACCAGTGGGTTACCAAGACCAAGAAGCAGGCCCAATAGAAGTACACAGACTATCTAGAAACCACCAATTTTAACAAAGAGGTGCCAATAATCAACAAAGATTTTCTCTAAGTCAACAAAAGGATCAACAGTGTTATCGTTATGACAAAGAGCATCTAACCTCTGACTGTCCATGGGCGAATGCGATATGTCATTTTTGTAAGAAATTGGGTCTCATAGAAAGGGCATGTAGGTCGAAGAGACAAAATGATGTCAAACGAAGAGTGCACACACCCACAAACAAACCATTTAGCACCCATGGAACCTACAAGATCAAAATTAGATATGGCATATCAGCTGTTTACTATAGGATCTGAAACAAGAATCAACTCATCCTTCCTCATAAATGTGGTGTTAAATGGAACTAAACATCACATGGAGATCAATTCAGGAGCAGCCCTGACAGTTATCAGCTCAATAACCTATGAAAAAATATGAACCTCTAAACCAAAACTTATGAGTTCTGATATTCACTTTTGCACCTGGGGAACAAAACAGCCTCTTTGTATCCTGGGTTGGTGTATTGTGGAGGCCACATACAATAGGTCTGTCTGCTACTCTGCCTGTAATAGTAGTGGAAGGAAATGGGCCAAGCCTCCTTGGGAGAAATTGGTTCAACGAGTTGGGAATTAAAGTGCAAGGAATTCACCATATCACTGATACTAAGTTTCATGGAGACAATACAGAAATTCTCAGCTTTTGAAGATCACAAACTAGGAGAATATGTTGGACCACCAGTTTCATTAAAAAATGGACCCCTCAGTGCAACCTCAGTATCTACGGAGCCGTCCAATACCACTGGCACAGGCAGACGATGTCAATCCAGAGGTTACAAGGTTAGTCGAGGAAGGGATATACAAACCAGTATCATTTTCAAAGTGGACTACACCCCTAGTGATTGTGCCAAAGCGGGATGGATCTCTGCGGTTGTGCATGGACTACAGGAGCACAGTTAATAAAGCGATATGTCCTGACAAATACCCTTTACCAACTGCAACTGAAGCTTTTGCATGCTTAACTGGTGGAACCATATTTTCTAAGCTTGACCTTGCACATGCTTATGCCCAAGTTAAAGTGGATGAAGAATTTTCTAAAATATTGACGGTTAATACGCCAAAAGACTTGATGCAGGCGACAAGAATGCCTTTTAACATTAGTGCAGCACCGGGATATTTCAGAGGCTGATTGAAGGTATATTAGCAGGTATACCAGGTACAGCGGTACTCCTGGATGACATAATTACATCGGGCAATGATAGAGAAACATAAGTCCTGAGTACAGGAAGTACTACAAAGATTGAGTGATGCAGGGTTATGGTTAAGGCAGAACAAGTGCAGGTTTGGAGTTCAGCAGTGTCATTTTTAGGGTTTCAGGTAGACGCCCAAGGCATTCACCCCCTACAAGACAAGGTTGAAGCCATACACAAGCTCCAGCACCTAAGAATAAAAACAGAACTTTAGGCTTTATTAGGACTTCTCAACTTTTATGAGAGATTCCCGATGGACAAAGCTACGTTTGGAACCCCTACACCGTCTTTATAGATAAAGAAGCACCATGGCAGTGGACTCAAAACCACGAGAGTGCATTCAATAAGGCAAAAGCCATTTTAACATCAGACTTATTCTGACGCATTATGATAGAAGTAGATCTTTGATACTATCTTGTGATGCATCTCCTTATGGGTTGGAGCAGTCCTCTCCCATATTATGAACAATAGAATGGACGCTCTGTAGCGTTTGGATCAAGAACACTGTCACAAGCTGAGCGTAACTATACTCAAATCGATAAGGAAGTTTTGGCGGTTATATTTGGTGTCAACAAGTTCCAGCAGTTTCTCTTGGGCCGATCTTTCACAATAGCCACAGATCACAAGCCACTTCTAGGATTATTTCATCCTACCCACCAGACGCAAGTGTTATGACTCTCAGATGTTACGGTGGAGCTTAATGCTAGGCATTAGCTTATAACATTATTTATTAGACCAACGAAACACCATGGAAATGCAGATGGGCTTAGCAGACTTCCATTGAACACTTCAGAAACTGTGAATATAGAACCCAGGGGCATTTTTATGCTAGACATGGAAGACCTGCCTATCTCAGTGATTGAAATTGCCAGGGAAACAATAAAGGATCCTGTGCTGTGTAAGGTTAAAGAGTGGGTTTTACAGGGTTGACCCGAGAAGAGGCGGGGGAGGAGTTCAAGCCCTACAGCGCACGACGCTCGGAAATATCTTTGTCACAAGATTGCTTACTCTGGGGTAGTAGAGTGATATATCCAAATAAACTCCACAAAAGGTTTCTCCTCATGCTTCATGCTACACATCAAGGTTGTTGTGCAATCAAAAGCAGTAGCTCGCACCTATACATGGTGGCCTAAGATGGACACAACCATAGAGGAAGTAGTGGAACTTGCCAAGCCTGTCAAGAAAGCCGGAACAATCCACCACAGGCCCCAGTACAGTCATGGATAGCACGAACAAGCCCGTGGATTCGTCTTCACATTGATATGGCAGGGCCGATACAAGGACAAAACCTTTAATACTTGTGGATGCGCACTCTAAATGGCCGAGGTCAGACGGATGAAGTCTACAATATCAACGAGCATAATAATGGAACTAAGATACATTTTTGCTACACATGGGCTACCAACAGTCCTAGTCAGTGAGAATGGCCGTAATTTTGTGTTTGAGGAGTTTGAACAGTTTATTAGGTTCATTGAAATTAAGCATTGTAACAACAGTACCATATCACCCTGCAAGTAATGGGCAAGCAGAACGTATGGTTCAAACAGCTAAGCACAGTTGGGAAGAACGACAGGTGACTGGAATACTAGGCTCGCAAGAATCCTCCTTATGCTTCGGACAACCCCCACTAGAACTACAGGCCAAAGTCTAGCTCAGCTTCTAATGCATCACCAACTCCAAACACGTTTGGATGTTCTACATCAAGATAGACAAACAACAGGCTTTTGGCACTCCCTCAATATACGGAAAATACGGAGAATATGCGATTTTCACTAGAAAGAGCAGCAGTTTGGGCAAGGCAGTATGGAGTAAAGAGGCCTAAATGGATGCAGCAGTGGTCACTGACGTGATAGGGAGGAATATGTACCGTGTCAGTTTTAAGGAGGGACATGGACAAACAAGACACATAGACCAACTCCAAAAACGCTATGAAAAAACACATCAACCAGAGGTGCCTCGGAGAGGTCACTTTCACAAGTTAAACCGGCAAGATATCCAGATAAAGACCTTGTGACACTCATAGAGCAAGACCACTTCAACAGCCACTATCCACCTCTGGCAAGAGAAGACCATGAGTAGCAACCAGTAGAAAACCCACAACCACAGGAACAGCAACCAACAGCACTGATAGACACACAGGTCAACATCCAGCAGCACTGGTGGACAACACAAGCCAACAACCAGCAACACCAGAATCATGGCCCTTATAGGCCACGGAGACAGTTGCGTACTTCTGTGTACTTGGAGATAATGTGTAGATATCTAGGAGGGGAGGAATGTAATATACTCTATAGTAGGGATGCATATAGGTTAAGTTAGTCAATCTGGACTGAGCTGACTAGATTAGTATGGCAGCTTTTCCCGGGCCCCGGGCCCTCCAGGTTTGAGTGAAACCATTGGTGCTTAAGAGTGCCCTGCACACTCTACGAACTATCCCGTTGTCTAAACCGGCCCCCATTTCAATCCAGTTTGGCTTTTAAATGTACACAGAGTTAAATGGGGCGTTTTCTGATTTGCCGTTTTTCACCCGTGGGGCGGACAAAAGTTCGGAAACCCATGGGAAAACGATACATATAGTGTGTGTCACAGAGGTTTTCGTATTTTGTTGGTGTATTTTAAAACTTGTTCGATTTTATTGATAATGGAGGGCTGTGATGTGGTTTCTATTGCTATTAATAACATTATTTATCAAATAGACCGGAAACCCTAGAGTTTAAAGAAGACAAAAAAGTCACGTAGGGAAAAACTTCAAGCAGCATGGAGGGGAGTTTTTCAACGAAGGGATCCCGGACTTCGAAAAATTGATTTGATGAGGAAAAAAAAAAAAGGGGTTAAGTAATTATTTTTTTTTAGAATTGTTAGTGGGGTGGTTTTTTCCCCCAATAGGGGGTTTCCGTAGGCCATTCTCCCTTTTTTTAAAGGGTTCGAGAATTGTTCCTAAAAAATATGTTTATAAATTATAAAGTTTAAAAAACTCCAAACGTGAATGAGGAAACTTTCATTTTATATTTCAAGAAATTATTTAAGCTTCCTTTTTTTTATTAAATACATTACCCAAACATATAGCTAATAATAATAGAGAACAAAAAAATAGGAAAAATTTTATTCTTTTGTCAAATTATAATTGAAGGATTATACAAGCAGTACATTTGAAAAAGAAATCCTAATAATTGAAAAAAAAAAACCTTGTGTTGAAAAACAAAGAACAACTTTATTCAGGCTTTACTAACCGGATATGATTTCCATCTACAGCCCCAATACAATGGGTAAAATGGGTTGTCTTAATATAGCCATTGAAAACAAACTCCAGTTTTTCTTCTGTTAAATGAGGAATACACTTGAAACGCAAATTGTCCCACACAACATCCACAAACTTCATGAAAATCTCAGAGATGTTGGACACTCCAAATCGATAAACATAGTGAAGATCCGTGAAAGTAATACCATTTCAAGGTAATTAAAAAACACCTGGCATTAAAAACACTGAGAATTAAAACTCAACACACAAAGAAAACATTGCAGTGAGATAAGGGGGTTTTAACACCCCTTACTACCCATTTATGTGTGTTCACTGTTCATAATTAGTAACCAACACCATATTTCAAAAATACAACATTTTGATAGGCCTATTTAAGGTGGGATGGAAGGGAACGCGAGCTGAGGAGGTATTTTTTGTAGTTTTGGGAGCAAAGAACATTTTTGGCCGAATTAAAATCTAATATTTATCCATAAGAAGAATAGAATTTTACGTTTTAGGAATGGTAATATCAACAGTTCTAGAATATCCGTCATGAGAATGGCGGCATTAGATGACAAACTTTTTAAATTAAGATAAAACGTTCTTGTCTTGTTCCAGGACATCCTTTACAGATATTAAAGAGCTTTTGAAATTAATAAGTGTAGAAAATTATATTCTATGTTTCTAAATCATTTTAGCGAAATAATATAAAACTGCAAAAATAATTCCTTAATTCGTATTCCCTTCCATCCCACCTCAAAGATTGATAGTGTATTCATATTTGATCCTCGATTGAATTAAAGGCGTTGGATTATTTTTTTAAATTATATCAGATATCTTAACAGAAAAAATAACAAAGAACATAATAAAACATAGCAATATTAATAAAAAATCAAAGAATAACGATCTATTCTTATTAAAAATACTTTAATAATTCATGTTTCAAAAATAAATTGTCCATAGATCTTGAGTGGCGTGAAACAATACACAAAGACGTAGAATTTAATAATAACTACAAATTATTTAAATCGTATAACTTGGCCTAATTAGGTGTTTTATTTATTTTCTAACCTAATAAATTGTTAGTGCATTTTTTTTATCTATGGTAACTTAAGGCGAGCCACTCATAAAAGCATTCACATGACACCAGTGGCATGCATGCATGGATTGGCCACCTCTGGGGGAGGCAAAGGGTACACAGTAACTATCCAAAGGCAAAAAAAATTGAAGTATTCCTCTATATTTCAGTTAAGGCCATAATTGCTAAGTGGAATAACATTCAGGACCGGCAGGTGAAGTAATTTAAGAAGCTTAAAGATGAAAAAGGAACAGGATCTGAGGCAAAATCAACTAAGAAATACATATACAGTAGTCAACTGAGCGTCCTGCAGAAGACCACTTAGAATAAGGAAACCACTTCTAGTTTGGATAATGAGAGAGAATTTAATGCTGAAAAGGAATTATAGAATGAAATACCTAATAAGATTGATGATCAAAAATTCCGACGCCCACCATACTCCACCACTTCTCAGAAACGTAAAAAACAAAAACCTGGCATGTCAGATACTGAAGAGTCAATTTTATAGAAATTGCAAGAGCCAGAACATCATCACCTTAACTTATTTAAAGGTATTCTTCTGAGTCTTCAAAAAATTTGATGACAATGAAACGATAAAGTTCCAAGTTGAAGTCTTGAACATTATTCAAAATATTCATCGGTCTCGATCAACTCCTCTGAGCGTCTCATGGTCTGGAAATCACCAATCAAACATGGCTTCAGATCAACACGAAGTTTCATTTCTGTCAGCAGGATCAAGTATGTCTCCGCTTTCTAATGAATAAACTGTTTTTTCATGTAATGATGAAACTTTTTGGAATTTTTCTCAAAGTTAGTGAAATTATAAGAATGTTCAGAAATCAGAGTTGATAAGACATTTACCTGTTTTAATTAATTTGGTTTGTACTAGACACATTAGTGTGTATAGATTTTAAAATAAATAAATACTGATCTCTTTTCTATATATATAAAAAAGTACAGATCGTTATGTGAAACAGGAATAAACAGGTTCAGAAAGTTTTTTTCTAAATGCAATATTAGTTCATTAAAAATTCCACTTATTGTAAGTACTAAGCTAAAGTAATATACTCTGGAATCTCTTACCTTAAATATACAGACAAGCCTTTCTGTTGGTGAATATACAGTAAGCCTTTCTGTTTGTGAAATGGAATCTATCATCTTGCTATTTTGCTTGAGGAATAGAGGAAATCAATTGATTCAGAAGCTCATCAAAACTTGCGATTGTCACTCAAAAGTAGTTGAACAATTTTCTCTCATCCTTTCTTAAATCTTGATTTCATGTGACAAAAGCCAGCAACTGGTCCTTTGTAGGTTTAAAGGATTGACCCACTTCCTTGAACGTTTTATTGATTTTCATATACAAATAGTAAAGATACAACAATATATCGTGACTCCATGGTGGCATGCTTAGGAGCGGCTAACCTGCCGTTTGTTCAATGGCGCGTCCTTTGGTATGCACGGCGCCCCGGTGAAGAGTTGGGTTGTCTGAAAGTGGCCTAGAGATCAACTCACCAGTAATTCATTGCTTTTTCTGTTCACATACTTCATAGAAGCAAGTTCAACTTTAACGTTCTATGGCTAATCGTTTCAGGTAAGTAAGTTTCGTAAGTAGAACAAATCACTGTCATTAAATAAATTATTATATATGTACCATGAGTGAATCGAAATGATACCAGCTATAGGAATAAAATAAATGGTCGACATTCACTAAACGTGTCATATTTATATTCTCCGTCATCATTATTATAACTTAGACAAGAATAATATCTAAGAAGATTAAAATATTAAATTGGTCTGCAGGATTTGCTGAAAATGATTTGTTTTGACTAGTTTTAAATGCCCAGGTTTTATATATTGGTTGTTGGAAATATCAGTTACTTTTTGAATACAGTGTGTGTACAAGAAGAAATGAAAATGGGTTTAAAAAAACCTTCAAAGGGGTTTTAATAATACAAAATTTTAGACTATGTAAATTAGCTTAGGTTTAAATTTTTTTGTAAATGTTTCTGTAAAAGTATATTAAGGTGTTTTTTTCCCACACCCCCTTGAACAGAGGTTTAAAGTGTGTATGGTGAGGGTTTGTTAAATTTAAAAGTTTTATTTTAGTAAGATTGAGTCAAAATTTTTGTTATAAAAGCAAAGGGAAAATTTTTTTTATAAACTGAATTAAATTTTGGTAAAATTAATTTAAATTTTTTAAACAAGAGGGCCGAAAAAAATTTAAAAGAAATTTTTAAAATTACAAAATCTGGTAAAAAAAAAAAAAACAATTTTAATATTTTTTTTATAAAGTTTTGGGGGAGTAATTTAAAGTTGTCTGAGGAAAAGGGTAAAAGGCCCGGTTTTTTTTTTTTAAGAGGTTTTGGGGGATTTTCGGATGTCGGAGTCCTATTCCCCCGGCCCCGGGGTGGAAACATTTCCCGGGCGTGGATTGGGGAATCGCATGGGCCCTTTTTAGTCAGGGGAGTGAAAAAAACAAGGAAAAGGGGTTGAAGGAAAATGAGAGCATTTTAAAAAAACTACATGAGTTTCTTAAAAAAAACTTTTTAAAAAATTACGGAGATAGGGGTTTGTTTTAAATATTATTTTAAAAGAATTAAATGTTTTTTGAGAGAAAACTTTGTAAATTTTAAATGTTTTTGGGGGTTAGCCCAAAAAACCAAAATTTTATGGAGAAAAACAACGTTTTATTAAATTTAAAAAATTTTAAAAATTCCCCCCCCCCCCCGAACCCCTTTTTTTTGTGGGGAAAATATTGGTTTTAAATTATTGGGGAATGTGATGGAAAAAGGGGGGTTGGGGTTGGGGTGGTTAAGATATTTTTTAAAACCCAAAACATTTATCCAGGTAAAAATTAAAAAATTTTAAAGCCCCCCCCTTTAACCCGGTTTATTCGAGCCCCGCAAATATTAAAGATAAAAAATTTGGTTTAGTTCATCGATCTTTTCCCCCTAGTTTTGGGGGTTTAAAATTAAAAAAGAAAAAATTTATTTTTGTTGATTTTAGTGTGTTTCGGGTTTGGGGTTTTTAAATCGGCCCCCAAGGGGTTTAAATTTTAATACTATATTTAATCTTTTTTCCCCAAAATTTTAATAAATATAAAACCCAAAAATTTACCCAAGCGAGTGAACTGATCTTTTAAAATTAATAACAAAATTTCCCACAAGTATAATCTCTAATATTTTTTGATTTTTTTTTTGTTTTGTTGTAGTAAAAGTTTTTATTTTTTTTATCGCTTCCCCCAAATTAAGAAACCTTGAAGGTGGATAAAAATTTAAATGATAAATTTTTATTAGTTTTTTTAACTAGTTTATTGTAAGGGTTGAAATAGGTAAAAAGAAACCCCTTTTTGGGATTCATGGTTAATGGTAGGGTTTTTCCTTAGATTTTTAACCCCAAATGGTTTGATGTTGGGAGCATCTTCGTGGTTCGGGCCAATTCCTCTTAGCAACCGGTGTTTATTCCTTTTGCAGGAATTTTTAAAAAATTTTATAATATTTTTTTAAACCCCCCCATGCCCAAAAAATTTCCCCAAAATTGGGGTGAATAGAATATTTAAGCGGAAAACTTTTAAAAGGATTTTATGACCCCTTGGCCTTTTCCCCACCAATGGGGTTGTACTTAAATAAAAAAAAAACCTTCTGTTTAAAGGGTTTCTTGGTAGGATAACTAGGGGGGAAACCCACAGTTTTTTTTTTCCCCCGTTTTGGTGGTTTTGAAAAATTTTGGGACTGTGCCCCTTTTTAAAAACCCGGGTTTTTTTCCCTTTAAATTCTCCCCAATAAGAATTTTGCCCGTTTCATTTTTTTTTCATGGAAGAAAACGGAAAGTCTCTTTTTCGGTTGTTTACCCCTTTTTTTTTCCGTTGTCCAAATGAATGATCGAAACGAACAGTCAATTTTGTTGTTCGTTGTTGTGTCGAAATTTCCCTTCCCCCCTCAAAACTCGTATTTACATAAACGGAAAAGATGTTAAGGCCCTTTTTCCAGAACCCCCTTGAAGACTTTAAATTAAATGTTGCATTTCTTTTATTTTTTTATGTTTCTTAAAACTTTTTTAATATCCCCTAAAAAGTAAATGTTGTGAAATAAACCGTTTAAAATTTCCCAGGAAACGAAAAACAATATGTTAGAGTGTGAAAAAAGTCGTTTTCAATAAATTTTTGGTTACTTTTTTTTATTAAATAAAACATGAGAATTACAAAAATTATTATTTTCCCCAATTTTTTAACAATTTTTTTAAATCCCAAAAGAAGAAAATAAAAAAAAACATTTTTTTTTGTTAAAAAAAAAATTTCCAAGGAAAAAAAAAGAGAAAAATTTTAAAAACAAAATACAGAGTGTCGTAGATGTAATCCCGGGGAAAATCTTAAAATTTTTTGGAAATTTGTTGTGGGAAGGGGAAAAAAGTCAGGTTTTTTTCAAAAAATTTTTTAAAAAAATTATTAAAAAATTTTCAGAAAATTTTTTGAATTAAAAGAGAACACATACCCCCATTTTTTCTTTAAGTTTTAAATCAAAGTATGCAAATTTTGCAAAAACTTTAAACTTGTTTTAAATAAATAATTTTTTCAAAAATTTCCCTTTGGAAAAAAGGAAAATAACAAGATTTTTTTTAAAAAACCCATATGGAAATATAAAAGGGAAAATTTTCCCAATTTTGGTCCCAAAACCAAAAAGTGGTTTTTCAAAATTTAAAAAAGGGAATAGTGGAAAACAATAAAGGGGTGTAAGGCATTTTTTGGTTCGTTTCCCTTTCCCAACCCCAATGAGCCCTTTTAAAAATTTTGAGCAAAAAGACCCAAAACGTTTTGTTTTAAAAATAAATTGTTGATTATTTTTTTCAAAAAATTACAAAATTGTATAAATTTTTTAAAAATGAACGAGAAAATACTGATATTTGAAACATTCGGTTTGATGGAGGAACTATGTTGAAAAAAGATATAAATGAAAAAATAATCATTGTAAAAGGATTTTATGTGTTTTTTATTTCAAATTTTTTTGTTTTATGGTTGCTAACGTTGCTATGCTGAAAAAATGTATAAATAAATGTTAGATAAGTTCTTACGTTTAAAATTATTCTTTGAATTACTACGGGTTATGGGCCAGGTATTTGCCAAAAAAAATTTAAAGGGAACTATTCAAAAATTTCAGAAATTTTATTGTGTTTAAATGAAAGTATTTTTTTTCTGTGATGGTGAAAGTTTTTCCAAAAGTTCCGCTGCTAGTTAAAAATTTTTTTTGTATGGAAAAATTTTGTAAATATGAAATAGAGATTAAAAAAGGAAAAACGATCCTTGGAAGTTAAGCAAAAGCAGTTTTGATAAGAAATGGATTATGGAAATATGTTTTGGTCAAAAAAAATGTCCAAAACCAATGATGTGATATAATGAAAGGGAAAGGGAAAAGATTCAATCCCGGGGTCAGATTTCCCTTAAATTTTATCCCCCAGTGAATTTAGACATATTAAGAACTGTAAATTTTCAAAAGATGTGTGAGATAATTAAAAAACTTTACCAAAGAAAGGTGAGAAAACCCCTTTATTGAAACAATTGCCCCTTAAAAAATTGAATGGGGTGCGACGTCCGTAATATTTAAAAAAATTTAAATGACGCTGTTGATGGCTTAAAGATTTGGAAATCAGAAATAAATAAAATTTTTTAAAGCAAAATGTGTTTTATGTTTTTTTTCCCTTTAAAAAATTTAGGGTAGAATTTTGAGTAGGGATAGTTGCCCCCCAGGGGAAACAAGAAAAAAATTTAAATTGAAGATTTTGAAGCCAGAAGAAAAAAGAAGTGGGGCCTTGGGGGAGTTTTTTCGGAAAAAATATAAAAAAACTAAGAAAAAAGATCTTTAAAAATTAAATTTTAAAAAGCTACAAATTTTCCCCTAACCCTCGCAATTTAAATAAAAATCCCAATAAATGTGGAGTTTGGTATGGCCCGGTGAATTTTTGGGGAGCAACAATAAAAAGGGGGAGCCCTTTTAAAAGGGGAAAAAGAACAGGGGCCTTTTTTAAAAACCGGGGAATTAAAATTTTTCTTTTTGGTGCTTGAAGCGGATGCATTTCACTTATTTGGAAATAAAAAAAGTTTTAGGTTATTTGAAACCCCTAAACCCGGGGAACTTTTAAAATTTGGGGCTTAAAGAATCTTCGGCTTTATTTTTGGGGAAGGGCCCTGTTGAAATCGAAATAAAAGTTTCCCGTAAAATTTTTTGGGAAAAACCCATTATTTGTCCCAATTTTGCCCAAAATTCCTACAGATCTAAAGTGAGTAAAGGGTTTGATGTTGTTAAAAAGAAAAAAATTTAACAGACCCTCAAGGCAATGTAGTATAAAGCTAAAAAACCAAATGGGTATATTATATTAATTTAAATTGTAGAAGAAACCCAAAAAAAGGGAAATGAAAAAATAAAATAAAAAAAATGGCTAAAAAATATTATTAAAGAAGTAGTTTTAAAAATTTGGGTTTGCAAAAAAAAAACACTGGAAGGCTTAGATTTCAAAAAAAGTGCCCGTTGAGGTTTGGTGAGGTATGTAAAAAAAGGAAAATTTTCCCCGAGCCCCTTTTTTACAAGAAAATTTTCAAAAAACCAAAAAGTTTTAAAAAAGTGATTGGATTTTTGTGGAATGGTTTGAACCCCCTGGTGGTTCAATTTTTTGGAAACCTTTACGGATGAGAAAAAGTAAGTGAGTTATTTTTTAAAAAAAAAATGAAGTTTTAAAATTTTAAAAAGTTAAAAAACCCGAGTTGAGAATTTTCCGAAAAAAAAATTTAAAATTTTGAAATTGATAAAAAACCTCAGAATATCCAAATACTTTGAGATTTTCCCAAAAAAGTGTTCAGGGGGTGTTAAAGAACCCCTCAAAAAATGGGTTTTTGAGGGATAAATAGCCCCCTATTGGGGAAAGGCAAATTTTAATTTTGGGAGTCAAACTCCCCCCGTCTTTTGGGTGAGGAAATTAAAGAAACAAATTGGTAACAGGCCCCCTAAGGCCCTTAAAGGTGAAACCCCTTTTGGGAAAATTTGGGTAGGAAATTACTTGAATTTATGTTTTTCCCAACCCCAAAACCCCTTGTTTTGGACAAAAAAGGAAAGGAAAGTTTTTCCCAGGGATGGGAAATTTTTGGGCTCTAAAATTTGAAAGTTATAAAAAAAGGAGAACGAAAGGAAAATAAAAATCCAAGAGAGAAGAGTTTAAAAAAAAATTCAAAGCAAAAAGGAGGAAGGGGGAAAAAAATTTAAATAGTAATGATATAAAATAAGAGGAAAAAAAGAAGTTTTTAAATGGGAAAAAAGTTGATGAAAAATCTTATATTTCCAGTTAAAACCTTTTGTAGAGCTCTAACCCAAAGAAGGAAAGAACTAAACCAAAATTAAGGGCCCAAAAGCAAAAAGGAAAACTTAAATTTTGGAAATTAAAATTATGAGTGTAGTCTTTTGTGTGAAAAAGTTGCTTTAAAAAGGAGGGAGGAGAAGAGGCAAAAGGCTAGAAAGAAAAAAATAAAATCTCATTAAAAATGAACGTGGGAAAAGCCCGAGGTTTTGAAATGTGAAAGGTGGAATTTTTTAAAAAATAAAATAAACCCAATGGGGATTAGAAGGAAAAAAACCCCGTTTGTTGAAAATTTTTTGTAGGGGGAAGATTTGTTAAAACCCTTGTTGTTAAAAACGACCAATTGAGTTTTTTGGGTGGAAATTAAACCGACATAAAAGCCCAAAAATTGGAAAATTCCGACTCCCTTTAATGGGAAGAAAAAAAATTTTAATGAAAAAACCAAAAATTTTAAAAAGTTAATAATGTTGGGAGACCCAAAACAAAACCCTCCCTTTCCCCCTTTAAAAAGATGTAAAAAACCGAAAAACCCAAAATGCCCCAAAGTTTCCTCTTAAAAGGGTTTTGGTTAAAAAAACCCGGTAGGAAAAGGGTTTTAAAAAGGTTGGTTTGAAACTAAAGAAAATTGGGTTTCTTTCCCCTCACAAGGAGAATATCAATTCTATTAAAAAGGGGCGGGAACAAACGTTGTCCCATATATGTAGATAATTATAGGGCCCACAAAAAGCCCCAAAGTAATGTTTAAAACCCAAAAGAAAATTTAAACTTTGATTGCGGCCTTGGGGAAACTAAATTAATTTTTGGAATGGGTTTTTAAACAGGGGTAAAAAATTTCAGCATTCGCAAACCGAACTTAAAATTCCAAAAATAAGCTGGAAACTGAAAATGTTGAACTCCAAGGGAATGGCTAAAGTTAAGAAAAATTTGGGAAATACCAAAAATTTTATCAAAACTTAAATTGGTTATTATGTATCGGGTTGTGGTATGGGCCCAGAATAACACCCCGTAGTTTTTTAAAGCAATAAACATGTTTTGGGGAAAAAAGAGCTTTTGGGGCTGAAAAAGAGTTTTTGGAAATTAAAAAAAACCCCAAAAAATTTTACATGGTTTTCAAAAAAACTAAAAAACCCCACTTTTTGGGATGGCAGTGCTGTTTTGGGCAATGGAGAAGATAGGTTTTTAGGTTACTTTTTTCCCGTTTGCAGGGATTTTTCATCGTGGGTTAAAGAAAAGAAAATGTGGCTCTTTTTAACCCGGGAAGCGAAAAATGTCTTTTGACAAAAAGAGAAAAAGAAGCAATAATTTAAAAACCATTTACTCACGAGGGGGGTTTTCCCTCAAGTCAATTAAAAACTTAATGAAAATTTGTTGACAACATTTGACAAAGAATAAAAATTGTAAGCTCAAGCCCAAAAATCAGCTTAGAAAACATTTAAATTGGGAAAAAAGGGGTTACAACCCGGGGGAACCCACATCAACTAAAACCCAACCCGAGACTTTGGGTGATTTTCCCACCAAGGTTGGCCCCCCCCCGGCATAGTCAATAGTATGTGCTCTTGGGCTTGGAAAGATTCTGATTTTTGGGGGGAGTGTTGAAATAAGATATACAATGAACTTTTAATCATCGTAAAGATTATGTGCTTTTTTTCCCCTTATGATTTTGTTTATATTGTTGCTAGGTTCCCTGAAAAATGTTTTAATAAACTGATTAGATAAGTTTTACGATATTTTATTTTTTTAAATTATACAATACATCTCGAAGGTTGTAAAAAAGTTAAACCATTGTTTTTCCCTAAGGTTTTGTTTAAATATTAAATATAGTAATGCCCCATAATTTTATAATTTTATGGGATCAAAATTTGGTGAGCTTCAAAAAACCTTCTTAGTGTTTACCTATAAATTGGAAAATATTCAAAATATTGTTTTTTCAAAATAGTAAAATTTTACATTTGCAATGATTAAAAAAATTTAAAAATTTTACGGAACAACTTTAAAAATAAATAAATTGTAACCGGAATTGACGGATTTCGCTTATTGTTTAAAAATGGAGTTTTTTACTCAAAACTTGGAATATATGTAAAACGAAATAATATACACTAGCCACTAGCAAGCCCGAGATATTTTCAACATTTTATTAGGGGTTGCACATTATTATGGTTACCGCATTGCTATTAAATTCCTCATTTATTAATTTAGACCAATTAAAAAGGTAAATATTGACTATTGGGGACTAAAATGATAGAGATATATCATTGCTCTACAAACATTTTCCATAATAGGTTTAAAGGAAAAAGAACAAACTTCGCGTGTAACCCGAACGGTTAGTAGTACGCGGTGCTAAAATAATAAATAAATAACATCAACTTTTTGAGTGACTTTCTTATTTAATACTCTATGGTATTAGAGAATTATTGCGTTTAAAAACTTAAATAGTATCTCTGTACAACTAAGGCTTTACAAAATTGTATAGATTATATTGGCCAATCTCTAAGAAACTATTGGTCTTATATAGATATATTTCAATTAAAAGTTTTTCATTTTTTAATAGAACAACAATTTTGCAATGATAAGCTATTTTGTATCTTAAATATTTGTAGAAATAAGGAAATTTCCACTTCTTAAAGTACCCTAAATTAATTTTTATAAGGAAACGAAAATAGCATTTTTACTTATAATCTTAATCAACCCCTAGATACGAGTTTTAATCAAAATCGTTAGAGCCTCTTTTGAGAAAATCGATTTTTTCTCTTTTCAACCTTTGTTAAAAAAAACTCTTAATTTTAGGGTGAAACAGACACACAGACAGACGGAATTGAAAAAAACACTTTTCGGGTCCAAGGGGTCATGAAAAGTTGACATCCATCAACATCTCGGGTTAGATCTTTTTTTACGGTCGTAATACTTTACCTTTAATGTTAGAAAAGTTATATATATATTTGCGTATAGATTGAAAACTATTTGTTTTATAAAAATAAAATTTCAAATAAAAGATTTTTATTATAAATAGACGTACATATTTACAATGATAAATAATTTCATATCTCAACGAGTTACAGAGATATGGTAAAATAATAAATTTAGTGTGTATTTTCGTTTGTAATATTTATCAATGATTAGAAATGAACTTTAATCAAAATTATTAGAGCCGATTTTGATAAAATCGAAGTTTTCTCTATTCACTCTTCAGAAACTATCCTTAATTTTAGGTTTAGATATCCAATTCCAAAGAGCATTCTGAGAAATCTATGAAAACCCTAGATAACAAGTTCTAGCCCAATCGGTAAAATGGTTTAGTCTCTACAGACAGACGGACAGACAAGCAAACAGACAGATGGAAATGCAAAAAACTACTTTTTCGGATTCGGGGGTCATAAAACGTCGAAACTCATCAAAACCTCGAGCTCGATTTTTTTGACAATCACAATACTTTCTACACTTGTAAGATAGCAAGAAAGAGTAAAGGAAGGATCATAATATGATCAGTTTTTAAAAAAAAATTTAAAGAAGTTTGTATTACATTATTCTGGTCATTACACATGGTTTATTCTTCACTCATTGTCTAAGGTGGGGATGCAGGGAATGCTAGAAAAAGGCAAGTGTTTTTTTTAGTTTTTATACAAAAAATTTGGTTGGTCACAATCAATCCAATATTTCTTTTATAAAAATATAGTGTTTAATATTCTTCATTTGGTGAAATCCACAAATTTTAAATATTGGTCATAGCATAGATGACTAACTTTTTAAATAAAGAGAAAAAGTATTCATGAAGTTCCAGTACACTTTGACAGATATTTAACAACCATCTAAGCCACCATGTGAAGAAAATTAGACTCTATGTTTGTATGGAAGCAATATTTGATTTATTGTGACCCAATAAGTATCTTGCTATAAAAACTGCAAAAACACTTAACTATTCTAGCGTTCCCGGCATCCCCACCTTGAGTCTGTATATATAGAATCAATTTTTCACCGCCTTACTCAACATATTTGTTATTCCTGTATCCACAAACGCGATATGAATATTTTTGTTTTTTGGAATGCTAAGTATAGTTCCCCCTAGTCCTCCTCCATCAAATTATAATTTTGGATATCATATACGAATATTAAATTCCTCTTTTGTGCCAAATATGTTGTTTGCATCTTAATAGTTTTTCAATCAAAGTACATAACACAAGAAAAGGTACTGGGATCGAGTAAAAGATAACGCTAACATCTATATTTAAATTAGATGGGTGTTTTTAGCTGCATTAACTGTTTCCAGCATGTCGAAAGGTCATTTTATTTAAATGCCTCCATCTTACTCTTTTCTTCAACTATTACTTCCTTTTTAATTGCTCATTATACTCTCTTTTCCCTTGCACAATTTCGGTTATCTGCTCTTCCATCTATTTCTTGGCCTCCCTTAGGATCTTTTTCCTTCATACTTCATTTACATAATTTTCTTTGGCATCCTCTCCTTCTCCATATTAATCACATGCCCATACTACTTCAGTTTTGCTTCCTCTACTATCGCAAGTACTCCTTGTACCCCACTCTTTCCTGGATAATTCCTAATCTTGTTTCTCCTCATGGACAGCTAACATACTACTCACAAACTTAATTCTCATGGCCTCCACATTTTTAGTATTTCTTACATTCAATGTGACAATGGATACAAAGTACGCACTTTACAACATTTCCTTGCTGTTCAAGGGCACCTCTCTTCACCATAGCGGGTATCTCACACACCTATATATCCCATATCCCTGCTATCCTCTTCTCATTAGATCATATATACTTCCACCTTTAACATCAAACATGCTTCCAAGCCATTTTACTCTCTGTTCTATTCTAGCTATACTCCACTCAACTTTATAGCTTTATTAGGCCCTATCCCTTCCTTGTCATTACCATTCCTTCACACTTCACCATGATAAATTTCATTCCACACTATTTCCCTTCCTGTAGTTGTTCCTGTACTTCCTCTTCCTTACTATCCCATACCATCAAGTCATCAGATAACATCGTGGCTTTAATTCATTCCTCCCAGAAATTTCTTGTCACTTTATTCATGGCCATTTCCATTACCTTATAAATAATAGTAGTGAGACGGCACTCTCCTACTTCACTCAATTTTTTATTTGGAACCAAAACGTCTTTCCACTCTTTATCTTAAAAACATCTCCCATTAGCCTCATACATGCATTTCACTCTCATTATAACCACTTTTTCCATTACAACCTCCCTCCATCGCTTTCCAAAAATTATTTCTACCTTACGCTATCACATGCCTTCTCCACTTCTATAAATATCATTACCAAGTATTTGCCATGTTTATACCTTCTTTCCATCAGCTGTTGTAATACAAGTTCAAGTCTATTGTATACTTCTGTTTCCTAAATATGTGTTGTTCCTCTCTCTATCTTCCTTTCCTTTTTTTCTTATTCTATTTTCCATTATTCTATTATAATTTTGTACAGTGTCACAACAGCGTTAACACCCAGTAAAGTGTTTATCTCTTCCTGTATTATTGTCTTTCTTGAAAAATATATAAATCCCTTTTACCAGTCTCCTGCTATTTTGTTCTCTTTCCAATTCACTCTCAGCACCCTCTATTACTATTGTATACCTACTCCACTAGGAGCTCTTCCCATTTCCATAGTCATTTTATCCACACCCGGTGATTTTCCTTGTTTAATCCTAATGAATGCATCCTCCACCTCTTTCCATATGGAACCTCTTTTCTCCTTTCTGATAGCTCTTCCTGCTCCATTGTTACACTCCCATCCATTCCCTCTTCCAGGTTGAGCATCATAGCAAAATATCTCATTTGTAGTTCCTTTCTTCCTCTCTTGTCTTCAACATTCTTCCTTCTTCATTTATTATTCTAACTTCTAGTATTTTCTCTCTCTTCTTTTTTTCTTACCTGGCTATATAATGGCTTCCTACTACCTTCCACGTCCCATTCCAGGTTTTCGGTCCATTACTACATCCAATCCTTTCTCACTTCCCATACCACTCGCATTGTTCTTTCATTCTCTATTATAATCTTCCTCTTTTTCATATTATTATTATACAAACTCATTTTGAATTATTTATTCTTATCCTCTACTGCTTACTTTACTCTGTCGTCCCACATGGTCCTCCTCCTTCCATTTCCTCTTATGGGTGGTCTTCCCAAATACCTCCTCTGCATTCTCACAAAATTGTTCTTAAAACTTTTCCATTCCATCTCTACACTTTGCCACTCGTCCTTGAGCAGCAAGCTTCTTGCCTTTCTTTTGTACAGCTCTCATTCCTCTTAAATTTTTAGCCTCCACATCCCTATTCTTCTTTCTTGTCTTACAATCTGTCTCCTGCATTTCCATCCTTTTATGTCTGCCACCAGCAACCTGTAGTCACTATTTAAGAACACACTTGGTATTAAATTGATGTTTTACGGTCATTTCTTCATCCATGAAAATGTAGTCTATCACCGACCTTTTCTATCTATCCCAACTGTATCTAATGATCTTATGGCTTTCTCTTTACTTCTTAGGCCACATTTATTTTATTTTTCACGCAAATTTCAAATAATCTTCCTCTACCTTCCTCGACTTTCTCTCCCCATCCTTTTTTCCCTTGCACTTCCTCAAACCCTCCTATATCTTATCCTACTTTTGAATTGCATTTTGCGAGGGGCTATTAAATAATGTTGCTCTAGCTCTTAGCTTTTTTGAATTCGTGATTTATTATTACTTTTTATGTTCTCCTTGTAATATTTGTATGTTCCTAAGATGTATTTTTTAATAATTTTACTAAAAAAGGTGTTACAGTGCAAACAAGATATTTATTTTGGTATAAAAGAATAACGAATTATTGATTGAGAGGATTGGGGGCTACGCTTAACTTGCCCCCTATACCATTTTTTATCATACTAAATATTTTCTCTTGCTAAACTATTGAGGTTCAAATCGCCATATTTTTTCGCAAAACGATGTAAAACAACACGTTTAAATTGGCCGTACCATTTTTGGGGTTGGGGTGCAAAAATAAATAATTGGGTGCAACACTGTTCAAAATAGGTGCAAAACGATGTTAATATAATACTATATTTTATATTTGATAAGGGGGAGGTGTAGGATCAACTTAAGTGATTTAGGAATAAAGTCATACATAGCGAAGAGTCTTTGAGATTTTCAACAATTTTGTATTGTCAATTTACAGTAACAATTTATCAGGAAGTTTAACCTTTCTCTCAGCTCTGGTAATTGTACGTCTGGGAATACTCTATTTAACACTGCTCTGTTTTCCATTATAGTCTTGAAACGACATCTAGGTACATACATGTCCTTATTGTGGAGAAGCTCAGGTTCACTTACATAAGCTTTTAGGCACAAATTCCAGCGGGTAATGCGTTGCAAAGGTCACATCAGTCATCACCTGTCCAGAGGATGTATTCAGACAAACCAGGGATGCCTCTTTATCTCGACCCAGTTACAGTGCTTCACAAGTGTTGATGAACAATCGAGGCACTTCACTTTATCACTAACACCAGTAAGTACAACTTCTTAACCTTGATGTCCTGGGGACTGATCTCCTTCAAGTGAAGAGCCAATTGCCCCAGATACTAGTACCGAAACCCCTGTGAAAGTTTACCTTCAATTATCTTCGATGACAAAAGCAATTTGTACATCTAAATGCTTTCAATGCTTCATTCAATAGAACACCTACTTCTCTATGTCATGCAGGAAAATTACAGGTGTCAAAAGCAGGTCTGCGCCATCTTAAGAAATGTATGCCAGTGACCTGGAGTTGAAGACTGATATACAATCACACATCACCTTGTTAATTTATTCGAAGTCAACAAAGTATTTACAAGACATTTACGAAGCAGTTGATTTATCAGTCTTATTAGGTGTTTCACTATCTACCTCACCAAGACACAGTAGGTGAATTGAATCTCCAATTGATGCGTTGGGCAGTATTGAATTCAGCAATCTTCTTCCAGTCCAGATGACTAAAGTCATTATCCGCTCACAAAATATTGTCCCGTTCTCACTGTGCACCACTACTGATCGCTTACAAATCTACTACTTACGCCCCTACTAGTTTCTTCAGACGAGGTTTCATTCATAAGTTGATCAACACTCATCTTAATCTTGTGGTATTTTGCCATTTACTAATTTGCAGTCAAAACTTCTGAATTTAAATCTTTTCACTGCATTCTGACGCCAATAACACGTCCCACATATATTTATTAAGTTCGCTCAACGATTCCACCCTTTGTTCCAAAAAACAGAGCTATAACGGCGCGTGCCTTCTTTAACATCTTTATATTCCTGTCACAGTTGCCAAGTGTAATGTAACAGTTACCTACTCGGTAAATCTACACTTCAAAATGGACGATAGTGGACAAAGAAAACCATCCCTTTTAATTATAATCCCTTTTTCAATCATCCATACGTCACTATTCTAACATTATCCTACCTCTAAATGGTATCACCTCTTTGGTGTGTATAAAAAAAGGTTCTTTTATTTTGTTATTGGCGTCGTGTTGAAAATAAGTGGTATTAATGCCGGGATGTTAAATTTTTACAATCATGAGAAAAGAAGAAAAAAAAGGACTTGTTCTACAACTTATTACCAGTTTGAGATGATAAAAGATGTACACCAGGATCTTGATTACTACTTGAAGAGATTGTGAGGACATGCATATCTTTCAGTAAACATAAAGAGATATGTACATATGATCGAGTTCTCGACAACAGATTGTCTAGGTGAGAAGTTTCAATTTTTCTTTTATTGCGGGACTGAAGATGGCTTTAAAAAAGCAAATAAATAGGTGGCTGTGAGCCGTGTGGCTATTTTGTTCGACTCAAAGAAGTCTAATTGGGTTGAGGGTAAATAATAAACTTTCAGTGCCATAATTTTGGACGTGGTTGAACTAGGAATATATGTTGGTTTTATTTTGCCTTGAAAATGTAAAGAAAAGGTTGTTTTTTTTTGCTATCGGATGATTTAAAATTGAATCAAGATTGTGATATAATAATTTTCGCTTTGACAACAAAACAAATGTTATATAAAGATATTAATATAGAATTTTTAAGAACACAAAAATCTAACTTTGTTTAAAGTTTTTTTTTTTTTTTTTTTCTTCTTCTTCTTGAAAATTTGTGTTAACCTAGATATGTATTTAACGGAGCTCCGCAGGCAGGTTAAAGATTCAGAATACATAATTAACCAATCACCTAACATAAAACAGTTTTTTTTTGTTTGTTTAGTGTTTCATGATAACCATTTAATTTGTTTCTATTACAATATAATATAAACTTTAAGTATGAGTGCCTATTAAAACCAGAGGTCCGAGATTAAATTCCTCGTGCAATTAAGCTAAATAAACTAAACTATTTTTTTTATTATTATTTCCCTTTTTTTAATCTTTTTTTTTTTTTTTTTCAAAATAGAGAATCCTTATTATATTAAACTTTATTTTTCTTCTACACAGAGGAGGAAACACCAAAAATATTTTTTTACGACAATACTAAAACACTGAACATTGATTGTGTTTTATGATACCTATTAATGTAAAAGTGGTTCCCCAATGTCACCCATGGTTAGAGGATCGATCGACGATATCCGTGTAGATGTCCATTTGCGAGGGCAAGCCTAGTAGAATGTTGTCGACGTAGATGACTTTTAGACTTTAATCAGATTAGTCTGAGGATCAATTCCAAGCTTTAGACTTATTTTAATAGATAGATATAGCATCTGTATATTTGGCGAAGTTGGGACAATGTCTAATTTTTTGTTAGGATTTTGTACTTGAACTAGTTGGTCATTGCAGCGATGGCTGCAGATTATTGCACTAAAATTTATTTTAAACTTTTATTAGGGAAGGATCTATATAATAAGACCTCACTCACGTTTTAGTTAAAAGATTACTCGTCAAAGTCTATCAACTTTTCTTAGATATTTAGTTTTCGGTGTGTAATTTCAATAAAAAAGAGTCTATTTTCCACCTTCTTGCTCCAATGAGAACATTAAAATGATCCCTCTTCCAGTTATCTATCTATTCGTTGCACAAACCACTCAAGTAACAATTGAGCTGATATTATTTTAAACAAATACAATTATTTTATTTGCCAATACACAGCTATACACAAATCAGGGTTTCCATGGTGATATAAAAAAAGAATGATTTTACAGATGAACCACTGCCCACACAGAAGGAAAATTCGCTAGGAAAATTGGGTTCTAGTTTTAGGCCACTATTTTTAACAGCATCCTAATTCACTAATATTTAAAATGAGTACCTTTTGTCAAAATATGTTCAGTCATTTCCTCGTAATTTCTATTATTTCTGGAAACGGGATTATCAAATTATATATAAGATATGATAGAGAGAGTGTTAAAATGTGATCGTGAGAATGAGAATGTAAGTGTTTAAATGTTTGATTGTGTATGTGTGTTAGTGAGTGTGAAAATGAGAGTGTGACTAGAGAACGAGAGTGAGTGAAGGAAAATGAGTGTGAGATGTGATAAAGTGAGTGTAAAAGACTGAGAATGAGCCATTGAGAGAGATAGAGTAAGTGAATGATTAACAGTGAGAGGATGTGTATGTGTTGTAGAGATACATACGTGGAGAAGATAAAAAAGATGTATGCGTAGGGATATAGAGTGTGTGTGAGAGAAAGTGTGTTAAAAAGAAAATGAGAGAGATTGTGTGTGAGAGAGAAAGTGAGAGAGATTATGTGTGAGAGAGAATGATTAACATGTGAGGATGTGTATGAGTTGTAGAGATACATACGTGGAGAAGAATAAAAATAGATGTATGCGTAAGGATATAGAGTGTGTGTGTGAGAGAAAGTGTGTTAAAAAGAAAATGAGAGAGATTGTGTGTGAGAGAGAAAGTGAGAGAGATTATGTGTGAGAGAGAGAGAAAATGTATTTGGGAGAATTCATTAAAAAAGTGTGAAAGGGGGGGGGGGGGTGTGCTGAGAAAGAGACAGTGTAAAATTTTGGGAGATTTATTGTGCGAAATAGAGAGGGAAAATGTGAGGGCATGAGAGGGAATGTTTGAGAGAAAAGGTTAGAAAGAGAGGTATTAGTTTAGAGAAAGAAAATTAGATTAAGAGAGAGTTGGAGAGGGAGTTTAAGAGAGAGAGAATGTTCGAGATAAAGAGTTAGAAAGATAAATTGAAAAAGCAAGTTTGAGAGAGTGAGAGTGGGTTTGAGAAGGAGAGTGGGGTTTGAGAGATAGTGATTTTGAGTTAGAGTTTTTTAATAAAAAA
>JBCFYV010002255.1:43985196-44019863 GCA_039000515.1 Timema cristinae
ATCGGGGGGCGCGTGGTTTTGGCAGGTATGTCAAACCCCCAGGGCCCCCACGGACCACTCGGGGGCCCCCCCCCTCTCTGTAGACCACCAGCTAAATGAAATTTACTTCAAATTGCAAAAAACAAACAACAAATCAAGCTCAATGTTTCAAAGTGTTTTCCCCGAGTCTTTAAAACCCCTTTGTTTTTTGTGTAACGCATGGATGAAAGGGATGGGTATGGATTTTTAAATGTGTATGGTCGTGTATACTATAGGGGGGCATTAGGGGGTTTAAATGTCTTTTTTGGGCCCCCCGGCCCCACAGACAAGTAAGAAACATACTCTCAAACCTTACAGGGGAGGGGGCGGAGGGGGTTTCCACTCCCAGCTTGAGTCCTTAAACCCCATGGGTTTTCCCCAGGGGTTGTTATTTTTTTATTATTTTTATTATTTTTTATTTTAAGCACCAGGGTCTTACAAAACCCGTTGGGTTTTTACGCCTTAGGGCTAAGGGGAATGGTAGGGTGATTGTGAGATAAAAAGGGGAGGCCCTTTCTTTTTAAACGTGGAATCCGAACCACGGGGGAAAGGCCTGGCACCCCCCACATTCCACGATGTGATTAATGCAGGGCTTGTAGGGTGAAGGAAGGGTTTGGTAATCAGATAAATCTGTGTTCGCTAGTGTCACTGCTGCGTGATGATAGGACTAACCGTAGCGATCCTATGGTGAAGGAATCAAACTTTCCAAAAGGAGCGCAAACCCTTTTAACCTGGAGGTTTAGTATCTGGGTAAACTAATTTGTCTGTGGCCCCAGCCAATTCTCCAAGAACTTTTGCCCGCCCCCAGCCGGGGGAAAAACTGGTGACGAGAGAGGTGGGATCTACAACTCCACTGGATTTTAATAGGGCTGGGTTTTTTTACCTGCATGGGGTTTTTTGATGCGGTATATGTTTCTAAATGATACTTTATCCTTTTCCCACTCCATTATTTAAAATAGGTTGTATCCCGAATGGGTAGTAAGACCCGATACCCTAAAAAAAAAACGCTACAATAAATGGAAAAGGGAGGAAATAATTTGTGTTTTGAATTAAATATGACATTTTCAGAGACTGGTGAGAGAAAGTTCTAATTTTCTCTTCAATTTTAAGGGAGGGTTTAAAAAATTCAAAAACCCTTTTTTTTTGTGGCCCAAAATTGGAAAAAAAAATTGTTATTTTTAAAAAATTTAAAAAAAAATTTTTCAAAAGGAACAGCTGCAAATTTAAAATGACTTGATGTTTAATACGTGAAAATTTATTTAGGAAATTTCCCCGGGAGTTTTTTTATGAAACTTGGACTATTACGTGAGATATTTTTTCTTCACCCCTTTACAAGCAAAACCATTGGTTAAAATCTAATGTACATTATATGATTTTAAAATATGATGTGTGTGAATTAAAATTTTCTTAAACCCACACAGGGGAATTTTCCTTCTTGCTGTTTTCACAATTTCCCTTTTAAAGGGCGTAACTTCATTTTCAGTTCAATCCGTCACAATGTAGTACCCCGTTTAAAAAATGTTTAAAAAAAATCCATCATTTAAAATTTACGGCAAAGCGGGGATTCATTTAATTTTTTTAAAGTATGGGCCCAGTCCCATAAAGTAACTACGTAAATCTTGACCCTTTTTCACGTTTTGGCAAGGCGAACATAGTTTTAAAAATTTCCTCGGAGTTCGTTCCCTGGCAAAAAGGGGTTTTACTTTATTTATTTTTTTAATTCGTCATTCCAGTTTGGGAAAGTGAAACGAAATTTAGTTCCACTGCCGTGTCAAAGAGTTCCCTTGGGGGGGGGTTTTTTTTTTTACCTTTTTCCGCGCTAAAGGGGTGGCTCATTCCCCACAAACGACCCCCCCCCTATTTTAAAATTTAAATTTACGTCATCTTGTGGCCAGGGAAGGGAACTAAGATTTTATTTTCTAACTGTCAAATGTAATCCGCCTTTCTTTTATTTTTGTTTTGGTTTAGTGCTATAAAGGAGTGGTAAACCGTTCTTTAAAATTGTACTATAAACGAAGTATTAATTAAGCTAGAGTCAGTGGCGGCTCGTAGCAAAAATTAGTGGGGGGCTGCTCCAAAAATTTTGTAGCCTTTGTTTTAAAATCGTGTTTAAGGAAAAAAACATGTATAAAAAGAAAATTTATTCGGGAAAACTTGAAAAAATTTTTAACAAAAAAATCAAACTTTTTTACTTACTTAACTTAAATTGTTACAGTTCAAGCTTGATATATTCATTTAAAAATGAAATTCATTCTTGTTTTAATTTGCGCAAAAAAGTTCAATAATTTTCCCCTTTGATCTCGGGATGACAATTGAGGAAAAATTTTTCTCAATTGAAATTTACTGCAAGCGCATTTAGTCTTTCTGTTAAATAAAATAAACGAAATAAAAATGAATCAAATAGAATAGCTGGAAGCAAAAATGAAATCTAATTCTAATCTCTTCTACACTTTACACTTTCCCAAGAATATGGTACAAACGGTTTTTAAGCATAACACATGCAGAGTAAAAAAAACTTCCTTTGACCATCACGCCAGAGGGCACTGCGAGAGAAACAGTGCTCTCTATATCTGGCAGTCCCGCCTCCCCCCCCCCACCCCCTGCTGTGTGCGCATGCGCACAACAGTCAAAACCACGTTGCTGGCACTGTGAAGCGCAAAAAGTTCTATTCAAAGATTTTTGTATCTTTTTTATAAACTGGGGGATGGCTACTGAAGTACTGACATTAAGTAAAAAGAATATATAATGTACTACAAAAATAAATAAAGAATTATAGAAAAAAAGGATTTTAAAGTATGGGTTTAGGACGATAAACGTGAAGTGTTGTTTGATATAGCACTACTTTTTAAATGATACTATTATTTCGCTTCTTTTTTTGCTATGTAAACTCAAACCATTTCTAATATATTAAAAACTAAAACCTGTTTTTCTTTTTTTGTTGGCCATACTGAAATATGCCTAAACGGGAAACTGTCTGAATTTCTCTGTACTTATTTATCTGGGATAAGTCCCCCATTCCACAATTCTGACACGCCAGAAAAAAATGTATAGTTATTGAAGAATAAAACCCACTGAAAGAAAACTGGTATTTGATAGAGATAAAAAGTAAAATAAAAGTAAGTCAAATAGCTCACACAAAAATGAAGAGGATTCAGATGATTGTTTAAAGTCTTGTCTGAATGGGTTCTTACCAATCATCGAACCCAAAAGAGAAGTGGGTACAAACCATTGACTGTAAAATGGGGCACTAATGGAAAGCATAGCTACATTTTGAAAACGTTTAAAAGAGTTAGCCTGACATATTAATGTTTGTACGCCCCCATTAGGGTGACATTGATATAACGATTGAATTGAGTCCAAGTTTGCTGTTTTGTATTATGATAATTAAAAAGGGATGATGTCTTATTTTATAAATTAAAATTTCTGATGTTTTATAGTTATTAATATTTTAAGTAGATAAACAGTTTTTATGCTAGATATTTCACACGTTGTAGATTTTAATTTAAAAGCCCGACTATTACGTTAATGCATGATAATTCCCGATACGTGAAATTTAGAACACAATTAAGATGTCATAGACTCTACCTACACGGCTCCTCGTCAGGAAGGAAAGTGAAGAGATGCGTACCCTGAAGGGGTATTATCAAGAGACATTTCCTTCTCGAAGCTAATAAAAAAAAAAAAAGTGTGGTCATCCAGATGCGTTTCTGTCCACAAAACTGCGTTGGGGTTTTAAACAGAGACGTAGAAGGATGTCGCCATACCTTGCAACTTAACAACTTTAACACAAATAAATCTTAATACCCGCTCTCACTTAAAATATCGTAATTTGAATATAGATGTGAATAATAAATTATTGAGATGTATAATTCCATATCATTAAAATGTACATACACTTTCACACTAATATTAGTGACTTTTAAGTTTTGGATTCCAAGCTATGTTCATACTGTGTTTAATTCTGACAAAAAAAAAAGCTATATCATACTTTATTCAGGAACATTATCTCCATGATATCTTAAAGAACAAGTGTGATAAGTAATAATACTCCTTATATTGTTTATTCATTCAAACCTCTGTATTTATTTGAGAAAAACTAAAAATTTAAATTGCATAATGTAATTCAAATAATTTTAAAGTATACGAGTAAAATCGTTAATTCAAAATATATTAAGCCTAAATTTATACTGCAATAATCTTCCAAATACTATACTAGTGTAGTTATACTATATAACTTACAAAATTACTTATAATCCTTTGAAATACACATTATAAACCAATGTAGTGACTTATCAACCCTTTTCCTGTAACAATTCACCATGAAGGAGTACATACACTATTACAAAACAAAGTGGTGACCATTGATCTAACAATCCAAAATTCAACAAAGTGATTGCTATTTTATCACTTGAATTTGTAGATTTAATATCCATTAATATTCTGTTATTTAAAAAAAATGTATGCTATTCAGATATTTTAAAAAATTAATTGAAAATTGCAACAACTACCCCAGTGAAACACTTTTGACACTTATTTACGTTTACAAAAGTTCTTATTCCTAAAAATTGGTAGTGGTTATAAAATGTTTGAGAATCAGTGGTCCAAGTCTTTAGACCATCGTTCCAAAACCCTAGGTCACGCCCAAAAATGAGTGTCGCAAGGGAAATATTCCTGAAGGTCGGGGGTAGGTCCAAATTTTGGTTTTCATATATCATGGCTGTCACTAAAAAAAATTGTTTTTGTCACTTACAAAATTTCTCACGTAAAAATAAGAATATGCATTTTTCATCTAATGTTTGAATATCTTGCGAGAAAATAGAGAGATTAAATTGTTTAAAATAACGAACAAGCACAGCGACCTTTTAATAAAGTGAAGCAGAACTCAAGATCTCGTGGAGTTTAGCATGCGACAGTATTTCGCAGGCGTGACCCTATCACTCTGGCATGATCACAGTTCAAAATACAGCTACATTGTGATTTAGTGTCGAGAAATTTGGGGGATCACCGCGTAGCGCCCTGACACTGTTGAGAAGCTCAGGGGATAGTGGAAATATTTACTTTCTTATAATCAATATACAAACAGGGTCAATCCCCCATTTTGACCTCTGAACACATGTTCAATACAAACGTGCCAATAAAAACCAAGGAGATAAACTCAATACTGTCCTATTTAACGTTAGTCTATTATCAAATGGTGGGAAATCATTTTAAAGAGTAACGTTAAAAAATTCAAGTTATGATTGTAATAATTTTTTTTTAATTCCCTTTATTATAGTGCTGACCAACAGTCACAAAGCATATAATATTATTGCCCACATCGGTGGCGTAGTTTAGTTAACGCGCTAGTTTCAATGTTACCCGCCCGGTGGCGTAGTTGGCTAAAGCGCTTGTCGTGTTGAGCTCGACTGCTGAGGACGGGGAGATCAAGGTTCGAATCTCGGTGGGGTGAACTGGGGGTGGTTTTTCCTAAAGGGTTTTTTCCACTCTCCCTCCACGCAAATGGGGGTTCACTTCCTCTAATTCAACTTCCCAATTCCTAATCCATTAGCGTAATTGTACTTAAAGCGTATAACCCGAAGGGGTAGTAAGACGTGGTGCTAAATATTATTAATATATATAGTTTCATGTTGAGCGGGATTGCCAAGGACGGGGAGATCAAGGTTCTAATCTCACTCGGGTGAACTGGGGGATTTTTTCCTAAATGGTTTCTCAACGCAAATGGGGGTTCACTTCCCCTCTAAATTAAACCCTTACCAATTCCTTACCCATTTGCGTGATTAAAACTTAAACGCATAGCCCGAACGGATTGTAAGTTGCGGTGCTAATTATTATTATTTTAATATTATTATATTAGGGCTGACCTTGTAAGTTGGTGAGAGAGGAGGAAGGTAACCTACATGATCAAGGTCAAGTTTACCAGAAGTATTGTTATTGAGAATATAAACATAAAAGCCCTACGTGAAAAGAGTTTGGACCCCTAAACGGTTAGAATTATGTCTTAGTAATAATAATAAAAAATAATAAAATGCTGATAATGATCTTATTAATTTTTAAGTTTGAGCTCCAACATGTCAAAATAAGCCGGGTATTTGCGCATAAGTTGGTCCACTAAACTAAACATGGTTCTTTATTGGTCGCCAGCTTTGTGAGTTAAGCAGTTTTTTCCCCATTTTCCTACCACACAAATGCGGGTACTTTTATTTCAATTCCTATTTTCAAAATCAACCCCATCAGTGTATATAACGTGAAAGGATTTTAAAGACTAGGACATGAAAAAAAAATCGATTAAATAAAAATTTGAGAAATTATTGAAATTTTCCTAACCCCTTTAAAAATTTTAATTTATTTCCCTTAGTCTAAAAAAAAAGTGCATACATAAATTTTAGGCAAAACCTTTGTCGCAATTTTCAAAAGGTTTGTCACATTTACTCAAACTAGCTGATGGTAAAAAGCCAAATAAAAACAAATAGACTTATTACAAATCATGAAAAAAAAAAAACACTCTAAAACGTAGTATTTTTAAAGTCGTTTAATAAGAAAGATACTTCATGTATTACCAGCGGGTGGTTTACGACCGATCACAAATGACAAATAAGTTTTACGAGGAATGTTTCTCCCCCCCTTCCCTTTGGTTTGGGTTAGTTTGTTTGTGAAGCTGAAAGCCGTGTAAATAATATATTTGTGAACATACATATATTCCCTCCAAATTTGTAGCATGGGAGAACAAGGGAGTTTTCATGATATATAAACCGTTTAGTCCATCCAGTATCGTGATATACCGATATACCACTAAAATAAATAAAATAACCATCCAAGGTAAGGCAAGGTTAAATTAAACATTTGAATTTTTTATTTTTTTGTAGTACTAAGGTCTTACTACCCCTTTTTCGGCCTATATGAGGCTAAAACTGGTTACAAAATTAGATAATTTTTTTTTGGAATAGCGTTACTGCCCACAATCGCACATGTACTGATTACAAAGTGTGCTGGTAATGAGGAAGGTCGAATATGGATTAAGTATACCCCCATTTACAAGGAGGATAAAGTAAAACCATTTGGAAAAAAACACCTCAGTACACCCAGCCAGATTCAAACCCCGAACTCCCATTTATCATCACTCCTGTCTATTGCGAGAGTGACATAATTAGTAAACTTAAACTTAGATGTAAAGTCAGGGTTTCCGAGAAAAATTTTTTTCCTTTTTTGACTGGGGAAATGCCTCTGTCTCAAAATTAAAGGATGTTTTGGGGGGTACAAGGGACAAATAGATATTTGGTTATGAAAAAAATACACATTGCATTGAAACGGCAATTAAAATTGTTTCGTGGATTATGTTTGAATCCAATTTTGTCCACTGCTAGACGGATTCCATTGCACAGGCCCTGTTTAGTACTATAGACACACAAAACCCAAAGATTAAACATTAGGTTTATTTATAAGGTTATGTTAATTTCTTACTTGAAGTATTAACTGTTTTTACTTTCTCGCAATCTTACAGGTAGAGAAAGTATTGTGATCGTCAAAAAAAATAGAACTCGAGATTTTGATTAACTCCGGGCCCCCCGAATCAGAAAAAGTTGTTTTTGAATTTTCCCTCTGTCTGTCTGTACCTCCAACTAGAGCTTACACTATTTTACCGATCGGTTTAAAATTTGGTATCTAGGGTTTTCATAGGGTTGCCCCCGAGGGATTTTTGGGAAATTTCAATATCTAACCCTAAAATTAAGAGTAGTTTGGGAAAAGGGCAAAAGAGAAAAAAAAAGATTTCCTCATCAGCTGTAACAATTTTGATTAAATTTAATTTATAAATAATTTCCCAAAAAAAATGGCTACTCTCAATATTTCGGAAAAAAATACTTTAAGGGCTACGGTCCCGATGCATAAATTAATTTTTTTTTTATAATATCTCCTAGACATTTGAGATATGAAATTATTTTTTTTTAAAAAATTTAAACTTTTTTTAAAAACTTTTTTTAAATCCTTTCAATAATGAAAAAAAATAAAAAATTTTAATTTTAAAAAAATTTAAAGTATTCCCAAAAAAAAATTTAAAAAAAAGGAAAAATTCACTAAAAAACCCCGCCCAAAAAGGGGTTTCAAAGTCTTTGTGGTTGTTTTAACAAAATAGAATTAATGGGCAAAAAAAAAAAATTTTTTTAAAAAATCCCTCTAATTTTTTTTATTAAAAACCCGGGGAAAAAATTATAAAAAATGGTTTTTTTTTTTTTCCCAAAAAATGTTTTAGGGAATTTAAAAAAGTAAATTTTTTCCCTACCAACATTTAGATAAAAAACAATTTTGTTTAACAAAAAAAAAAAAATTTTTTTAAAAATTAATAATTCAATATAAATTTTAGAAAAGTGTCCACACAGTCAAAAAAAAAAAAAAAAAAATTTTATAAATAAGTTCATTTTTGGGAATTTGGGGTCCAAATCTTCACTTTACTGTGTATAATAGCTATGCACCGAAACCTTTAAATTTCACCAACACACGCAAAACCCAGTCAAAAAAACTTTGAAACAAAGGAATTCATCTACCAATTCAGAACCGGGAAAAACAATTTGTGGAAACAGCAAAAGAATAAAAACATTTTATAAAAAGGGGTTTGGGGTTTTTGGGGACCTACCCACAAAAATTTAACACACAGAGTAAGCACAAGAGATTTAAAAAATTTTTTTTACATTAACAATACCCCCTTCAAGGAGGAGGAAAAAGGTTAAAGCATAAGCAGGCATAAGCTAATAAATTGGTCCCCCATCTCACATAGAAAAAATTTTTCCCTAATTAATGAAAAGACGCAAATGCCCTACATAAAACTTATCCCAAGAAACCTAACCAAACAACAGAAAGGGGAAAATCATATTACCGACATAAATAAAGTTCAAAAGATAAGAATACTAAATAACCTAACTTTTAACAATAAAGGAGGGGGCCTCTTAATATATGCACAGGGGGCCCGGCCGCAAAAAAAAATAACCAAAAAACACACACACATATATATAATATATAAAGCGCAGAAACCGAAAACAAAAAATCCGAGCGTCGCAAATTTCCCGATCGGCGGTGGATAGCAGTAGGAGGTAGTGGAAGGTGTCCTGAGAGTTAAACAACATTACCGTCACCTCTCCTGGGCCCCTCTCGCTCAGTTCTGTGCTATCATTTACAAACTTTAAAGCGGTGAAACCTTCTCTATAGTTGCTTGTGTGTTAGTGTGCGATTTTAAAACAGTACATGTTTTTACTTTGTTAATCATTCACATTATCAAATAAAAGGTACAAAGGATAAGTTATAAATCTACAAGACTGTCTAAAGGGAAATGGGCATCCTCGCTAAAATATATGGGGTTGGAACTTCAACCTTTTGTGACATTAAAGCAAAGAAAGACAGTTTGCAAAAGTTTTGTTCAAAACAGATCTGAAGAAGGTCACAGAAAAGGAAAACCACAAGAAAAGCCAAAACCATGCATTCGGGAAAACCAATGTACATTTGGCTTACTCAAGGAAAGTTTAGGGGAGCTAATTTTTTTATCCACTCATTTGTAAAGGCATCCAGTGAATGAAAAATTGGCGGGCCTACAGATTCAAAGCTAGTTCGGTTGGTTGAGGCACGGGATAGAAACTGGATGTCCAAGGGAATATTATCTGCTGATAAAGCCGCCGCAATGTTATTCAGGAAAAATTTGTTATCTTACCTCGAGAGGGGCTACACAAGAGATGATGTTACAACGCTGACAAAACTGGGGAAATTGGCATTCCCTACCCCGGGAATCATTGGCTTCTCGTAGAGAAAAATCTGCTCCGGGGTTCAAGGTCGCAAAAATAAAAAGTGACAGCAATGGTTTTGCTAACGCAAGTGTTTTTCGCTCTTGGATCGGGTTTGGGTTTTCGGGAAAAGTAAAAACACGATTTTTAGGAACTTTAAAACCTTCCTGTAATTTATCGGTCACAAAAAACCAATGATGGTCAGCAATTTTAAACCCAAATGGTACAAAGATATTTCATTCCCAGTTTTAAAAAACATATAAAACAAAACATAAAAGAAGGCAAGGTGGTCCTCATCTTTGACAATGCCCCAACTCACCCGCCTTGATGTCTTGAACAAAATAGAGGATAATTTTCCCAAGTCATGTTCCTCCCTTTTCCATACTAAACCAATGGATCAGGGGGTTCATGGGAAAAAAATGAAAAGAATTTATAAAAAACAGATGTTTCACGACTCTTGCTACTGAAAGAAAAAAGAAACGAGTGCTGCAGTTTGTAAAAAAACCTCAGCCAAAAGGGACGCCATTTACTGGTAAGCAGATGCCTGGGATCTCTCATTGACCCAACATAAAAAATTCTGGAAAAAAATTGTGGCCAATCCCCAAAACCCCAAATCAAGCCAAGATGGGGCCCCAAACTCTCAAACTCCATCGGACGCCAATACTCCTACTGAGGGCTCTATTCCAGACATTGCCTGGATTTGAAACAGGGGTGATGAACTTGATGCAAGGGATGGTTTTGAAAGTGATGGCAATGACCGGGTTATCAGCATTGAATGATGAAAATAGTTCAACAGTTAATTGAGGAAAATGATAAGGGAACAATGTAGGGAGTGGGTGACGACGAATGAAAATTTCCCCGGTCCTTCACACCCCAGACGCCATGAAGCATTCCGTAAAAAAGAGGCACACCTGAAGTGACGCAACACAACTCGTACTTCTTAAAAGTCTGATAACATGGCTGCAAAGAAATGTACGTCAATTTCTTGTACAAAAAACAATTAAAGGGACTCTTCCCCAGTGAGTTTTCTTTAAATTTAAACTGTAGATTCTTGTTTGTTTTAAACTAAACATATTGTAGATTTACTAATCAAAATTACATAATGTACATGTTTCTTTCAATATTCTTCATTAAAATATTTTGTGTACTGTATTTTTTCGAACCCTTAAGCCTCTAGTTTGCAATCCCGTAGGCCCCCGACGTCATGTACCCTTTTATTCAATACTTACGTTTTAAATACAGTTATTGAAAGCACATTTGAAAATCTGATATTCAGTAACCCCGATGGTTTCCGGTCCCGATCGATCCAGATAATGACCTCCACTGTATTGAGTTTATAAATATATAATATATAATATATATAAAATAAATAATATATAAAAAAGCAAAGAGAAAGACAATAAACTATCCTAACATTAATAACCAAACAAATTTCCCACACAAGACTTATCCTCCGCTGCCGGCCGCGCCCCCACATTTAACCTACCTTTAAAATGAAAACAAGGCGGTAATAATAAACTATCTCAACCCTTAACAAATTTCCCAAATAGGTCCTGGCGGTAAGAAATAAAACTAGCATAACGTGGGTTTCTCAGGGAATTTCAACAGACCACTAACTTTTCCGTGATGCGGAAAAAAAACCCTACAAAAATAAATGGAGCAGAAGGTTCCCCCAAGTTTAACATTGGCCTTATTGGCAAGGAGCAATTTTACCTGATCATAGTAATCCAAATTTTAAATTTATTATGTACTGAAGTTCTAGACAATCAATTTGAAAGATAAACATTTTAATACCAAAGTGAAATTTTGAAAGAGGAGTGTCGAGCCTACTTTAAAAGTTTGGCTTATTACCTTTTTAAAAACCCAGAGTGTAATGCAAACCAACTCTGGACTCTAACCATTATATACCCTAAGGTAATCAGTGTTTTGAGCGCGGGGGAAGAGATTAGGGGGAGGGGAGTTCCAAACAGTCTCGAGAGCCCACGGCATGGTCACAAGCACAAATATTGTTCATAGAAGTTTTAGAACACGCCCCTCAAGCGCGTGGCTCAGCAAAGTTCACTTTTTTTGAAAGGGTGGAGGAGGGAGGTCTCCCCAACATGCCGGCAGCGACCCCGAAAAAAGGTTACAGATGTCCCGCAGACCCCATGTCTGGGATGAACCAGCCGGCCAAAAAATTCAAGTCTCCAACGTTTAGTGCAAATAATTTAGAGGGGGTTTTACAAATTATTTTAAAAAGACTTTTATATAAAAAGGGAAATTGATAAAACTAAAAGAAAATGGAAAATAAACTTCTAAAATTTTGATGAAGAAAAGCCCACCTAGGGAAAAAGGAAAGATGTGGGAGGTACCAATGCACCAAGGTGACATCTTTCCTTTTCTTCTGTCTTCTTTTACAGAAGTAGTCACACACCACATTTAAACAAATAGGGAAAAAATTTACGGCATTTTTGCCTTTATCAAACATTTTTTAAAGAAAAAATTTCCAAATGTAAATGTGGGATTTTCAAAATTTGCGTAGCTATGATCAAAATTGTGTTCTAAAACCGGCCATAAGAACCCCACACAGTTTTGTGTGTGAAAATGTTGGCAGCTAGACCAAGTCCCCAAAGAGCATACAAGGCAAATGATGAGTCGAACAACTCAAATGAGTGAAAGAAAACAGTTTAAAAATTTACTTTAGTTTGTTAAAACGGGCAGAGTACTTACAACAAACCAATTTTTACAATCGATTCGCAAAGCACAATCTATTTCTGAACTCACAAGCTACATGCTTTCATACCTTCTAGTGAAACAAAGTTTGGCCGAACCCTTTCTTAATTCAAACACACTTGAACATACTGTATCAAATATAAGGAAGACTGGTTTTCATTTAAATATGTGGTTAGTCTTGTACTCATATTTGACAGTTGTGGCTGGGTTTTTTTTAGCAAACAGGAAGAGAAAAAAAGTTATTCTTAAACCCCACTGGCCCCAGCTTTCTTCTTTTGTTTAAACCTAAAAAACCCCAATGTTTCTTGAAAAATTTAACCGTAACACCCTCCGCTCAGAAAGTCCAACAAGTGCTCAAGCCTAAACCATTCACTAAATCAGAAAAGACTAAAAAATGTTTTTCACAATGTAGAAATGGAGAACAAAACCCATCATGTAAGTTTTATAGTTTTTTTAAATGATACAACTAATAACTGTGTGGTGCTATTAATTTGATTTTGAAACCATATTGAATTGTGCTTTTCTTTTCTAAAAATTTTAAAAGGGGCCCCCAAAACATATTCAGATAAAAGGACACTACTTTGGATAAGTAATAATAAAAAAATTTCCAAAGAGATACACAATGTTTTGTGTGGGGGGGGGGGGGGGTTTGTTAATGTGATGTAAATTGAAACATGGGGTACACAGGTTTTCACCCCCAAAATCTTAGAATCCCATTGATCCCAAAAAATTTTTGGGAGAGTTACAAAAAATTTTGAACTAATTTGGGGATTTTTTCGAAATTTTAAAAATGCTTTTTTTTTAGAAGACTTTTTTTAAAATTTTATTGATTTTGAAAAGTTATGATTTTAATACCCTTTGTTTGAAATAAATTTGAAAGACCTTTTAACCCTCGGTAAGTATATTTTTTAATATAGTACATAATCCCTGCGAGTGATTTTTTGGGGTAAATTTAAATAAAATTTTTATTTTGCATAAAAAAAATTTAAAAATTTTATTATTGCAGTTTCTATAGTAATTTATATGGTTTTTTTAAATAAAAACCTAAAAAAAAAGGGTTCCCAAATTTCAAATACAATCAACAAATTTAAAAAAAATTGTTTTTTGTAAAAATAGGGTTAAGCAGGATGAATGCATGAAAATTTCCATCACATTCCACACACATCCACATATGCCCCCCTTATGTTTTTGGCTGTGCTTGCCGCGTTTTCAGACAAAAACATTTGCCTGTGTGGCTTTGTTTTTGCACTGTTCCGGGCACTGGGAGGAAAATGTCTGCATTACCGAAGGGGGTTTGATGTGAGATTGCCCGAGTCTCCACCTTAGAGGAACCCCGAGTAGACTGATTATTCTAGGGAACTGTCAACAAAAATTTACCTAAACTTAAAGATGCTTGATTTTATTCCTGGTTTTAGACAGATAGGATAAGTGCATTAAAAAAGACATATCCAAAATATGGAAAATAACTTCTTTACCATTTTCATACTTGTGTTACTGGCCCCAAAACTTTTTTGCATATTTAGCCTTGTCAACAAAATACATGTTTTTTGTACTCAATTACAGCGAGGGCTTCTTGATACTTTCGCCGGATCTACTTTACTTGCTTCACCCCTTGGGAAATGCACTGTATCAACATGCAACAACTCTCTTGCACAAGAATATTTTCCATGTGGGAAAACATCACCTTCCCCCCCCTTCATTTTTTTTTGAAACTTAGGGATCTCTTTCCCTCCCTCGCTGTTCCGCATGCCCCATTTGTTGCTCAGGAATAAATATTAAAAATAATTTAGGACTGGGGTATAATAAAGCAATATATAAAATGTCCTTGGCCTAAGTCACTACAGAAATACCAGCTATTACAATTTCAAAGTTTTTTTTTCGCACCTGTATACACCCTAGGTTTAAAATAAATCCTGTTATACAATCACACAACACAAACATTTTATACCAAATTTGGTCACTTGGATGGCACAATTTTTTTGAACCAAACAACCCTTCCAATTAAACCTTATACTTTCGTCAATGCATAAATTTGATTGGGTTGAAAAAAGTTTTGAAAATTTTTTTCTTGTAGTTTCAGGGCTGTATCGATTTGTACAGATGATCACCAGCGGTGATTTTAAAATATCAATAAGTGTAACATTTGAACAGAAGTAAGAAATGGTTTCTGTAAAAAATTTTCCAAATACAGGGTGGGCAGAAAAGGGCTGCGAACCAGTAATCTTTCACAACAGGGTTCCCTTTCGCTCTGGGAAAATCAGGGGAAAGTAAGGGAAATGACAATTCATATCACCCCCTTTAAAAAAAAAACGAAAAATTTTTTCGTATTACTGCCCATAACCACTCCCCAATGAAGAAACTGAGGGGCATTTTCCCAAAGTCAAAAAATTTTCTGAACAAAAAGTTTTTTTGGGAGCAATTTATTTTAGAGTGAATTTCAGAAATCTCCTGCCTGCACAGACAATTCTTTTAACTTTTTGATCCATTTTTTGTTCTTGTTCAAGGGTTTTGGCCTCCATCGTTAAAACAGTGAAAAAATGATTCGGGTAAAACCACAATTCCCAACAAAAAAAAAAAAAAAACCCCCTTTTTAAACCAGCTCTGGCAAGCCCAAGCTTTTTCTTGAATTCCATACGGGGATCAGTCGTTGAAAGTAATAAGTTGCAGGGCATTTTGAAAAAGTGGCAAAAAAATTATAAACCTAAGTAATTGAAAGAAAAGCATTGGGCTCCATGCAAAAACCACTCATATAAAAACCTTAAACTTGAAAAATTTCTATGTTTCTCTGTTGACTTTTTCTCAAAAAAGTCAAGTGTTTTCCCCGGGTCACTGAGTTTCCCCTGTTTCACAATCCCGGCATACAAATAAAATCCTACCTATTATGATTCGGTTTTGTTGCTCAAAGAGTTTTTCTGTTTCATCGAAATCCAAAAGGGCCAAAAGGGAACGGTTCCCAAAAAAGTGAAATTATGTAGTACCTTGAAAAAACCCATAACCCCTTTGTGGAAGAAATTTGGGGGGTTTTTTTTGGCAAGTTTTTTTACAAAAAATTCTTCAATTCGTGCAATAATTTAAGTACAATTTTTTCAGTTGAACCCTCCCGAGTGTTCTATTGCCAATCCTTACCCTTGGTGAGACAAGCGCATACTTCATTTTTGCTTGGCTGCGTTTTTTCATAACAGTTTCGGACCGCATAAAATCTTTAAAAAAACTTTGGTAATTTTTTTTTGATGAAGTGTTGAATAAATTTATTAAAGAGGACAAAATTTTGACATTGTAATAAAAATTCTGGGAAAAAGGAAAATCAAAAAGTCATCAGTTGTTACTTAAACTTTGTGTTTTCAAAGGGAGCACGCAAAAGAATACGAAGCTTTTTTTTCTGGATGGTATTTCTCCTCTTCCACTCTCAAATTGATACAAGGGGTCATGGATGGCCCAAATTCAAATTAAAGTTATAACACTTCTTCGGGAACACTCAAATCTGCACAGACAATGAAATATGTATTTGCTAAATCGGGGAAACATGTGGCTTAAATTTTTTCCCATGGTTCCTTGAGACAGGAGTGGATTCTGTTAGGGGGATATAAGTAGCTTTTGCGTCACATGAACCTGTTCACGACTCTCCACTCGTCGAGCATTTTTACCCATTTACAATTGCAAAATTTCCATTGACGTTCTGTGGGGTTGTTTTAGAATGCAAAGTGTTTTAAAAGGGGAAATACAAATTTGGGACAAATTTTAAATTAGTTATCAAATACCCAAAACTTCCTAAAAAAAAAACCTGTAGAGACACTGAAAAGAGCACCTGGACCATTCCAAAAGTTAAACTATTTTTCTGCAAAAACATTTGCAGATAATGTCAGCCTTTCTTAAACGTTTCAGACATAAAAAACAATGACTCCAAAATCTTTTTGAAGCGTAAAAAATTTCTAAGATCCTTAAATCATTGCGTGAAACAATCTATTAATGCACGGGTCCAAGTTACTCTATCGACACAAAAAAAAAACAAAAATTTTTTTTCCTTTTCAAAAATATTGATTAGGAATTTTTCATCAAAAAAAGTTTTTTAGGAGAAACCGCAATCACATTAACAAAAGACAAAAACTAGAATTTATACACAAGGCACATAGTTAACCTCTACGATTGCAAAACTACAAAAAGAAAATCCCTTTTAAAACAATAAGCGTGAAGGTTGTCTTCATGTTACCTGGGGTTTTTTTCAACATTCACCTCAAGTGGCCAAAGAATTTTCTTTTTCTTTTAGAGGGGAAATCAACCATGCCAACCCTTATAATTTATTTCTGGCTGAAAATGCCAAGAAAGAATACTTTCATTTTTTGGCCCAAAAACAAAAAAACCAGCTTCAGAAAATTTCGTCCTTGTTTATCATTTAGTGAGAAGTAGGACTTGACACATTTTTGGTAGCTTTCTATAGGAGAGGGAAACTACAAACATCTTTGGAGTAAAAATATTTTCCTTGTCTTGTCGCATGGAATCAACTGGGTTTAAGGTGGGTTTTTTATCAATAAATCCTACTGTAAAAAAAATGCATGAAAAACAGTCATTGCACAGCACACTTTATGAGATACAAGAAGCGGAGGATTAGAAACATTCACATTAGCAAAAAGATGTTGGATTTTCTAGAGTGCCGAAACGCTATCATGAATAAATTTAGACGAAGAAGCAGGAAAGAGTGAAAAGACAGAAGAAGGCCCGAAAGATAAATTATAATACAAGTTAAAGATTTAAAAAGGGAAAAAAAAAAAAATTAATGATGGCAAATGAAGACAAACGAACAATAGAAAATGGATTGCCCAAAAACGAAGGATTAACAAGCTCACTTTATAAATTAAAATTAGTATCGTATTGAACTTTAATAATTTTATAAAAAGAAAAATTTACTTGAGACATGAATAATAAAAGCAGAAACATTCCTCCGTTGTGACTATTCAGATCAGGATATGTAAAAGTTTTAGGTAAATAAAACTGTAAGATAAACCCAAAAATTTTAGTATGTTCTTAGTGGCCTGTATTTAGTAAAGTATTTTGCACAAGATACCAAAGTGAAACAAGTTTGTTACAACTTTTTTATGGGGTTAGACATATTTTAAATTTTTTTTCCATCATTTTCCCTGAACTGATTGGCAAATCTGCTTTTTTATTCTCCAATAAAGGGTGGCAAAAGGGCCGGGTGAGGGAGAGGAGACCGAAATAAAAGTATTTAAATTAAATTTTCACATGAATATATCAAAAAGTTATAGTAAAAAATTTTTTGAGAAATTGGCAGGAACTTGGAAAATAGTCAGGAAAGTCAGGAAAAGCCCCGGGAGATATTTTTTTTACAAATACTTAGAACGCCTATACACCTCAAAAATTAAACCCCATACCAACCGACTGAAAGGTCATTAGCACACGACAACATATTCTCAAATGTAACCTCTTTTTTAAGACGTTTTGCGAAATGTGAACCTTTTAAGAAAGTTTGTTCAGCCCCTTGTTGCCTACTTGTACAGTGAACTCCATGACCTTTTAAGAAGTCTTATGACCATGTTGTTAAATTTGCTGACTGTGTAGTAAATTTGTTGCTCGGATTTTAATTTTTTTTGAAAATCTACTTCAGTTAAAACATTTTTAAAACCTAGAGTTAGTAAGTAAAAACACCTAAAGATGAAAAATGCATTCTTTATTCAGATGAATGTCAGAAAGTTGTATAGCAACTGTAAAAAATTCCAAGGAAAAATCCCATTGAACCCAAAAATTTGGGTTTTGCTGGGATTGACCTCACTTAATCCCAAATTTTTGCCCATAACCCCACAACCACAAACTAATTTAATGTTTTTTGCAAGCACTGTTCATATCTAAAAAAATTTCAGACAAACTCTTGCTAAAAAAGCAAGAAATCATACTTTTCCTTTCCAAAATCAAAAAAACATGAAGTAAAATTTAGCGGGTTTCCTTGCTGTGGGGCCAGAAAAGAAAGAACGAAGAAAATTTAAAAATGAAAAGGGAAACATTGAAAACGAGCTGCGACGGAAATTGGGGAAAAAAGAATCAATAAAAAACAAAATGATATAATAAAATTAAAAGAGAATTTCTTTTGCCAAAAAAGGGGGCAAATTTTTAAAAAAAAAATCGGAAAAAACTTTTTAAAAGGGGTAAACAAAAAAAAGAAAAAAGCTTTGAAGAAGGACTTTGAAAAAATACTCTTACACAAGCCATGATTGAAGGTGCTCCAAAGGGTCAGAAAGAAGAAAAATGAGTGCAAAAAAAAAAATTTTTTTGGGAAGAACGGGAAAAAGAAACAACAAATATTATAAACTTTGTTCGAAACCCCAAAAGAAAGCAAATTTAAATCAGGTTTTTTTTTAAAAGTGATATTATATACCAAACAACTTTTAAAAAAAAGTTGACAAGTGTTTTTTACTGAAATAAAACATACAACACAAAGAAAAAAAACCCAAAACCCTTTAAAAACTAAATAATTGGGTTTAAAATTTAAAATATATAATTTGGATTACTTATGTTTCTATATAGGTCATTATAAAGCTTTAAATTCATTTTGGAAAAACCTTATGAATTTTTTTTTTTCAGATCTTTCTAATTTTTGTTCAACAGCAGCTGTATTTAAATTCTAGTGGTTCACTAAATCTTTCTCTGCTGAATTGGGAGGGGATTAAAAAAAAACATATGTCTATTGTTATGCATAATCATCGTTTGATCTGGGAAAACCTTTGTTTTTAATTTTTTGATCACCCAATTTTTAATTTAGGGCACATATTTTTTTTTTTTGCAAAATGGTCACTATTCTACTTTATTTTTTTTTAATAATATTTGTGTGATCCCGGGAAAAAACCAGACCAATTTTTTTTCTATGGATATTTTTAAGGATTGCTTGGATAATTAAATTAATATTATTAAATAAGTCGTTATCTACTACAATAAATTTTTGGTTCATGCCATGTATAGAAATTAATTACGATTTTTTCTCTCAACCTTCCATGTATGTTTTACAGAGAACACTTCTTTCCCCCCGATAACCTGATGCTTCAGGTACGGTTTATTGAATCAACAACCTTCTTTGATCAGGAAAGCCGAAGTGTGGCTATACTACAAAAAAAAAAATCAAAATTTATAAATGTTGTCTCTGACTAAATTGAGCTCTGTCTATATCCCTTTTTTTGGAGTGACAGTATGCGCATCTATCTCCCACAGGGGAAACGGACCACCTTATAATTCTAGAGGGCCCCCTTGCACAAAATTTTCCCGCCTCCTAACATCGTGGAGAATTTAACATTCATTTACCAACTGTGGGGGTAATTTTAAAAGACTCCGGGGGATTGGTAGAGGATATTTTGCCATGGTTACCTGGCTTACTGAACATTGGGGACCAGACCCACTTTATCTTTAAAGGTGTATCCTCGCCATTGACCAAACCTTTGTACCCCCGAATTGTTTCCCCCCACTTCCTCTGGGGGTTTTTCCTGGACCCCGCGCAACGATCATTTTCCATTCTCTTTAAACCCTTTTTAAAATCTCCCCTATGTAGCAACCCCGGGGGTCCCAATGGGTGTTTAAACAGCTGTTGAAAGATTTCGTAATTCATTGTATTTGATGTTTTTTTCCAATGTCAGTTAAACACTGGTTAAAAAAACCATTAAAATCTGTGTGTGGGACATACATTATTGTTTTAAATTTTTGTTAAAATCCAATTTGCCTTCGGGAAAAGCCTGTCACTAAAATTTTTTTTAAATTTTTTTTTATATTTTTGTTTTTTTTCATGACCTTTTTTTCGTGAATTATCAGACTATATTGGATGCACTCTGTATTTTTTTCAATAATGATGGAAGAAGTTCTAAAATAGTCACTAGAGGCAGGGCAATTTTTTGAGGTGGAATTTTCTGCCATTGGCCGTAAGAGGTGACCAGCATCCACATTAGCCCTGCTGTTTAGTGCATTTTTGAAACTTGGATGATGTTAGTCCCTTTGTAAATTCTCTTATTGATACCTATTTGGGGTTTTTTTTCTTTTCCGGGGTGAAAATAGTGAGTCTGCCCGGTTTTTTAGGCTATAGTTAGTGCCTTGGAGATCAGAAGAACCTTGCCCTCTCAATGCTTGCCCAAAAACCTCACAACTACCCTTAAAAAAAGGAAACCACTGCTGTCCATGTTTGGTGCAAGCCAAAAGATCATATGGACTACAAATATTGCAGGACATTCAGTAAAACTAAACCTACCTTTAAAAATATCTAAGGGTTTCTTAAATTCATATGCTGTGCCTTATGGGAAGCTTACCTGTTCTGCTTGTCACTTAAAACCCAACACATCAAGCCATGGGGGGAAAGTGAATCGAAGATCACAGAAAAAAATATTTTTGGGAAGAAACATCCTAAACTCAGAGAGATCGCCTCACCTCATAGAACAAAAGGGAAACTAAACAAATGGTCCATGCTTTGAAACTTCTAGACAGCAACTGAATTTGTGGGTCTAGACTGCAAAATGAAACCTTATAGGCCAGGTACAAAGATTTAAAGCTCAAAAACAAAAAAATATCTGGTTTGGATATGTTAAAATTTAAGAAAAAATGTGTGGTGCACAAATGTAAATGTTTTATGATGGATTTGGGGTTCAACAAAACCACATGAGTGGAATTTATTGTTTCATCTAAAGCAAGCTAAAAGCATTGTTATTGCTTATAAAACAAAAACTTCCATAGGCCTTTGGTGCATGCACTGATAGGAAGTTTGTTGTCATTATGCAATAACACTGCTTTTTAAGCTTGCTTTAGATGAATCAATAAATATTCTCACTCATTGGATTATGTTGAACACCCCAACCTCCATCATCAAAACATTCACATTTGTGCACACACACATTTAATTCTTCATTTCAACATATCCAAACAAACAGATATTTCTTGTTCTGAGACTTAAAATCTTTGTACCTGGCCCTATAAGGTTTCATTTTTGCAGTCTAGAACCCCCCAGTTCAGCTTGCTGTCTAGAAAGTTTCAAAGCAGGACCATATAGTTTAGTTCCTTCTGTTCTATGAGGTGAGGCGATCTCTCATGAGTTTCAGGAATGTACTCTTCCAAAGGTAGTGCTGTGCATCTTCTGATTCACTTTCCTCCCATGGCTCTGATGCTGTGGTTTGCAAGTGACAAGCATGAACAGTAAGCCTTCCCCCATAAGGCACAGGCATATGAATTTAAGAAACCTTAAGATATTTAATGGTAGGTTTAGTTTTACTGGAATGTCCTGCAATATTTGTAGTCCATATGATCTTTTGGCTTGCACCAAACCATTGGAACAGCAGTGGTTTCCTTTCTATAAGGGTAGTTGTGCAGGTTATGCAAGCAATATGAGATGCAAAGGGTTCTTCCTGATCTCCAAGAGCACTAACTATAGCCTAAAAACACCAGAACGTCTCACTAGTTCACACAGGAAAAGCAAAAACACAAACTAAGGTATCAATAAAGAGAAATATACAAAGTGACTAACATCATCCAAGTTTCAACATGCACTAAACAGCAGGGCTAATGTGGATAGCTGAGTCACCTCTAACGGCCAATGGCAGTAACATTCCACCTCAACTAAATTGCCCTGCCATCTAGTGACTATTTTAGAACTTCTTCCATCATATATTCATCCAAATACAGAGTGCATCCAATATAGTCAGTGATAATTCACGAAAAAAAGGTCATGAACAAAACAAAAAATATAAAAAAAAACTTAAAAAACCTTACGTGACAGAGCATTTCCGAAGCAAATTCGGATTCTACAACAAAAAATACACAATAATGTATGTACCACACACCAGATGTAAAATGGCTGTTAACCAGTGATACTGACATTAGGAAAACATCAAATACAATGAATTCACGAAACTTCTTTCAATCAGCCGTTTAAACACCCATTGGGACACCCGTGCTACACTAGAAGATCTTGAAATGGTGAAAGCAGAATGGAAAAATGATCGTTGCGCAAGAGTTCCAGGTAAAACCCCCAGAGGAAGTGAGGAACAATTCTGGGCTACAAAAGGTTTGGTCAATGGCAGAGGATACACCTTTAAAAGATGAAGTGGGTCTGAGTCACAATGTTCAGTAAACGCCAGGTCACCCATGGCAAGAATATCCTCTACCAATCCCCCACGGACGTCCTGTAAAATTACACCCCCACAGTTGGTCATGAATGTTAAAATCTCCCACGATGATATAGGAGGCAGGAAATTGTGCCAAGAGGGCCTCTAGAATTATAATGGTTGTCCGTTTCCTAGTGGGAGATAGATGCAGCATACTGTCACCTCCAAAACAAGGGATATATTGAACAGAGCTCAATTTAGATCAGAGACAACATTTATATAATTTATGATTTTTTTATGTGCTAGTATAGCCACACTTCGGCTTTCCTGATCAAAGAATGGATTGTTGATTCAATAACCACCGTACCCATGAAGCATCAGGTTATCAGGAGGGAAGAAGTGTGTCTCCTGTAAACATAACATGGAAGGTTGCAGAGAAGAAATCATAATTTAATTTCCTATACATGACATAGAAACCCAAAAAATTTCATTGTAGTAGATAACGACATTATTTAATAATATTAAATTTAATTATCCAAGCAATCCATAAAACTATCCCATAGAAACATAAATTGTCTAGGACCTTTTTCAGGGATCACAACAAAATATTATTAAAAAAAATAAAGTAGAAAATAGTGACCCATTTTGCAAAAAAAAAAAATATGTGACCTGATTTTCAAATTAGTGATCAAAAACATTAAAAACAAAGGTTTTCCCAGATCAAACGATGATCTATGCATAACAAATAGACAATGATTTTTTTTAATCCCTACCAATTCAGCAGAGCAAGAATTTAGTTGAACCACTAGAATTTCATTAACAGCTGCTGTTGAACAAAAATTAGAAAGATCTAGAACAAAAAAAAATATCATAAGGTTATTTTCCAAAATGAATTAATGGCTTTATAATGAGCCATATATAGAAACATAAGTAATCCCAAATTATATATTTTATTTAACCAATTATTTACCGTTTTAAGGGGTATGGATTTTTTTTCTATTTTGTTGTGTGTTTATTTACAGTACACAACACATGTCAACATTTTGTAAAAGTTGTTATGAGTTATATAATCATCACTTTTACAAAACCTGATTTAACTTTGCTTTCTTTTGTGTACGAACAAAGTTTATAATATTTGATTGTTTCTTTTCCAGTTCTTCCTAAAAAAATATTTTTTTTTGCACTCATTTTCTTCTTCTCTGACCTTCGAGCACCTTCAACCCATGGCTTGTGTAAAAATGTATTTTCTCAAAGTCCTTCTTCAAAGCTTTTTTCAGTTTTTGTTTACCTCTTCAAAAATTTTTGTCACCGATTCTTTTTTAAAATTAGCCTCTTTGTGTGCAATGAAATACTCTTTAATTTTATTAATATCCATTTTGTTTTTTATTGTTCTTTTTCCTCAATTTCCGCTGCAGCTCGTTTTCAATGTTCCTCTGTCATTTTAAGTTCTTCTTCGTTCTTTCTTTTCTGGCTCACCAGCAAGAAACCTGCTAAAATCTACTTCCACTGCTTCTTTTGCATTTTGGAAAAGGAAAAGGTACTGATTTCTTGCTTTTTCAGCAAGAGATTCTGTCTGAAATTTTGTTAGATATGAACAGTGCTTGCAAGACAACATTAAATCTAGTTTGTCCGAGTTGTGGATTATGGGCAATAATTTGAGATTAAGTGAGTCAATCCTAGCAACAATTTGTGCTTCAATGGGATCTTCTCTTGGAATTTTTAACAGTTGCTATCACAACTTTCTGACATTCCATTCTGAATAAAAGAATGCATTTTACATACTTTAGGTGTATCACTATACTAAACTCTAGGTTAATGTGTTTTAAACTGAAGTAGATTTTTCAAAACAATTAAAATCCAGAGCAACAAGTTTACTACCACAGTCAGCAAATTTAACAACATGGTTCATAAGACTTCTTAAAAGGTCATGGAGATCACTGTACAAGTAGGCAACAAGGGGCCTTGAAACAAACTTTCATTAGAACGGTTCACATTCTCCAGCAAAAGTCTTAAAAAAAGAGAGTTTACATTTGAGAATATGTTGTCTGTGTGCTAATGACACTTTCAGTCGTCTGGTATGAGGTAATTTAGAGGTGTATAGGGTTCCTACAGTATTTGTAAAAAAAATATCTCCCTGGCTTTTCCCTGACTTTCCCTGACTATTTTCCCAAGTTCCCTGACCAATTTCTCATAAAATTTCTACTAATAACTTTATGATACTATTCATGTGAAAATATTAATTTAAATACATTTATTTTCGGTCTCCTCCTCCCCTACAGCCGACCTTGCCACACCTTTCATGGAAGAATAAGAAAGCAAACTTCTTGCCAATCAGTTCAGGGAAAATGATGGAAAAATAATTAAATATGTCTAACCCCATCAAAAAGTTGTAACAAACTTGATTCACTTTGTATCATGTGCAGAAATACATACTAAATAACAGGCCACTAAGAACATACTAAAAAGTTTGGTATCATTACAGTCTTATTTTACCTAAACTGTACATATCCTGATCTGAATAGCTCACAACAGGAGGAACTGTTTCTGCTTTCATATTATTCATGTCTCAAGTCAATTTTCTTTTTATTAAAATTATTAAAAGTCATACAATACGATACTATTCTATATTTAATAAAGTGAAGCTTGTTAATCCTTCAGTTCTTGCAACTCCACTCTATTGCTTCTCGTTTGTCTTCATTTGCCATCATTAATTTTTTTTCTTTTTCCTTCTAAATCTTTAACTTGTATATATTAATTTACTCTTTTCTGCCTTACTTCTTGTCTTCTTCACTTCTTTCCTGCTTCTTCGTCTCCAAATATTCATGATAGCGTTTCCGAGCACCTCTCACGTAATCCAACATCTTTTTGCTAATGTGTATGTTTCTAATCCCTCCTGCTTCTTGTATCTCACATGAATGTGATGCTGTGCAATGACTGTTTTTTCATGCATATTTTCTACCAGTAAAGATTTATTGACTGAAAAACCACCTTCAACAGTTGCATTCCCATGCGACAAGACAAGGCAAATATTTATTACTTCCCAAAGATGTTTGTAGTTTGCATCTCCTATTAGAAAGCTACCATAAATAGTGTCAAGTCCTACTTCATCACTAAACTGATCACAAGGACGAAATATTTCTTGAAGCTGAGATTTTTTGAGGTTGCAAAAATGCAAGTATTCTTTCTTGGCATTTTCAGCCAGAACATCATTTATAATGTTGGCATGGTTGAGTTCCTCTAAAAGAAAAGAAAATCTCTTCTGGCCCACTTGAGGTGAATGTTGAATAACACAAGGTAACATGAAGACAACCCTCTCACAGCTTATTGTGTTAAAGGACTTCTTTCTTGTAGTTTTGCAATCGTAGAGGTTAACATACTGCTGCACTTGTGTATAAATTCTAGTTTTTGTCTTTCTGTTAATGTGATTGCAGTTTCTCCTAAAAAACGTTTTGATGCAAATCCTACATCAATATTTTTGCTAAGGATAAAATTTTCTGATTTTTTTGTGTCGATAGACAGTAACTTTGGACCCGTGCACTTCATAAGATCAGGTTTCACGCAATGATTCATAAGGTATCTTAGAAGTTTCTCTACAGCTTCAAAAAGATATGGAGTCATTGGTTTTGATGTCTGGAACCGTTGAAGGAAAGGCTGACATTCATCTGCAAATGTCTTGCAGAAAGCTAGTTTACACTTTAGGAATGGATCCAGGCTGCTCTTTTCAGTGTCTCTACAGGTTTTGTTTTAGGAAGTTTTGCTACTTTGAGAAACTTAATAACATAGTCCCAAATTTGTAATGCCCTTTGAAAGCACTTTGCATTCTATAACCACAACACACCACAGAACGTCAATGGAAAATATGCACATTCTGTCAACTGGGTAAACAATGCTCGACGAGCTGGAGAGTCAGTGAACAGGTAGTACATGTGACGCAATAAGCTACTTATATCCCAATCAACAGAATCCACTCCTGTTCTCAAGGAACCATGAAAAACATTAAGCCCACATGTTCCCAGATTTAGCAAACTACATACTTCATTGTCTGTGACAGATTTGATGTGTTCCTGAAGAAGTGTTATAAACTTTAAATTGACATTTGGGCCATCCATTGACACTTGTATCAACTTAGAGAGTGGAAGAGGAGAAATACCATCCAGAAAATGCTTCAGTAATTCTTCAGCGGTGCTCCTATCGAAAAACACACTGTTTAAGTAACAACTGATGACTTTATGATTTTCCTTGTCCCAGAATCTTATTACAATGTCCATTTGTCCTCTTTGAATAACTTTATTCAACACTTCATCAAAACAAATTACAAAGTTGTTAAATGATTTTATGCGGTCCAGTAAACTGTTATGAAAGAACGCAGCCAAGCCACCCACAATGAAGTATGCAGCCTTGTCTCCACCAAGGGTAAAGGCATTGGCAATAGAACACTCGGGAAGCATCAACTGAAAAATTGTACTTAAATTATTGCACGAATTGAAAGACATTTTTTTGTAAACAACTTGCATAGCCCAAATTACTTCCAACAAAAGGGTTATGGTTTCTTCAAGGTACTACACTAATTTCACTTTTGGCAACAGCTTCCTTCTGCGCCTTTAGGATTTCCGATGAAACAGAAAAACTCTTCGAGCAACCAGCCGAATCATCACTAGGTAGAATGTATTTGTATGCCAGAGATTCTGTTGAAACAGGGGAGCTCAGTGCACCTGAATCACTTGACTTTTTTTGAGAAAAAAGTCAACAGAGAGCATTGATTTGTCAAAGTTTCAAGAGTTTTGATATGAGTTGGTCCTTTTGCATGAGAAGCTAATGCTTGCTTTCCCATATTACTTAGGTTTATAATTTTTTTGCACACTTTACAAAATGCCTGCAACTTATTACTTTCAACGCCACTGATCCAGTATGAGAATTCAAGAAAATGCTCTGGGCTTAGCCAGAGCTGGTTAAAAACGGTTTTTTTTGTTAGACATTGCTGGTGTAGCCGAATCAGTCCTAATTCACTGTATCTAACGATGACGATGCCAAACCTTGAACAAGAACCAAAACAATGGATCACTAAAGTTAAAAGAATTGTCATGTGCAGGCCAGGAGATTTCTGCATTCACCTTCTGAAATAAAATGCTACCAAAACTTGTGTTACAGCAAGTTTGAGCATGGTAAATGCCCCTCAGCTTTCTTCATTGGGGCAGTGGCTTATGACGCAGTAAATACGAAAAATATTTTCGTTGTTTTTTCTAAGGGTGATATGAATTGTCATTTCCCTTACTTTCCCTGACTTTCCAGAGCGTAAGAACCCTGCTATGTGAAAGATTACTGGTTCGCAGACCTTCTTCTGTCCACCCCTGTATTTGGAAAAATCTTTTCACAGAACCATTTCTTACTTCTGCTTCAAATGCTACACTTATCTGATAGTTACAATCAACCAGCTGGTGATCATCTGTACAAAATCGATACAGTCCTTGAAACTACAAGAATGAAATTCAAAACTATTTTCAACCCACATCAAAATGTATGCATTGACGAAAGTATAATGGTATGGAAGGGTTGTTTGGTCTTCAAAAAATATGTGCCATCCAAGTGACACAGATTTGGTATAAAATTGTTTGTGTTGTGTGATTGTATAACAGGATTTATTTTAAACTCTATGGTGTATACAGGTGCCGAAACAAACATAGAAAAATGTTAATAGCTTGGTATTTCTGTAGCTGTACTTAGGCCAAGGACATATACTATATTGCGTTAACTTATACTCCAGTCCTAAATTATTCTAATATTTATCTCCTGAGCAAACAAACTGGGGCATGCGGAACAGCGAGGAAGAAGAGGAAAGAGATGCCTAAGTTTCCATAAAAAATGAAGGTGGGGGAGTGTGATGTATTCCACATGGAAAATATTCTTGTGACAAGAGAGATGTGTGCATGTTGACTACAGTGCATTCTCACCAATGGGCTGAAGCAAGTAAAGTAGATCCAGGCGAAGTAATCAAGAAGCCACTCGCTGTAATTGAGTACAAAAACATGATACTTGTTGACAAGGCTGATATGCAAATAAGTTTTGTTGACAGTACCACAAAGTCAGTAAAGTGGTACAAGAAGTTATTTTTCCATATATTGGATATGATCATTTTGAATGCACATATCCTATACTGTCTAAAACCAGGAATAAAATCAAGCATCTTAAGTTTAGGCTAAATGTTGTTCGACAGTTACTAGAATAATTCAGTCCTACTCGGGGTTCCCTCTAAAGGTGGCAGACACTCAGCAAATCTCACATCAAACCCACTTCGGCTAATAGCAAGACATTTTCCATCCCCAGTGCCAGGAACAGCTGCAAAGCACAAGCCACACAGGCAGTGTTATGTCTGAAAATACGCGGCTAAGACACAGCCAAAGCATAAGGACACTATGTGGATGTGTGTGGAATGTGATGGATTTTGCATGCATTCATCCATGCTTCACCATATTTCACAAAAAAAACAATTTTTAAACTCTGTGAATTGTATTTGAAATGGTAACTTTTTTCTAGGTATTATTTAAAAAACCATTATAAATACTATAGAAACTGCAATAAATAATTTTAATTTTTTTTATGCAAAAATAAAAATATATTTAAATTTCACCAAAAACCTCACTCCGCAGGGATTATGTACTATATTAAAACTATACTTACCAGAGGGTTAAAAGGTCTTTCAAATGTTATGCAACACATAAGGGTTATTAAAATCATAACTTTTCAAAATCCAACTAAAAATTTCAAAAAAAGTCTTCTAAAAAATAGACATTTTTAAAATTTCGAAAAAATTCTCAAATCTAGTTCATATCTTTCTGTAACTCTCTAAAAAAATTTTTTGGGATCATAATGGGATTCTAAGATATGAGAGGTGAAAACCTGTGTACGCATGATACCAATTTACATCACATTAACACCCCCCCCCCCCCCACACACACACACATTGTGTATCTCTTTGGATTTTTCTATCTATTACTTATCTCAAAGTAGTGATCCTTTCTATCTGAATATGTTGGGGTCATAACATTTTTAGAAAAGAAATGCACAATTCAATATGGTTTCAATATCAAAATTAATAGCCACACACACAGTTATTAGTTGTATCATTTAAAAAAAACTATAATCTACATGATTGTTTTAGTTCCTACCATTTCTACACATGTGAACACATTTTTAGTCTTTTCCTGATTTAGTGAACTGGTTGAAGGCTTGAAGCACTTGTTGGACTTTCTGAGCGGAGAGGGTGTTACAGGGTTCACTTTACACAGAACATCTGGATTTTTAGGGTAAGCAAATGAAGAAAGGGCTGGACCAGCTGGTTGAAAGAATAACTTTACTTCATCTTCCTGTTTTGCTAAAACGTAACCCAGCCACCAACTGTCACTATAGAGTACAATGACATAACCACATATTTAACTGAAAACCAGTCTTCCTTCATATATTGATACAGTATGTTCAAGTGATGTTTGAATAAAAGAAACAGATTCGGCCAAAATCTTTGTTTCACTAGAAGGTATGAAAGCATGTAGCTTGTGAGTTACAGAAATAGATTGTGCTTTGCTGAATCGATTTGTAAAAAATTGGTTTGTTGTAATGTACTCTGCCTGTGTAACAAACGTAAAGTAAATTTTTGAAATGTTTTCTTTCACTCATTCATAGAGTTGTCTCGACATCATCATTTAGCCCTTGTATGCTCTTTGGGGACTTGGTCTAGCTGCCAACATTTTCACACACAAACTGTGTGTGTTCATTATGGCCAGCTAGAACACAATTATTTGATCATAGCTACGCAAATTTTGAAAATCCCACATTTACATTTGGAAACTTTTCTTTAAATAATGTTTGATAAAGGCAAAAATGCCGAAATATTATTCTATTTGTGTTTAAATGTGTGTGTGACTACTTCTGCTATAGAAGACAGAAGAAAGGAAGAAGATGTCACCTTTGTGCATTGGATACCTCCCACATCTTTCCTCTTTCCCTAGGTGGGCTTTCTTCATCAAATTTAGAAGTTTATTTTCCCATTTTCTTTAGTTTTATCAATTTCCTTTACTATAAAAGTCTTTAAATAATTTGTACACCTCCTCTAAATTATTTAGCACTAAACGCTTGGAGACATGAATTTTTTGGCCAGTGCTGTTCATCCCAGACATGGGTCTGCTGACATCTGTAACCTTGTTCGAGGCTCGCTGCCGGACATGTTGGGAGACCCTCCCTCCTCCTCCCCTTCAAACAAGTGAACTTTGCTGAGCACGCGCTGACGGGCGTGTTCTAAAACTTCTATGAACAATATTTGTGCTTGTGACCAATGCCGTGGGCTCTCGAGACTGTTCTGGAACTCCCCCTCCCCCCTAATCTCTCCGCGCGCTCAGAACACATGATTACCATAGGGTATATAATGGTTAGAGTCCAGAGTATAGTTATGCATTACACTCTGGGCTTAAAAGGTAATAAGCCTAACTATTAAGTAGGCTCGACACTCTCTTCAAAATTCACTTTGGTATTAAAATGTTTATCTTTCAAAATTGAATGTCTAGAACTTCAGTACATAATATATATTAATAATAGATTACTATGATCAGGTATATTGCTCCTTGCCAATAAGCCAATGTTAACTTGGGGAGAACCATTCTGGCTCCATTTATTTTTGTACGTTTAATTTCCGCATCACGGAAAGTCTAGTGGTCTGTTGTAACTTACCTGAGAAAGCCACGATATGCTAGCTTTATTTCTTACCGCCAGGACCTATTTAGGGTATTTGTTAAGGGTTGAGATAGTTTATTATTACCGCCTTGTTTTCATTTTGAGGTAGGTTAAATGTGGGGCCGCGAGCCGGCAGGGAGGATAAGTCTTGTGTGGAAACTTTGTTGGTTATTAAAGTTAGGATAGTTTATTGTCGTCTCTTTGCTTTTATATATATATATATATATATATATATATATATATATATATATACACACACACATACAGTGGAGCGTCATTAATCTGGATCGATCGGGACCGGAACCCATCCGGATTACTGAATTATCCAGATTTTCAAATGTGCTTTCAATAACTGTATACATACGTAATGTATTGACTAGAGGATACATGACGCTCGGGAGCCTACTGTATTGCAAACTAGAGGCTTAAGGGTTCGAAAAATACAGTACACAAAATATTTTAATGAAGAATATTGAATAAGAACATGTACATTATGTAATTTAGATTAGTAACTCTACAATAAGTTTTAGATAAACAAACAAGAATCTACAGTAATTAATGAAAACTCACTGGGTAAAAGAGTCCTTAATTGTTTTTTGTACAAGACTTGACGTACATTTCTTTGCAGCCATGTCTCTCAGACTTTTAAGAAGTACGAGTTGTGTTGCCGTCACTTCAGGTTGCCTCTGTACTGGAATGCTTCATAGGCGTCTGAGTGTGAAGGACCGGAAGCTTCTTCATCGTCGTCACACTCTCCTACATTGCTTCCATTATCATTGTCCTCAATTACCTGATGAACTATTTCATCATCATTCAAATGCTGATAACCAGGGTCATTGCCATCACTTTCAAACCACTCCCTTGCATCAAGTTCATCACACTGTTCAAATCCAGGCAATGTCTGGAATAGAGCGTCAGTAGGAGTATTGGCGTCCGATGGAGTTTGAGAGTTTGCCTCATCTTGTCCTTGATTTGGGGTTTTGGGGATTGGCCACAATTTTTTCCAGACATTTTTTAAGTTGTGGTCAATGAGAGATCCCCAGGCATCTGCTACCATGTAAATGGCGTCCTTTAGGCTGAGGTTTTTCACAAACTGCAGCACACGTTCTTCATCTCTTTCAGCTAGCAAGAGTCGATGAAGCATCTGTTTTTTATAAATTCTTTTCATTTTTTCTATGACCCCCTGATCCATTGGTTGTAGTATGGAGGCAGGAACATGACTTGAATATTATCCTCTATTTTGTTCAAGACATCAAGGCCGGGTGAGTTGGGGCATTGTCAATGATGAGGACCACCTTGCCTTCTTTTATGTTTTGTTTCATATGTTTTTTAACACTGGGAATGAAAATATCTTTGTACCATTTGGTAAAAATTGCTGCATCCATCCATTGGTTTTTTTGTGACCTGTAAATTACAGGTAAGGTTTTAATGTTCCTAAAGCATCGTGGCTTTTTACTTTTACCGATAACCAACAGATCCAAAGAGCGAGAACCACTTGCGTTAGCACAAACCATTGCTGTCACTCTTTACTTTGCGACCTTGAAGCCAGGAGCAGATTTTTCTCTACGAGAAGCCAATGACTTCCGGGGTAGGGAATGCCAATTTAGCCCAGTTTTGTCAGCGTTGTAAACATCATCTCTTGTGTAGCCCTCCTCGATTGTCATGATAACAAATTTTTCCCTGAATAACATTGCGGCAGCATTATCAGCAGATAATATTCACCTTGGACATCCAGTTCTCTAATCCCGTGCCTCAACCAACCCGAACTAGCTTTGAAATCTGTAGGCCCGCCAAGTTTTTCATTCATCTGGATCGCCTTTTCACAAATGAGTGGATCAGAAATAGGCTCACCTAAACTTCTCCTCTGAGTAAGCCAAATGTACATTGCGTCTTCCGATGCACTGGTTTTTGCCGTTCTTGTGGTTTTTCTTTTCTGTGAACCTTCTTCAGAATCTAGTTTTGAAGCAAAACGTTGCAAACTGTCTTTCTTTGCTTTAATGTCACTAATGGTTGAAGTTCCCACACCATATATTTTAGCGAGAGATGCACCACTTTCCCCTTTAGACAGTCTTCGTAGAATTTATAACTTATCCTCTATAGATACCTTTTATTTGATAATGATGACATGATTAACAAAGTAAAAACATGTACTGTTTTAACTCGCACACTAAAACATCACAAAGCAACTATACGACGAAGGTTTCACCACCGCTGTAAAGTTTGTAAATGATAGCACAGAACTGAGCTGAGCATGCGACCAAGGAGAGGTGACTGGCTAAGTTGTTGAACTCTCAAGGACACCTTCCACTACCTCCGCTACCTGCTCTCACCGCCGATCCGGATTTGCGACGCTCCGGATTTTTGATGTCCGGATTTCTGACGCTCTACTATATATATATATATATATGTGTGTGTGTGTGGTTATTAATTGTGCGGCCGCGGGCCACCCTGTGCATATATCTACAGAGGCCACTCCATTTATTGTTAAAAAGTTAGGTTATTTAGTATTCTTAATCTTTTGAACTTTATATTATGTCAGGTATTATGATGCCTCTACTGTTGTTTAGGTTAGGTACTTGGGATAAGTTTTATGCTAGGGCATGTGCTGGCTCTTTTCCATTAATTATGAAAGATATTTACTATAGTGAGATAGGAGACCAATTTATTAGCTTATGTCCTTGCTTAGTGCTTTAACCCTTATTTTCCTCTCCTCCATTGAGCTGTATCATGTTAATTGTAAAATAAATTTATAACTCTCTTGTGCTTACCTCTGTGTGTTATTTGTGTGGGTAGGTCACACTCCCAACGTTTTTATAAAATGTTTTTATTCTTTTAGCTGTTTCCACAAGTTAAGTTTTTCCAGGTTTCTGAACTTGAGTAGATAGAATTCCTTTTTGTTTCAAAAGTTTCTTTGACTGTCTTAGCGTGTAGCTTGGTGAATTAAGGTGCGGTCGCATAGCTACTAATACACAGTAAAAGTGACCGATTTGCGACCGAAATTCTAGATGAACCCATTATGATACATTTTTTATTTTTTTTATTATGACTGTGTGGACACTTTTCTAAATTGATATTGAATTATATAATTAATTTTTTTATGCATAAATTTTTAAAATTAACTCAAAAAACACATTTTTGAAAATAGTTTGATTTAAAAAAAACAAAAACGTACAATCTTAAGTTTTGTGTGTAATTTAAAAATATAATAATTTTAATCACGTAAACCTATTCATAGGGCCATAAATTTGGCAGTAGTTACATAAATTTAGTTTTATTACAAGATAGGGGTGGCAACCCCCACTATACCTACTCAAGCCAAGAGAGAGAGAGGAAGTGTCTGGAAGAACCCAAGATTCAGCAGTCGGCAATAATCCTATTGTTC
>JBCFYV010002255.1:44019963-44040533 GCA_039000515.1 Timema cristinae
AAAAATTTAGAAAAGCACTATATAATACAATTAGTCACTTTTTTTTTTCAAACCCCCTAGCAATAATCAATATGCATATGATAATATTTTCATCAAACGCAAATTTAAAGCTATTTCATTTTTACTAGAAAAATAAAACAGTTTTCTAAGTACTGTATATTAGAAATAGGAACAAAGCTTATTCAATGTAGCCTGTTTATTCAAACACTTTGCGAACCCAGTGGTTCAGGTAGAGGCGGCGGCTGGTCTCTGCTTTGTTTGTCATTCAGAATACAGAAAACCAATCGACCATAAGAGTGACACACGCCAGGGTAGGGAAAGTAATACAGTGGTGGGGGTATTACCTCTCCTCAAGCAGGTACTCAGTTCGAGAAGGAAGATAAGACCCAAAAGGGAATTTGGTCTTCTATTCTGCCGCACCTTAAATTCTTTCACTATCTTCTGGACACTCCAAGATTCAGACAAAATAGTCAGAATCAAAACTTTTCTTTTCTGTTGGTCAAAGTTTGGAATTAGGTTTTCAAGTGAACTAAAATAGTTTTTTCATGGGATTCAACATCACTGTCAGATGATTATGCTTTTACAACAAGTTTGCCCTTTGCAGCAGTATTAATTCTTTTAACTTTTCCTGTGGAACATCATTTACGAGGGTCATCCAGAAAGTAAGGTTACAAGGGCTCCTGAGGCCAGGGGAATTTTTTTGTTTCAAAGTTGGCACACCTGGCGTGTAGGGGGGATCCTAACGGTCAATTTGGTCCTGCATATTTGTCGACCATTTTTTTCAGTCACAGTAAATTCCGCCACCTCCAGCCCGTGTGAGATCATTACAATACCACCACGAATATCCATCGGAAGCTCGTGGAAGTTTATGGTAGTGATGTGATGAGTCGACAACATGTCACGAAGTGGGTTAGGTTGTTCAGAGAAGGTCGTGCTGATACTCACGGCGAGTCAAGGAGTGGGAGACCATCAGTGATTTCTGATTAACTAATATCAGCTGTTTGTAAAGTATTCCCTGCATTTTGACAACTACATTCTAAACATCCTTTTCAACATTACTATTATTATTAGCACCGCATCTTACTACCCGTTTGAGTTATACGCAATAGCTTTCAAGAGTACTGTATTAACTAATCTTATTTCACAATAAAGGGAAAACAATCACTATTCATATTCAGTTGGTATTTGTTCGAAATTATTTGATTAAAAAAAGTGCTTTTCACACACCCTTAAGTTTAACCAAACCATGATGCAAAGGGGATATGGGATATGATCTTAAAAATATTGCACAAGAAATAAGCTGTGAAATAAAACATTTTTTTTAGGGTCTATTTAAAAACTCTTAACCCATTATTTTCTTTTGGTCAAATGTATTCCTCTCATAGCTTATGACCCCATCATGATTCCATAAAATTATTTTAAGGATAGTTACAGATAAATATAATCTTTTATTAGTAAATTTTCAAATTATTTAAAATGTCCGTTTTTGAGAAAATCGATTTTGAAATTTTGAATTGAATTTTTGAAATATATATATATATATTTTATCTTAATTGTGTTGCATATCAAATGAAAGATTAAAATGTGCCCGATATGAGCTCTGTAGACAAATTATGTCTTAAGTCATTGTACGGTAATTTGAGAGAAACACAGTAGACGGAAAAGTGATTTTTTTTTCAAAGTTCTGTAACTCTAGAATTACTGTATGTAGGTAGCTTAAATTTTGCACTGATTAGTTTCTCTATAAGGACTAAAAGTTTGCCAGGTTTCATGAAAATCAAGTTGTCATGTCAAAAATGTTTCTTTTTATGTTGATCTGACATGGAATGACTCGGAGAGTAATTTTAAAAAGAAGCTTACCTGAATTTCGTGTTTTTTATAAAAAAAATATATATATATATATATATTTCTGAACAAAGGTTGCAAAAAGTTAAAAAAAACACTCTAGGAACATGTTATACATAAGCAGGGTGTGTATGTGTGCGTGTGTAATAAATTAGTCTTAACCAACAGGTTAGTTATAGGCTGTTTTAAAGAAACTGTGACTTATTATTTTTTAATTTTACAACTCGAAATATAAAGGCCTACATGCAGAATTATACATTTTTCTTTCATGTTTATGAAAATTCTCAGTAGGTAGTTTTACTAAAGCTATTATGAACTATTAATTTTAAAGAAAAACAGAGTGCATTTAATAATGAATGTAAGATCAAATTATGTTTTTCCATAAACTTGCTATGTGAATCAGTAAATGGACAATTCGGTAATGCTAAAACCAAGAGGGTAACATGACCAGATTGTTTTTTCATTAATTGTGTGGACTAGTGGCAAAACACGGCATTAAGTTCTCATTTCTTTTTAAGGTTAGTTTTCATACTGAAACATCTGTAACAAATCACATTTATTTTTTGGTAAATTATAATTTATTCCCAGGTAATCAAGGTGACTGGTTTGTCATTTATAATTATGATACGATACAGTTCTGGAGAAAATGAAAAATCTTGTTGCTAGAATGATTATGATGATAAACTGCAACAATCATGGAGAATTCATTGACGCTTCCCACGCTTTACGAGCGTGTGCTAATGATATGGCACCCATTTTACATTTTTGCAGCCTTTTGTGATGTACGTCAGGGACGAGAGTTATCAATTAAAAACACTGTTTTAACATTGTTTTTAAACTGTTGTTTATTATTCTCTTTCCCCAACCCACTTGCAATAGTTGCTAGGTACTTTTAAGTTTGTTGGAGATGTCATCAGACACATCTAGTAATAAAACTCGACACTCCTTGTCTAAAGAAAGTTCCATAAGACCAATGTTATTTAAATATAGTTGACGATAAATCATATAAACACACCAATAAAGACTAAAATAGCAAATCTGTAGCTCTGTGAAACATACCAAACCTAGCTTGAAGTGTTTAGTTCCAAAATAAGATGATTTGTTGGTTTAAGTAAAACGGTTCGTTCGAAAAAAATATTTGATCAACAACATTTGTAAGTCTACGGCACACTCTTCTGCGCCCTTAAGTAGATTTGTGCTTATTAAAGAAGGTTATTACTTTGAATTGAAAAGAATAGTAAAACGTATGAAATTATGGGCTCTTATTGAGAATTGAACTCAATTAGTATGAAAAAATTGGGCTATTTAGTGTTGTCCAGAGGCAGGATTCTTTATTTTTTCTTCGTTAAAATTATGAGAAATATAATGTTTTATAGCACTTATGTACACATGATTCTGAAGTTTGCGATTAAAACAAAACAAACGCGATGAAAAAATTCTGAGTTCATTCTTAAAAAAATCATAGAAAACTCACCTCCCTAATTGGTATGTTTAAGCAAAGGTTCTATAAAGTCCATTTTTAATATAGTTTTATCTATTCACACATGAAAGGTTAGGTAAGGTGGTGTTTTTTTGAGAAAACATGCATAAAAAAATACAAGTACCAAAATATCTCCTATGCAGTTGAAATGATGTGTGAAAATCTGCTTGAAGTTGTTTCATTGAAGGACATTCAAACTTTTTTTAAATAAATATAATCAAACAATACCGTACCTAATTAATCATATTAAGAATTTAGATTTGTTACTTTAAAAAAGGAAACTGCAATGCTTGTGGGTGTCTTTGCTGTTCTAAGAAAGTTTTGTTAGTGCAAGGAACATTTCATTCCTCACAATGCTGCGATATATAGCGGGATGTTAGGCGAGTTCTAGAATATTATTATTATTATTATTATTATTATTATTATTATTATTATTATTAGCACCACGTCTTACTACCCGTTCGGGTTATACGCACTTACGCTAATGTGTAATGGTAGGGTGATTGTGAGATGAAATGAAGGACCTACAGTTTAACATGGAATCCGAACCACGATGGAGGCCTGGCATTCCTCACATTCACAAGATAACTTGTCAGAGGTGAAGGAAGGGTTTGGAAATCAGATAAATCTGTGCCGGGATTCTAGAATATTGTTTTGTGGGTTGGAATTTTTTTTGACAAGGTTTGTTTTGTTGATTAGGCTAGGCCACAGAGAAGGAAAGAACAGAGTCACAGCCCCTAGGTTAAAAATGTTGCACTCCTTTTCGAGGCTTTACTCCTTCAACGTTGGGATCGCTAGGTGCGATCCCCAGTGACTACAGCGCAATCAAGTGAGCATTTTTGAAACGACTCACTTTAAACTCGAATGTAATAGAAGGCAGATACAAAATATGAGCTCCTGTCGGCTGGCGGTCACCGAGAAAGCTTCAGGTAGCGCCCTCCTCCGTCTCTAACCCCCCACCCCCTCGTCATAAGTACCCTAATCCTGCCACACAAATAAGTTTACTCTGACTGCACATTACAAAGAAAACTTGAAACACAAAGAACCTTTTTTTAAACTAAGGGACTGGCTGTCAACTGCAATTATTTATTAAGGAGCATTGAGAAGAATTGCAGACTTTTAGAAATACCAATTTATTTAACTAGTGGTTAAATATTTTCTAATATTATTTTCAACAAAATGAGGCTGAAAGTCCTGACTAATTAAATAGTTTAAATTTTAATTATAGAGTGATTTTTAAATTTATGATATCTTCTATAGATCCCCACAAATTGTGACCCTATCAAAACATGACTATTTGATAGAGGAAGGCTAGATACCATACCGCGTGGCCACCAGTGCAGGTCTAAAATATTTATTTGATGCTATGTATTTAAAATCATTAATGTATACTTCCACCCATGTTAAAAAAAACGAACTGGTAGTAAGACGCGGTGCTAATAATAATATGTTAAAAAGGTCAGATCTCTGCGTGCTGTAGATTTGGCTATCATCGCACACAAACAAACACTTCCTTTTATTATCATAAACTATGATGTGACATTGTGGCTTATAAAATACGGCTGTAGGCTATTCTAGTCCATTAAATTATTGATGTCACCTTTCAGGGTAAACCGATTATTGGCTACATAAATATTATTTTGATACGTGAAATACAAAATAAATAGGTATCTCAAAATGATTTACTATTTACTATCTAACATATTTTGTTATTTAATGAATGGTTTTTAAATAGGAGCTAACGAGTATGTAACTATACACATACAATTTTAACGTTTTTTATCATCACAAATTAAGATTATATACTTATTAGTTTTACCGTTCGAACTTTTAAATTTGCTGGCTATCTTGCCTACAAGATAGAACGGAAATTTCACTGTAAACTCTGCATGAAAACATTAACAAAGTGTGATGCCAACATGGAGTCATGGCATTATTATTAAATTGTTCATAGGGCATATCTCAATAAAGGGCATGATGACTTAAGGAATCTCAAATCCCCTACAGATATGTTCACACACATTTCCTAGAAACATTTATTGAGCCATTTCCTTATGTGCAACACAAAGAAGGTATTGTACATATAATGTTAGGAAAGGCATTGAAGCAAATAAGGATAATATAGCCTCGTTAACTGAGGCAATGCAAAAAGCACAATCTATTTTGCATAAAGCCACCTCCTTAAAGTTAGAATCCACAATCACTTGTTGTGGACTGCAAAGGAGAATATTTAATGTTTAGGGAAACCGACGCAGAAAATATGGAGCATATTACACCAATAATCTCATCTCGTTGAGTGAAATTTGGAGAGTTGAGTACTTGTGACTTTAAGCTGATTTTGATCCCAATTAAATGTAATAAATTAACTGTGTTTTGACATATTTCTATGAATCTAGACTCTGGTCTCCAAATTAATATTTGTAGCGTGTTGCATTTTGAAACGTTGAAATAATGTAAGAATTTATAAGTAGTAGTATTGAATGATTGTAATAGTTTTACAAACAAAACCAGCTGTTTGGCTTAAGCTTTAGGTTAACAACTTTGGTTTTTAAATAGTAGGCTTGGATATTAGATATGTTTCAATAAAACACTTTAGTTGTTAAAGTGTGTAAAAGCTCAAATATGCATCGGTTTCTAACTAAACAATCTTCATAAAACTATAAAAATATAGTTGATAGGCTAAAAATAAATACAATATCCAAATAATTGGACATTATGACTGTATAAACTCAAAAACTTACATAAGTGGCCAATGTAATATTTACTACTTTTTGCATCTTAAATTGCGATTATTTTACTCCATAGTGCCATTGAGCCTTTAGTTAAAAGTAGTTTTAAGAATGTATAGAAATATGTTTGCACCATTGAAGCGTATAAGACTATGATTTGTGCTCATCTTTACGTAAATAGACACTTTTTACTTTCTCTCGACACCTTTAAAAGAAAAGTACTTTGCTCGTAAGAAAGATCAAAATGTTGATAATTGTAAACCCTCCCTCCCCCCGAAACGGTGTTGGTTTGCGATGCCGTCTACCTGCGTGTCTACATCCAGAACTAAAGCCGACGTCATTTTACTGATCAGGCTATAACTCAGTATATATGGTTTTATAAGGTTCCCTCGAGTAGTTTTGGGAGTTAGATATCTTACCCTATAATTGAGGGTAGTTTAGTAAAGGTAAAAAAGAGAGAAAACAAGCCATCTCGAAATCCACTGTAACGATTTTTATTAAATTTCGTATATGGGTAATGTTTATTATCATAAATTAATCATCCCATAAACATAAATTTAAGGGTAATTTACATAAGTAAGTATTGCCAATTTTAATCATATATTTGCAAGTATTTGAAACACGAAATAAATCAATATTGTAAGATTGTAACAAAATTAAAATTAAAAAAACCTTTACTTGAAATATATTTTTATAAAACCAATAGGGGCTGTTCATAAATTACGTAAGGATTTTTTTCATTACTTTGACCCCTCTTACTCCCCAATCTCCCTACTTAAGGAATTGTAAGATTTCTCATTCCCTCCTCTCCCCTGACTGATCTTACGTAATTTTCTTACACTTTGGTAAATTATATTATTTTAGACAAAAGGATTCGTGATGGGAAATTATAAAATATTTATCACAGTAAAATTAGGTTTAAAACAACATAAATAAATGACAGTTTATAGTTATGTATAGCTGTGTACGTCTATAGGCAATGATTCGGCGCCATCTGTCGTCGCTAGGTGCAAACTTTTTGACTGGGCGTCTGTAAAAGTGTTTTTTTTTATAGATTTTGTCTAACCATAAATATTTATAAAATCCTTAGTTAAGATGGAATCTGCCCACCCCCACGAAAACTTAAGAAATTACTGATCACTCCCACCCAAAAAATCCTTACGTAATTCTTGAAAGGTCCCCAGCTTCCGAGCCATTGGCAAATATTAAAAAAAAAAAATTTAGGTCTCAGAAAACGGGAGTTTATAATTCGTCTTTTTGATGAAAATATGTAAAATCTGTAAAATATAAATAATGAACAATACGTTTCTTTCATTTATGCCTCTTGGTGGAATGTGATGGCCATTTTTTCCATCATGTTTCTGTAAAAATGTATATTATCTGGTTTCACAAATATTACAAGTGTTAAGTAAATGTTTCCATTTTTAGACAAAATAAAGAGAAAGTCTGTTTGGTGAACCATACCATTTATTTATTGAGGTTAGTTATTAGCCATAATATGGACACAAGTTAATATTATACAACTTTTAAATTTGTTTGTAGTTTCATCTTTATAATAACATTATTTATCACTTAGTAGATACCAAAACTAATATCATAGAAGAATCATCTATTGAAAACATTTATCTACAGTTAATTTCGGCCAAATAGTCCATTTCAACTGCTATTTAAAAATAATATATCTAAATATTAGAAGTATAAAGCACAAATATAAGGATTTATTATGTTTTCTCTCTTATATTAAACTAAATATTGATTTAATAATATTAACATGAGTCTGGATATACTGGGATGAGACATTATTGCTTTCAATTCCAAACTACAGGGCCAATTATTCCCGTAGAGACAATAAATTAGGTGGGGGAGTTTGTGGTTTTGTTAGAAGAGCTTAATGGTTTCAAACATGGACATTTAAAACATTTAGTAAAGGTTCCTATTTGGCTGTAGACCAGAGATAGGATCGATTTTTGTGAAATTCAACCACCTTTAAGACATAAAAAAGGAGGTTCAAAAGTTTTCAAAATTCACTGAGCATGCATTTTTTGAACTGTGGACATAGAGCCTTGAAATTTAAAATGAATGTTTCTGTATAGAAATGGGGAAAATATTTTTCAGGGTTTTTCAAATTTAATCACCTAAAGGGGTTAAAAGAGGGAACAAGAGGCAGTAAATTCTATGTCCTCCAATCAAGATGAAATTTGATATATGGAGGGTTATCGGGTCGCAGAATACTAATATGAAATTAATTTATGTACGGCAACCACACGATGATTCCCAAGGTGCGTTGGTAAAAATGTGTGTTCAAGACTATCAAAACTAATATAAATAAATACTTTACAGGATGATAGAATATTGAAATTGTGCAGACAACAAATGGGACCACTCCAAATAATTATAAATGTATGAACAGTTTTGTTTAATAAGTGCGACCCTGGGACATATGGAAGGGGATATAAACAGAATAAAAACCTTTTATGTGTGCTAGAAAACTTAAATTTGATAGTCGTTTAGGAGGACAACTCCAAATAACCAAATAAGAATTAAAAATGGAAATTTCTAAATGATAATTAGAAAAATGAGCTGAAATATTTACAAAACTAATACAAACAACTAATTCCCAGTGAGGCAGAAAATTGAAATGTATAAGTAAATTAAAGGGACATGGCAAATTACTATAAGTCTGTACATTTTTAATTTTAAATGGGACCCCGGCAGGCAGGGGGGGGGGGGATAGATGAGGGGTTATAAAAATAAAAACAACTTTTAGCTGTGATATAATATTTAAATTTGGCAGAGTGAACTTTCAAAATAACCAAATAAATCTTAATATTTGAAATTTATAAGTGGAAGTTGAAGAAGTGGTAGGGGAAGGGAACGGGCTCAACATTTACAAAAACTAATAAATTCAACTACATTCTGTGTGGTAAAAAACTTAAATTCTTAGGTATACGGACCACTCTAAGTAAACAAAAAAATATGAAATTTTTAAACTTTAGCTATGGAAAATGGAGAGGGAGAAGCTATAGCTAGAAATAACTTTTGAGATGAGGTTAGAAATTAAAATTTGAAAGACAGGTAGAAACAAAACTCCAGATATATTCAAATGAATGTTATAATTTAATATTTTTCAAAGGGGTTTGGAAAAGTGGGTTGATTTCTAATACTTATAAAAGTATTAGAAACAACCTCTTCTCAGTGTGGTATAAAACTAAAATTTTCCTCATAGGCAAAAATACCACTCTAAATAACTATAAGAGACCAAAATTTAAAGTTTATAATAGGAGTCCATAAAAAAGGGGGGAGTTTATGAAAGATTAAGTATGGTAGAAAGTCTAAATTTTGCATGCTGGTAGAGGTACGGCTTCAGATAACCAAATAAGTCTTAAATGGATAAACTACTTTTATGTGTGATATAAAACTGGAATTCGTCAAGCAGAGATAGGGACCACCCAAATTAACTATAAAGTCTGAACATTTTAAATTTCAATATGAGACTACAGGAAATAGGGATGGAGGGGGTTGGGGGATAGGGGTATACTAGTAGGAGGTAGAAAATTTAAGTTTGTCAGGGATGTAGAGGGATAACTTCAAATAACCACAAATACATTTTAAATATTAGTTATTTCTAAGGAGGCTGGTGATATAGAGGGTCTCAAATTTTTTAAACACAAAAGACTAAACTACTTCTATAAGTGTTAGATGATTGGCATAAGTCAGGTGGGCTTAAAGACCAACTCAAACAGTACCAAGGGCTGAATTATTACATTTCAAAATGAAGGCTTGAAAAATAGGGAGTGAAGGTCCCCTCAAAATATTTACAAAGCTATATAAATACAATTTTTGTAGAGAAATAAGCTTGAAATTTCGCCATGTAATTTAATAATAAAACGGGTTTGAGTAGCTAGACGGGGATACATTGTTCACGTTAATTCATTAAAAAAAAGCTTATCTAATGCCGCTATGCTCATGACAATATTATAACAACTGTTTACATCACCAAGTGGAGAAAATTAAACTATATCTTTCTACTGGAGCGAGATATATATATATTTATTTTTATTTTTTTTTGCAAAAAAATTGATCAAAAATACTGCAAAAACATTGGCATTTTCTCGCGTTTCGTACATTCTTGGACAAGTGGAATTTCAAAATTGAAGCCCAAGAAATGGTAGCGCTTAAAATGTATCAACCAAAATATAACATTCCTTACGATGTGGTTAGGTTTACATTTGGTAGCCACGGAAAATATCATATGAAATAACCAAATAAGTCTTAAAATTTCAAATTAGAATTGTGGAAGCTAAGGAGGGCGAGGGGAACAGAGGGGTTTGTAAATGATAGTAAATTGCTATCTTTCCAAAGAAAATATATTTTTATGCATGAAAGAATATTTAAATTTGCCAATTTAATAAAACACATAACCATAAAAGTTAGAAAGTTTGGAATTCAAAAATTTACTGCTGGGAAATTAGAGGGGCCTCTAAAATTTCCTAAGCTATAAAAACTCAATATGTTCCAAATGCGGGTACACTATATACTCATTAAACCTCCCTCATCCCTAACACAATAGCATAATTAGTAGCACATAAGCGTATAACTCGAACGAATACTAAGGCACGATGCTAACAAAAATAACAAAATAGAAAATGTTATTGTTGTTGAACACACACAAAATCTATTTTCTAAAATGCTCTTTTTATAAAAATTGGGCTGTAGTAAGACATTTGGAACATTAAATTTGTAAAGGCAGAGGAAAAAAAATTTATACTAAAAGTAAATCAACACACAAACTAAAGCCTATCTTAAAGTGGATACATTATATTTACAAATACATAGCTGTTATCGCATACCTAGGAGCGACATAACAATTAAAATAAACACATTCAAGTGACATAACTTGGTGAGCAGGATTCTCTTTGAATAATAATGATGCTTCATAATTAATATGTTTCTGTAAAATAGTCTATTATTTAATTTATGTTCGTTGGTGAAATGTGATGCTTTTTTTCAAACATGTTTTTATGATCGTGCTTAGGTAAAGTTTGCATTGTCAATGGAGTGCTACACCGCCCTGCGATTGCGCTCGTTTGTGCACTCAGATTGTAAACTAGATAATATTTTCCTTGTAAGATTTTTTATTTATTAATTGCAATAACTTAGTTGTGATTGCCATGGTTAGCTTAGGATTGTACATGAGGGAACTTTCAAAATTATGACAGCTGGATGTTCACCAATAAAGCAAGAATGCTAGAGAGAAATACGTAAAAGCTCGATTTAGTACATTACGAAATCAAAGAGACCAGAGTATTATGAAATATATCAATTTCCAAATTATTTTGACACATATTTTAATAAATTTCTGTTGAATCTTATTACTGTATTGATTTTTAATGATATTGATTATAATTTTTAGTTTCAAACCTATCCAAACTAAATAATCAGAATTTTTTTTCTTTACTTTAGTAGATAATTTTTATACCAAACACTTAATAACTATAGTTGTTATTGGGTAAAATTAAGAGTATTTTTTTTCATATACTTTGTATTGTCAACAATTTTACTCACTTTACTAAACGCTTTTATTGTGATATAAATATTTATTTTTTAATAAAATCTGCAATTATTAATTGTATGAAAATATTGTTATACTATAGTAAAATAATCTTATACTGAGAGAGTTTTCAGTTTAATTTTTTTAAATATTTATTTCTATTCCTCTTTACTAAAATAATAAGAGATATTTAATTTTCCATACAGACACGAAAAGGTGTTGGACAATTGTAATTGGATAAAACATTATGAGCTTTTTGTTGTGCAATCCTAACGTGCGTTTAGGAAGATAAGCTTCATTTTCAGACTTGATTTTATTATAAACTGATTTAAAACCGATTTGTTAACTTTCATTGCACATTAATATAAAATAATACTGAAACTTAGTACCCTTTTGAGTTATACGCTTATGGGTTAGGATTTGAGAAGGTTAGATATAGAGGACGTGAACCCACATTTGCGTGGATGGAGAGTGGAAAACAATTTAGGGAAAACGACCCCAGTTCAACTGAGCGAGATTCTAACCTAGGTCTCCCCGTCCTCGGCAGTCTAGCTCAACATGAAACTAGTGCGTTAGCTAACTATGCCACCAAGGTGGGTATTAGTATAAGATAATGTTGAATATAATCATTCCAGTGTTTAAAATAAGGGGTTTTTACCGATACCAAATATAACTTAGGAAACTCTTTCCATTGTACGTTCCATGCTTTGAACTTTTTATTTTAGTTAATAAAGTAGCATATCACATGTGTATTTTGTTTATATTAATTTGACAACAACATGTAAAAATAAATACAACCTTTACAACTTAAGTATTTAATTTTAATTACTGATATATATTTTGTGTGCTATGTCTTACTTCTCACTACAGCTATTCGCGTATTTACTCCTAAGGATAGGGAATGAGGAAGGTAAAATGTTTGGGAAATGTGCCCGTATTTGCGCTGAAGAAGAATTATAAGCATATTAGGAAAAAACACTCTCAGTACACTTCATCGGGATTCGAACACTGATACCCGAGTTATTTGCAGTCCAGTCTAACGAAGAAGGGAATCCTAAAGAATGGTGACTGCAGAAGCTGGTCACAAAATATTTAATAATTCATTTACAAGTGCATTTCCAAGACTAGTGTCTCTTACGTTTAAACTGTAGAAGTACTGGCATTGTATGTTTGGGTCCAACACTCAATTGTTTGAAAAGTTTTGGTCAATGAAAGGGGGTGAGGCGGGGTAAGGGATTACCGCTACCTGGACTATTGTACTCGGAGAGACAGCAATTCTTAACTTGTCCTTCTCACGAGGAACATTTTGCTAGTGAGTTGTTTTAAAGAATTCTCACTTGGAAGCGCTGTTATCACTGGATATTTTAAGTTCTACCTGACTCAAGGAGCGCAACAAATCTCCCGTAAGGCTGTGTATCTGTTATTTCTTTGTCTGTGGGCTAGGCCTATAGTCAAATACTTCAGAAACTTGTGTGTAGGCCTATAGGTGCTAGATACATATTTCTAAACACTAAAAAAGATTTATTTGCCCTCAATTCATACTATCTGCAAAAATTTCAAAATTATTTAAATAAATTAATTTTAGACCATTTCAAGAGATGGTAACGTAATTCCATATTTAGGCTTAAGCACAATACTGGATAGGAATTGTTATAACAGAAGAGATTTCAATTACTTTTTGTGGCCAATATGAATTTATGATCATTAAAGGCCTAGTATCAAGGATTTATAAAAAATAAAATAGCCTATAATTAATGTGACAAAATACTTTAAAATGAAAAATTTCAATTTTATTATTTGAAAATGTACGTTTAAGAAGAATAACCCCCAATAGACCCCCTAGTATGTCTAAAATAAATCTATTCTACGCATTTCCTTAGATATGTCTTTAGATACCCTAAGTTGAATACCGCTGCTCTAGAGTCTAGGCCTTTAAGTTAAATTGTTATGTGTTTACACAAGTACATAGGCTTAAATTTTAATTCTTTAACTATTAATAACTTAAAAACTTGTTTTTTACATTATCTGTAAAAATTATTGTGTGTAAGTTATTGATTCTACTAAAACTTTTGTATGGTGATATGGCAAAAGAAAAAACAATCTCTAAAAACAAAGCCTATATGGTAATCCCCCACACCCCAAAAAAGGTTGTTTAATGTGATTATAGAAGCGCACCATTCCCTTTGAGGCTTGCTGTCAGGTGAATCAAACTGATTTAAATTAGGTAATTAAGGATGGAAAGAGGCTTGACTTTTTCCTATCCTAATAACTAAAACTCACCTTATATCACTACATTCTTCTAGTTTTTTATATAATGCTGATGCTAATAAATGTCTTCTTGAACAAACCATTATGTTTATCAACGCATTATATTTAGAATGGCAATATAAAAATTACCAAAGCAGGCATTATTTTCAAATAGTAAAGTTAAAAGTTTAGCCAAGTTAAAAACAACTAATATTATCGAGGCCTAGAGAGTCGAAAGCAAAGCTTTATATGCACGGGTCTGGCTACTCTTTAGTTCTAGGGATCAAACACCAAAGCCAAAAAGCGCTAGCATCTATGACTTTTTGGGTTATTTCTTTGGCATTAACCAAGTTTAGTAGAAGAATTTGTCAAGATGGATCCTGCCATTCCTTCAACAAGTGGGACGTCACGTAAAAAACAAAATAGTAAGCATATGATTTATTAACGTTTTCTTTTAATTTCATTGTAAATTGTAGTTAAATATCTTCAAATTTCACTGCAATATTTGGATTGTTCCAATGTTTTGTACTTTTTACACTAATAAATTTCAAACTTCGCAGTATAGTATACCATACTTCAGGTCACAATTGAACAAGTTAATTGCATAAAAAATGTATTATTAACAAAAAACTAATATTACTACAATATTGTTATTCTTTGCCCTACTCTTTTTAAATAAGCTGTAAAAATGTTGTACTTTGTGAGAATTAATCTCTCATTAATTTCAAAATATATCCAATATTTTGGATAACATCCGATAAATGTATATTTTAAACTCATCAAACTGTTACTAATTGTAAGTAAATTGAAATAGCTTTTACTAACATTTATTTCTACTATTTCAACTAATAATTAAAATAATAGGCCTATTTTTTTTAAATACAAATTTCAACTTGCAACCTAAAATAATGGTGTTTATTGTTCCAGTTGCCCATAATCTAGATACAATTCTTGAAGTACTTGACGAGTCAGAAATTGAGCTGCTGATCTTGAAGAAGATGTTGTAGATGGTTCAGATCCAGATGATTTACCTATTTCGAATACTTCAACAATCGATTCCACAGAGAATGTACACATAGATGATGATAATGATGATAATGAAAGTGAAGATGAACATGAACATGATGAACCAGTGGTAAGTAAAGTTTTATTATTTTTGTTAGGGGTTATTTACATTTGAAAAAAGAGCAGACTCTTTCTTACAATTTCCTCTTCTCATGCAGGTGGGAAATAAGAAAGACCTCCCTTGGTGACGCAGAGTTTTTCAACCTACTTTGCCAGATGAAATTGACCCTTACCCAGACATCGACAGAACAGGCTGGGACGAAGAGAAATATTTCAATCAGTACATTGATGATGATTTTTTCAATTCTATATCTGAGAAAACAAATCAAACCTCCGTCCTTACTAAAAATAAAGCTTTACAAACAACTCCTAATGAAATTAAATTATTGTTTGGGGTATATCTTTTAATGGCATATTTGCAATATCCACAGATCAGGAAGTATTGGTGGCGGCGTTGGAGAATCCCCTTAATTGCTGATAATATAACTCGGGATAGAGTTTTTGCTTTGCGCTCGTCAATGAAAGTACAATTTGATTTAGATGTAACTGATGATGCCCGTAAAGAAAAAACTGTGGAAAGTTCAACCACTATTAGAAAGGATACTGAAGGAATGTCATCAGATCGTTAGAGATGAGAATGTTTATGTTGATGAAATTATAATGCCAATTAGTGGTTAACTGGGGGTTAAACAATTTGTAAAGGGAAAACCTAACACAGTTGGTATGAAATTTTTGTTCTAGCTAACGCTAGTGGTCTTATTTGCGATTTTGTGCCTTTCCAAGGTGACACTACACTCCCACCAGAATTTATAAAATATCCCATTTCCCAAGGTTCTGTATTGTGTCTTAAAACAACACTTAATAAAGGGCATGTAATATTCCATGATCGATGGTTCACTTCTGTAAAACTTTGCGAATCCCTATATGCTTTGGGTTTTCGATCAGTTGGTACAATAATGTCTGATCGACTACCTAAAAATATTCGTTCACTATCAGATAAAGAACTGCAAAAGAAAGGAAGGGGTTCTAGTGATGTTTTAGTTCGGCAAGACCAGCAGCTTGCTATAATAAAATAATAAGGGAGTACTCATGTTATCTAATCACTTAACAGATGAACCAACTGATAAACAATTATTGAGATTGATCGACCAGCAGTAATTAGGGAATATAATATCCAAATGGGAGGAGTTGACATGGCAAATCAGATGAATTCTTATTGTCCAATGAGGGCACGTACCAAAAAGTGGACAATAAGGACGATATCTCACATGACTGGCATAGCTGTTAGTAATGCCTGGTTGTTGTATCGTAAAGACATGCGAGAACAAGGGGCGAAACAAAAAGAAATTCACCGGCCAAGGTCATTTAAGATGAATTTGGAGGAGAAATTAATTTAAGATGGTATAGCAGATGATTCAGAAGACACAATTGATAGTGATGCTAATGAACCAGTTCAAAAGAGAAGGAATGTTGTTCCAATGCCATCAGATTACAAAAAGACAAAAAGTGCCATGCACATGCCTGAAATAAGCACTAGAAAAGTGTTTCAAAAGTGCAGAAAACCTGGTTGCAAAAAACTTTGCAGAACAAAGTGCACTTCATGCAATATTTTCCTTTGTCTTAACGCAAGCAGGAATTGCTATGCAGAATTTCACCAATAAAAAATTTAGTAAATTATTTGGCGTAGTAATTATATTTTATTTTTAAATTTTAATTATTCTCTACATACTATTGTCATCCAATTATTACAGCTATAATGTGTGATATTCGGCAAAATATTTAACAGTCATCAATAAAACCATTGAATAATTAATGATTTTTTTTATGATTTAAATTAGTTGTTAAGATTTTGGTTTTATTTCATCATGTTTTTCATATAAACTTTAAATGTAAGTACCTATGGATCTTAATAAAGTAATTTTATTTTTCAAACATTTTTACGTTATGAATTGTATGTATATATCAATACCCCAAATATAGTATACTATACTTCCTGTTTTAGGAAAACAAAATTTTTAAATTGAATTTTTTCATGTCCTATAAGCATATTATTAGTAAAAAAAAATTGAATTAACATTTTTTTCAATGCTTGTGATGCTCGGGTCTCAGGAGGTTATTGGTTTCAGAAACCGTATTATATTGAAAGAACGATAAATGTAATTAATAAGGCAGTGGCGGCTCGTCACTTTAGAAGCTGGAGGGCGCAGCCTGTTTAGTTCATAAATTGTTTCTAAATAATATATTTAAAAGAAGACATAAATTTCGGAATATGTTTTGCTAAATATTCATTTAGTTAAACTCAAAAGTGAATATCACAAACAACATGCAAAGATAAAAATAATAAGCTCACCCCAAGAACGTGGATGTGTTGTAGAAACTCTGCAGCTGTGTAATGTGCATAAATATATAGGTATGTGTGTTCAATGTCCTCACAAGATCACAACATTAATATGTAGGATACACAATATTTACATTATTTACACTTGCGAGAAATGACTTAGAAAGCAATAAACAAAGAAATTATTTATATAAGAAGTTCATACGCCTTTCTTTTAAGTTAATGAACTTTTCCATAACTCTGTCGTCAAAGTCCTTCATTTGTGTGATAAGTTCCTTGTTGATGGCTACCATCGCTAGAGCATTAAGTCTGTCATTTGTGGTTGTATTCCTCAGGAAAGTCTTTATTCTTTTCAATGTTGAAAACCAACGTTCAGATTCAGCAGACGTCATTGGGGTTGTTATGATAATTTTTAAAGCTTCGTCACCTCACTGAAAACTGAAATAATGTTATTTTTCTCCATGAAGTTCAATAGTTGTATAGCTCCTTTAATGTCAAAGTCGGGATAAAAGTCCCAATTCAGACCGGAGTTTTTCTTTTTCTAAGAAAGGGTAGTGTTGGATTACTTGCGTGAGTTTTTCTTCCGGAAAGCAAGTAGAAAATTGTGGAAATGACTCATTACATAACAAAGAAGCTGCCTCCAAATGACCAGTAAAAGCGAAACTGTCTTTTACATTAGTTGTAATGACATCACACACTTCTTTAGCATCCCCTACTCTGGTGCTACATTCAACATTACTTTTCCTTTTTCTTGGTTGTTCAGGGAACTCTTCATTTATTTGCTTCTCTATTTCATTCACTTGCCCCCTTTCTTTCTGCATCTCATTTTCAAGAATGCAAATGTCATTTTGCCACATTACACTGTCCCTGTTCCTAGTTTGTAGTTGTTGGTACAATATATCCACGTGAGGTAAAATTTTGTGGAAAAGAGTTAGCCAGAACATTAATTTGGGTCCTGAAAAGCTCTTCTATGGCTACTCGTCTCGTCAACAGTAAGTTTGTGCACTTTTCCTCAAGAACTTCGAAGCATTCCTCCAACTTATCTCTATTTTCGTACACAACGTTAACAGTTCGAATGTTGTAGTTCCATCTTGTTGTAGCAACTCTGGGTAGTCTGACTTGTACTACTTGCTCCAAAACGTCAGATCGTAGAGATGAGTGCGAAAAAAAATGCGGGAATGGCAGAAAGGTTTGAGAAAAAAAACTCGAACTTTGCTGTTTGCACTGGTTGCTTTTTCCAATATCAAATTTAGCTGATGAGCGTAACAATGTATAAAATAGGCAAATGGGTATGTTTCTCTAATCTTGGCCTGTACACCCCCAACAGAGCTACTCATAACATTAGCACCATCATACGTCTGTGCTATTAATCTTCCTTTTGAAGTGTCTAGAAGAGGTTTGATGTGGTCCATTATGCATTTTGCTAAGGTGCCTGCACATCTTCTTTCAGGAATAAGAAACACCCAAAACCTCTCACAACCAACCCCTTAAACACATACCTAAAAACTAATACCAAATGACAATGGTTCGTTACATCAGTTGTCTCATCACATTCGATGGATACAAATTCAGAATCACGTATCTGCCTTTCTATTTCCTTCCTACAGACATTAAGCATGTAGTCCAGTATGTCATTTTGTATTATTTTCGATGTTCCTTTGAACACAGTGGCTGATTCTAAATGTTCTTTCATTGCAGAATCCAGCTCAGCAGTATAATTTTAATTAAACCTGTGTAGACACCAGGATTTGTAGATGATGCTGATTCGTCATGACCTCTGAGAGGTAATTCAAAAACACCACAGAATTTGACACATGAAATCAACCTTTTTAATATGTGCCTATATTTGTCAACTTGAGTATTGTGTTGTTTTTTTAACGTTTTCTCTGTATTGTGAGTCTTGACTAGACGATATGTTTACTTTGCCTAGCAAAGAAAGATCAATGACACGATTCATGTGATTCACAGATACTTCGTGTTTCTTAATTTGTTCTGTTAAATGTTTTATATCATTGACGCCCTTTACTATCCACAAGCATTCACCACTCTTTCTGGGAGAAAACAAAATACACGGGAAACAGTACAAAGATTTGTCCACATCACAGCCGCAAATCCAGCCATTTTTTTGGTATGCATCTTTGGACTTGAGCTGTCTTTTAAAAGCTCGATTTTCATTTTTCTTTTTTTCACTTTGTTCCATACAAAATTCAGGACATGGCCTACCTAATGACTTCAATTCTCTTTTTTGATCAAGAGTTAATCTTGCAATATTCGTTGTCTTAAGCGCCTGAATTGAACTATTCATATTAAGCCTAGTTACAAAAAATATTAAAATATATAACTCAAATAAACATTATCCTAAAATAACCCTAATTAATATTATTATAAACACACACGCCACACACTTCCTCAAGATGTAGGAACACGCAGGATAACTGAAACCAATTATTCCTGGTTCACGCCATACACATTTCACAAGCTTTCAACCTTAGGGCGCGTAAGGGAGTGCCCTTCAAAATAAGAATAAGTAATGCTAGCCAGCTATAGCAGGAGGACAACGGGTTAAGGGGAGTGAAGGTTTGGTTTCACTATGTCAGGCGCTGACCGTCGCGCGCCCGACTGCATGCCATTTGATGATAAGAGGTGAAGAGGTGGGAAGGTTTTGTTTCCAATATCAGTCGCTGACCGCCTCGCGCCCAACCGCATGCCATTTTAAAAACATTGCCTTCTATTACTTAAACCAAAAACATATTTTTCTTGAAACTATTATGGCAAGATAAAATTGTCGTGAGAGTGCGAATAATAACTTTAAAAGGAACTGGGGATTCGTGGGGATGGGGGGCGCGCGCCTCCGCGCCTTAGGGACGAGCCGCCCCTGGAATAAGGTATCTTAAAACTGGTTTTAAATTTTCTGAATAATAAACATAGTGTAGTTGCGATACGTACAAACGATCATTAAATCTATAGGTTTGAAGAAAATATTATTAAACTACCATTTAAAAAAAATTGGCTTTAATCTCTTATATTGCTTTAAGAGAAATATTATGTTGAAATTTAGATAACTATAATGACACAAGTTAGCTAAAAACTATATAGTATTTGTTTTAATGACGTATTTTATGTATTAGTCTTACGTTCAAAAGTTAATTTAGGTGATAGGCTTGTAGGAAGTACGGTATCTACTAAACCCTGATTTTAGTAAGAATCCTAATATGTAAGGCTTTATTTTGTACCAGAATACTATCATATACTAGTACTTAGGATAAAAGGCCATTTAGAATGGAAGTATAAAGTCCTTTCTAGAAGGTTTTTTAT
>JBCFYV010002255.1:44040633-44223887 GCA_039000515.1 Timema cristinae
AAATGTACGTCAAGTCTTGTACAAAAAACAATTAAGGACTCTTTTACCCAGTGAGTTTTCATTAATTATTGTAGATTCTAGTGTTTTTTTTTTCTAAAACGTATTGTAGAGTTACTAATCTAAATTACATAATGTACATGTTCTTATTCAGTATACTTTATTAAAATATTTTGTGTACTGTATTTTTCGAACCCTTTAGTCTCTATTTTTCAATACAGTAGACTCCCGGGCGTCATGTATCCTCTAGTCAATACATTACGTATGTATACAGTTATTGAAAGCACATTTGAAAATCTGGATAATTCAGTAATCCGGATGGGTTCCGGTCCCGATCGATCCAGATTAATGACGCTCCACTGTATGTATATATATACACACACACACATATATATATATATATATATATATATATATATATATATACACACATATATATATACACATATATATATATTCACACATATATATATATATACACACACACATATATATATATATAAAAAGCAAAGAGACGACAATAAACTATCCTAACTTTAATAACCAACAAAGTTTCCACACAAGACTTATCCTCCCTGCCGGCTCGCGGCCCCACATTTAACCAACCTCAAAATGAAAACAAGGCAGTAATAATAAACTATCTCAACCCTTAACAAATACCCTAAATAGGTCCTGGTGGCAAGAAATAAAGCTAGCATATCGTGGCTTTCTCAGGTAAGTTACAACAGACCACTAGACTTTCCGTGATGCGGAAATTAAACGTACAAAAATAAATGGAGCCAGAATGGTTCTCCCCAAGTTAACATTGGCTTATTGGCAAGGAGCAATATACCTGATCATAGTAATCTATTATTTATATATATATTATGTACTGAAGTTCTAGACATTCAATTTTGAAAGATAAACATTTTAATACCAAAGTGAATTTTGAAAAGAGTGTCGAGCCTACTTAATAGTTAGGCTTATTACCTTTTAAGCCCAGAGTGTAATGCATAACTATACTCTGGACTCTAACCATTATATACCCTACGGTAATCATGTGTTCTGAGCGCGCGGAGAGATTAGGGGGGAGGGGGAGTTCCAGAACAGTCTCGAGAGCCCACGGCATCCATCACATTCCACACACATCCACATAGTGTCCTTATGCTTTGGCTGTGTCTTAGCCGCGTATTTTCAGACATAACACTGCCTGTGTGGCTTGTGCTTTGCAGCTGTTCCTGGCACTGGGGATGGAAAATGTCTTGCTATTAGCCGAAGTGGGTTTGATGTGAGATTTGCTGAGTGTCTGCCACCTTTAGAGGGAACCCCGAGTAGGACTGAATTATTCTAGTAACTGTCGAACAACATTTAGCCTAAACTTAAGATGCTTGATTTTATTCCTGGTTTTAGACAGTATAGGATATGTGCATTCAAAATGATCATATCCAATATATGGAAAAATAACTTCTTGTACCACTTTACTGACTTTGTGGTACTGTCAACAAAACTTATTTGCATATCAGCCTTGTCAACAAGTATCATGTTTTTGTACTCAATTACAGCGAGTGGCTTCTTGATTACTTCGCCTGGATCTACTTTACTTGCTTCAGCCCATTGGTGAGAATGCACTGTAGTCAACATGCACACATCTCTCTTGTCACAAGAATATTTTCCATGTGGAATACATCACACTCCCCCACCTTCATTTTTTATGGAAACTTAGGCATCTCTTTCCTCTTCTTCCTCGCTGTTCCGCATGCCCCAGTTTGTTTGCTCAGGAGATAGATATTAGAATAATTTAGGACTGGAGTATAAGTTAACGCAATATAGTATATGTCCTTGGCCTAAGTACAGCTACAGAAATACCAAGCTATTAACATTTTTCTATGTTTGTTTCGGCACCTGTATACACCATAGAGTTTAAAATAAATCCTGTTATACAATCACACAACACAAACAATTTTATACCAAATCTGTGTCACTTGGATGGCACATATTTTTTGAAGACCAAACAACCCTTCCATACCATTATACTTTCGTCAATGCATACATTTTGATGTGGGTTGAAAATAGTTTTGAATTTCATTCTTGTAGTTTCAAGGACTGTATCGATTTTGTACAGATGATCACCAGCTGGCTGATTGTAACTATCAGATAAGTGTAGCATTTGAAGCAGAAGTAAGAAATGGTTCTGTGAAAAGATTTTTCCAAATACAGGGGTGGACAGAAGGTCTGCGAACCAGTAATCTTTCACATAGCAGGGTTCTTACGCTCTGGAAAGTCAGGGAAAGTAAGGGAAATGACAATTCATGTCACCCTTAGAAAAAACAATGAAAATAATTTTCGTATTTACTGCGTCATAAGCCACTGCCCCAATGAAGAAAGCTGAGGGGCACTTACCATGCTCAAACTTGCTGTAACACAAGTTTTGGTAGCATTTTATTTCAGAAGGTGAATGCAGAAATCTCCTGGCCTGCACATGACAATTCTTTTAACATTAGTGATCCATTGTTTTGGTTCTTGTTCAAGGTTTGGCATCGTCATCGTTAGATACAGTGAATTAGGACTGATTCGGCTACACCAGCAATGTCTAACAAAAAAAAACCGTTTTTAACCAGCTCTGGCTAAGCCCAGAGCATTTTTTTGAATTCTCATACTGGGTCAGTGGCGTTGAAAGTAATAAGTTGCAGGCATTTTGTAAAGTGTGCAAAAAAATTATAAACCTATGTATTAATATGGGAAAGCAAGCATTAGCTTCTCATGCAAAAGGACCAACTCATATCAAAACTCTTGAAACTTTGACAAATCAATGCTTTCTGTTGACTTTTTTCTCAAAAAAAGTCAAGTGATTCAGGTGCACTGAGCTCCCCTGTTTCAACAGAATCTCTGGCATACAAATACATTCTACCTAGTGATAATTTGGCTGGTTGCTCGAAGAGTTTTTCTGTTTCATCGGAAATCCTAAAGGCGCAGAAGGAAGCTGTTGCCAAAAGTGAAATTAGTGTAGTACCTTGAAGAAACCATAACACTTTTGTTGGAAGTAATTTGGGCTATGCAAGTTGTTTACAAAAAAATGTCTTTCAATTCGTGCAATAATTTAAGTACAATTTTTCAGTTGATGCTTCCCGAGTGTTCCATTGCCAATGCCTTTACCTTGGTGGAGACAAGGCTGCATACTTCATTGTGCATGGCTTGGCTGCGTTCTTTCATAACAGTTTACTGGACCGCATAAAATCATTTAACAACTTTGTAATTTGTTTTGATGAAGTGTTGAATAAAGTTATTCAAAGAGGACAAATGGACATTGTAATAAGATTCTGGGACAAGGAAAATCATAAAGTCATCAGTTGTTACTTAAACAGTGTGTTTTTCGATAGGAGCACCGCTGAAGAATTACTGAAGCATTTTCTGGATGGTATTTCTCCTCTTCCACTCTCTAAGTTGATACAAGTGTCAATGGATGGCCCAAATGTCAATTTAAAGTTTATAACACTTCTTCAGGAACACATCAAATCTGTCACAGACAATGAAGTATGTAGTTTGCTAAATCTGGGAACATGTGGGCTTAATGTTTTTCATGGTTCCTTGAGAACAGGAGTGGATTCTGTTGATTGGGATATAAGTAGCTTATTGCGTCACATGTACTACCTGTTCACTGACTCTCCAGCTCGTCGAGCATTGTTTACCCAGTTGACAGATGTGCATTTTTCCATTGAGTTCTGTGGTGTGTTGTGGTTATAGAATGCAAAGTGCTTTCAAAGGGCATTACAAATTTGGGACTATGTTATTAAGTTTCTCAAAGTAGCAAAACTTCCTAAAACAAAACCTGTAGAGACACTGAAAAGAGCAGCCTGGATCCATTCCTAAAGTGTAAACTAGCTTTCTGCAAGACATTGCAGATGAATGTCAGCCTTTCCTCAACGGTTCCAGACATCAAAACCAATGACTCCATATCTTTTTGAAGCTGTAGAGAAACTTCTAAGATACCTTATGAATCATTGCGTGAAACCTGATCTTGTAAGTGCACGGGTCCAAAGTTACTGTCTATCGACACAAAAAAATCAGAAAATTTTATCCTTAGCAAAAATATTGATGTAGGATTTGCATCAAAACGTTTTTAGGAGAAACTGCAATCACATTAACAGAAAAGACAAAAACTAGAATTTATACACAAGTGCCGCAGTATGTTAACCTCTACGATTGCAAAACTACAAGAAAGAAGTCCTTTAAACAGAAGCTGTGAGAGGGTTGTCTTCATGTTCCTTGTGTTATTCAACATTCACCTCAAGTGGGCCAGAAGAGATTTTCTTTTCTTTTAGAGGAACTCAACCATGCCAACATTATAAATGATGTTCTGGCTGAAAATGCCAAGAAAGAATACTTGCATTTTTGCAACCTCAAAAAATCTCAGCTTCAAGAAATATTTGTCCTTGTGATCAGTTTAGTGATGAAGTAGGACTTGACACTATTTATGGTAGCTTTCTAATAGGAGATGCAAACTACAAACATCTTTGGGAAGTAATAAATATTTGCCTTGTCTTGTGCATGGGAATGCAACTGTTGAAGGTGGTTTTTCAGTCAATAAATCTTTACTGGTTGAAAATATGCATGAAAAAACAGTCATTTCACAGCATCACATTCATGATGAGATACAAGAAGCAGGAGGGATTAAAAACATACACATTAGCAAAAAGATGTTGGATTACGTGAGAGGTGCTCGGAAACGCTATCATGAATATTTGGAGACGAAGAAGCAGGAAAGAAGTGAAGAAGACAAGAAGAAGGCAGGAAAGAGTAAATTATATATACAAGTTAAAGATTTAGAAGGAAAAAGAAAAAAAATTAATGATGGCAAATGAAGACAAACGAGAAGCAATAGAAGTGGAGTTGCAAGAACTGAAGGAAACAAGCTTCACTTTATTAAATATAGATAGTATCGTATTGTATGACTTTTAATAATTTTAATAAAAGAAAATTGACTTGAGACATGAATAATATGAAAGCAGACACAGTTCCTCCTGTTGTGAGCTATTCAGATCAGGATATGTACAGTTTAGGTAAAATAAGACTGTAATGATACCAAACTTTTTAGTATGTTCTTAGTGGCTGTTATTTAGTAGTATTTCTGCACATGATACCAAAGTGAATCAAGTTTGTTACAATTTTTGATGGGGTTAGACATATTTAATTATTTTTCATCATTTTCCCTGAACTGATTGGCAAGAAGTCTGCTTTCTTATTCTTCCATGAAAGGTGGGCTAAAGGTCGCTGTAGGGGAGGAGGAGACGAAATAAATGTATTTAAATTAATATTTTCACATGATATAGTATCATAAAGTTATAGTAGAAATTTTATGAGAAATTGGTCAGGGAACTTGGGAAAATATCGAAGTCAGGAAAATCAGGGAGAATTTTTTTACAAATACTGTAGGAACCCTATACACCTCTAAATTACCTCATACCAGACCGACTGAAAGTGTCATTAGCACACAGACAACATATTCTCAAATGTAAACTCTCTTTTTTTAAGACTTTGCTGGAGAATGTGAACCGTTCTAATGAAAGTTTGTTTCAAGGCCCCTTGTTGCCTACTTGTACAGTGATCTCCATGACCTTTTAAGAAGTCTTATGAACCATGTTGTTAAATTTGCTGACTGTGGTAGTAAACTTGTTGCTCTGGATTTTAATTGTTTTGAAAATCTACTTCAGTTAAAACACATTAACCTAGAGTTTAGTATAGTGATACACCTAAAGTATGTAAATGCATTCTTTTTATTCAGAATGGAATGTCAGAAAGTTGTGATAGCAACTGTTAAAAAATTCCAAGAGAAGATCCCATTGAAGCTACAAATTGTTGCTAGGATTGACCTCACTTAATCCTCAAATTATTGCCCATAATCCACAACTCGGACAAACTAGATTTAATGTTGTCTTGCAAGCACTGTTCATATCTAACAAAATTTCAGACAAAATCTCTTGCTGAAAAATCAAGAAATCAGTACCTTTTCCTTTTCCAAAATGCAAAAGAAGCAGTGGAAGTAGATTTTAGCAGGTTTTTGCTGGTGAGCCAGGAAAGAAAGAACGAAGAAGAACTTAAAATGACAGAGGAACATTGAAAACGAGCTGCAGCGGAAATTGAGGAAAAAGAATCAATAAAAAACAAAATGGATATTAATAAAATTAAAGAGTATTTCATTGCACACAAAGAGGCTAATTTTAAAAAAGAATCGGTGACAAACTTTTTGAAGAGGTAAACAAAAAACTGAAAAAAAGCTTTGAAGAAGGTCTTTGAGAAAATACATCTTACACAAGCCATGATTGAAGGTGCTCCGAAGGTCAGAGAAGAAGAAAATGAGTGCAAAAAAAAATATTTTTTTAGGAAGAACTGGAAAAGAAACAATCAAATATTATAAACTTTGTTCGTAAACAAAAGAAAGCAAAGTTAAATCAGGTTTTGTAAAAGTGATGATTATATAACTCATAACAACTTTTACAAAATGTTGACATGTGTTGTGTACTGTAAATAAAACACACAACAAAATAGAAAAAAAATCCATACCCCTTAAAACGGTAAATAATTGGTTAAATAAAATATATAATTTGGGATTACTTATGTTTCTATATATGGCTCATTATAAAGCCATTAATTCATTTTGGAACTAACCTTATGATATTTTTTTTTGTTCTAGATCTTTCTAATTTTTGTTCAACAGCAGCTTTTAATGAAATTCTAGTGGTTCAACTAAATTCTTGCTCTGCTGAATTGGTAGGGGATTAAAAAAAATCATATGTCTATTGTTATGCATAGAACATCGTTTGATCTGGGAAAACCTTTGTTTTTAATGTTTTTGATCACTAATTTGAAAATCAGGTCACATATTTTTTTTTTTTTGCAAAATGGGTCACTATTTCTACTTTTTTTTTTTGTATAATATTTTGTTGTGATCCCTGAAAAAGGTCCTAGACCAATTTATGTTTCTATGGGATAGTTTTATGGATTGCTTGGATAATTAAATTTAATATTATTAAATAATGTCGTTATCTACTACAATGAAATTTTTTGGGTTTCTATGCTCATGTAGAGGAAATTAAATTACTGATTTCTTCTCTGCAACCTTCCATGTTATGTTTACAGGAGACACACTTCTTCCCTCCTGATAACCTGATGCTTCATGGGTACGGTGGTTATTGAATCAACAATCCATTCTTTGATCAGGAAAGCCGAAGTGTGGCTATACTAGCACATAAAAAAATCATCAATTATATAAATGTTGTCTCTGATCTAAATTTGAGCTCTGTCAATATATCCCTTGTTTTGGAGGTGACAGTATGCTGCATCTATCTCCCACTAGGGAAACGAACAACCATTATAATTCTAGAGGCCCTCTTGGCACAATTTCCTGCCTCCTATATCATCGTGGGAGATTTTAACATTCATGACCAACTGTGGGGGTGTAATTTTACAGACGTCCGTGGGGGATTGGTAGAGGATATTCTTGCCATGGGTGACCTGGCGTTACTGAACATTGGACTCAGACCCACTTCATCTTTAAAGGTGTATCCTCTGCCATTGACCAAACCTTTTGTAGCCCCAGAATTGTTCCTCACTTCCTCTGGGGGTTTTACCTGGAACTCTGGCGCAACGATCATTTTTCCATTCTGCTTTCACCATTTCAAGATCTTCCTAGTGTAGCACGGGTGTCCCAATGGGTGTTTAAACGGGGCTGATTGAAAAAGTTTCGTGAGTTCATTGTATTTGATGTTTTCCTAATGTCAGTATCACTGGTTAAGCAGCCATTTTACATCTGGTGTGTGGTACATACATTATTGTGTATTTTTTGTTGTAGAATCCGAATTTGCCTTCGGAAATGCTCTGTCACGTAAGGTTTTTTAAGTTTTTTTTAAAATTTTTGTTTTGTTCATGACCTTTTTTTCGTGAATTATCACTGACTATATTGGATGCACTCTGTATTTGGATGCAATATATGATGAAAGAAGTTCTAAAATAGTCACTAGATGGCAGGGCAATTTAGTTGAGGTGGAATGTTACTGCCATTGGCCGTTAGAGGTGACTCAGCTAGCCACATTAGCCCTGCTGTTTAGTGCATGTTGAAACTTGGATGATGTTAGTCACTTTGTATATTTCTCTTTATTGATACCTTATTTGTGTTTGTGTGTTTTTGCTTTTCCTGTGTGAACTAGTGAGACGTTCTGGTGTTTTTAGGCTTAGTTAGTGCTCTTGGAGATCAGGAGGAACCCTTTGCACTCATATTGCTTGCATAACCTGCACAACTACCCTTATAGAAAGGAAACCACTGCTGTTCCAATGGTTTGGTGCAAGCCAAAAGATCATATGGACTACAAATATTGCAGGACATTCCAGTAAAACTAAACCTACCATTAAATATCTTAAGGTTTCTTAAATTCATATGCCTGTACCTCACGAGGAAGGCTTACCTGTTCATGCTTGTCACTTGCAAACCACAGCATCAGAGCCATGGGAGGAAAGTGAATCAGAAGATGCACAGCACTACCTTTGGAAGAGTACATTCCTGAAACTCATGAGAGATCGCCTCACCTCATAGAACAGAAGGAACTAAACTATATGGTCCATGCTTTGAAACTTTCTAGACAGCAAGCTGAACTGGTGGGTTCTAGACTGCAACAATGAAACCTTATAGGGCCAGGTACAAAGATTTTAAGTCTCAGAACAAGAAATATCTGTTTGTTTGGATATGTTGAAATGAAGAATTAAATGTGTGTGTGCACAAATGTGAATGTTTTGATTATGGAGTTGGGTGTTCAACATAATCCACATGAGTGAGAATATTTATTGATTCATCTAAAGCAAGATTAAAAGCAGTGTTATTGCATAATGACAACAAACTTCCATCAGTGCCTTTGGTGCATGCAGTGGACATGAGGGAAACTTAAGAATGTATGGCTTTGCTGATGGAGGGAATCAAATATAAAGGTTATGTGTGGCAAACTGCTGTGATTTAAAAGTTGTCGCACTGCTTACAGGTTTACAGGGTGGATTCACAAAATACTGTTGTTTTTTGTGCTTGTGAGACAGCCAAAAGTCAAGAAATGGCCTACGAGGAAATTACACATGGCTAGAAAGGAAAATGTGAAATTTACTCTATTGGTTGAACCAAGTAAAGTCATTTTGCTTCCACTTCATACAAAGTTAGTCTTGATGAAGAACTTTGTTAAAGCTCTTGATAAAGAAGGTCATTTAAAAAAATGTTTTTCAAGTTGAGTGAATAAAAGCTAAAAGAAGGTATATTTATTGGGCCACAAATTAGGGTATCGTTGAAAGATACAATCTTTGATGCTAAGCTTACAAATATCGAGTTAGCTGCTTGATCCTCTTTCAAAGCAATTGTTTACGGCTTTTTGGCTAGCAGAAGAGACAATAAATATGTTTCTATAGTGAGTGGTCAATTGGACAACTACAAGAACACAGGGTGTAGAATGTCGCTAAAAATTCACTTTTTGCACTCGCATCTTGACTTTTTCCCAGAAAATTGTGGTGCTGTTAGTGACAAACAGAATGAACGCTTTCACCAAGATATCCTGACCATGGGGCATCGTTACCAAGGACACTGGAACCCTTCGATGATGGACGATTACTGTTGGTTTCTTTTTAGGGAGACTGATGAAACACCTTACAAAAAAAATGACATTAAACTTTGTACATATTAATATTATGGTTTAATGTGGATTATCTTACTGCTTTATTTTTGGTTTGAATTAGTTGTTTACACTATTAAGAAAACATAGGCTATGTTTTGTTTGTATTTAAAATGGTAAATAGTTGCTAATATCGTATTAATGTCTTTGTATTAGTGCTGTGTATCTTGGAAATGTGACATAATAGAGATAATCTGGTTTTTCCACTGAATTCAGCACCCAAAAATTAGTTATATCCACCCATTTACAAACCAGATACAGAAAAAAGTTTCAATTTGTTGACCAGCGTATTAGGACAGTAGGACAGGACAATTTACTTCGACGGTCATCACAGTGATGAAGGCTAAATCCTTGCCAAAAACACGCTGCCGCACCCGTTCATTGGTGAAATGAGGAGTGTCGTTTAGGCCATCTATGACCGTTGACATCCTACCTTTAAGAATTTGGATTTATTTCAAATTATACTTGCCCAAGCTCACCGTGTCATTCGTGAAAGAAATGTATTGAAAATAATAATTTATTTCAACACTATGATTTCTACTTTGGGATAATATTTCTATATTACATATCAGTAATAATTGTATAAATAATATAATGTACCTGCCCTAATGTCTTAACAGTTTGGTTATCTCCTGTCCTGTAGAGGTCATAATCTCTAGCACTATGAGCTACTCTAAAGAGTTTGCAGTGCATAAGTGGAACACTGGGCTCCATACTATTGACTTTGGTCAGAGTCTGGGAAGGTCTATAAGTCCCCCTCACTTTAGATGAAATGACTTAATACCCTGTCCTAAGGTGACATCTCATCTCCTGGCAATGACGACGTCCACTACATGAAATATTGCACCAGCTGTCCCCTGCTAAACAGGCGTTCCTTTTGGACATCGACAATAGTGTTTAGAAAGCTTGTCAGTTCCCATCACTATGTAGGTGGGCAACTGTTGTCCCTTTTCATAAACGTGATAAAGATAAATTAGAGCCAACTACCTACAGATTCATAGCCTTTAATATTTGTTTATTTAAGATATTAGAAAAAATATTAAAGAAATGATTTATATGGTATATAAAATTACACAATCGGCCATTTAATATACAATGTGTTTTTCACCGTAACAATCAACAGTGAATTATCTGGTTCACCTTGAGACGGCAGTTTGTGGTGCCTTCCTACATAAACTACATATTTTGACTGTCTTTTTTTTATTTAAAGAAAGTATATGACACCATCTGGTGTTACGGAATATTGAAAACACTTTATAATTGGGGATGAACACACTATCGATGATGTTATTCAAGAAAATGGGGTGCCTCAGGGCAGTAACTCAAGCTGTTCATTGTTTGTTACCGTGATAAATAGCATTGTGGACAACATGTGCTTACCTGTCAATTCATACCTTTTCCTGAATAACTATGCAATGTATTACAATGATACTTATGGAAGTGGCCATCATCTTTATGGTCGTCACTTCCATAAAGTTTATGGTATATACGCAACCCCCGATATTTTATTCCATAAGGGGTAAGGTTTCTGGGTCTTTTATTTAATTTTAAACTGATGTTATCCCGACATCAAAGACCTGAAAGCGATGTGTGTAAAAGCCCTCAACTTAAAAGTCTTTTCACCATAGCTTTTTACCTGAATGGCAATTGAAAATTATATGTTTAGGTTTAGGTTTTGGGTTGCCAACACTTGTAAAAGATCACTGTTTTGTTTTCAATCAAGTTTTTTTTAATTACATGCTACTGTATATCTTACATTTAAAATAACGTAAACTTAATTTTTCCGACATTATTATATTACTTTTAATAATTTCTTTTTATCCAATCTGAAACAATATTTTAAACATAATTAAAAGTACTTATTTTGTGTTCTAGAATGTTATCTATAATGTATAGTGCATACATTAATACCATTTAATACAACCATTGTATTTACCTGCAAAAGAGAAAATATTTCTTATTTCTTTATAAATAATAAGTTATTTTATGATTATTTTATTGTATTTCAAATTATTTAACTGAATAAAATATTTGTATCCACTACGTGGGTTCACTGTTGTAAATAACTTGTTTGCGTCATTATCAATCACAGTGTTTAAATTCGTCGGTCACCATTTTGAAGCTATATTCATTAAGGTGGCGACTGACCTGTAATAGAACAGTGTAATGTAATACGCTAGTCAGTGTGGTGTAGCGAGCAACTAGTGGAGTTGGTGATCTGGTGGTCTAGGGGTGAGGTGTCAGACTTCTGTGCTGGCGGCCGGGGTTCAATCCCGGTCCCGGCAAAGATTTATCTGATTACCAAACCCTTCCTCCACCTCTGACAAGACATCTTGTGAATGTGGGGAATGCCAGGCCTCCACCGTGGTTCGGATTTCACGTTAAACTGTAGGTCCTTCATTTCATCTCACAATCACCCTACCATTACACATCAGCGTACGTGCGTATAACCCGAATGGGTAGTAAGACGCAGTGCTAATAATAATAATAACTAGTGGAGTTGCTCAATTGAAACGTGATCCCCCGACTGTCGTTTTTTTCATGAATCCCTTTGATATGCATAAATAAATAACACTACACCTTCCTATATTGTTTAGGTGCCCAACAGGATATCTCACTAATTGGCACATCACCATTATAGACTACTCATATAGGAACTACAACGTTTAACTTTACCTAATTATACCCTTATAGGTGGGATTAACAGATAAATTCTAAATATTCCAATATAATAGTTTTTAAAATTTAAGCAATATAAAATGCTGGAAAAATTGCAAGCTTAAACGTATATTCTTGCATTCAAACAATTTTTAAGGCGATAAAAAATCTATTTCTTATCAATCATATTTTCAAGAGGTCACTCAATTAACAGTTTGACAGCTGTGGGAGAGAACGTAAGAAAATACAAGCTATAAATGTGATATAATTATAGTATCATAGGCTGACACGTTAGGTCAGTCGCTAGCAGGATTGTCTAAAGTGCAAACGGTTTTGGGTTCAATTTCTGGTAGGGGCGTAGAATTTATTATTTGATCAATTCTCGGCCTTCTTCTAGAATTTGTATATGTCTTAGAATTCATTAATTTTATTTAACCGTGGAAACTTGCCGTATTCCTAAAATTATCAAATTTTTGAACAATATAATCAATTTAATTGTAACCATTTGACTTCTTGGGTTTGCTACTTAAGGTAAAGTGTGTGTGTGTGTATATATATATATATATATATTATGCTTTGATAATCACCATCTATGCACACATTATTTTTACCTATAACCTAGGCTTAACTAATTTGAGGAAAACCATCCAGATGATTTAAAATGTAGATAATCACAAAATTTTAATGTCAATCAATAAAATTTATCATGCAGGTAATCCCATATGAACCAAGATCTAAGTCAGACTGACAGTATAAATATTCTTACCTCTAATTAAAATATAAAAACATAGTTAATTTAATTGAAGGTAATAATTGCAGTTTTCACTAAATTGAAGATCGTGAGACTATTTTTTCCATATGCATATGCGTATGCATATTCAGAGTAATGAGTTTTGCCAATTTAAGTTATATAAAATAAATCCATTTTCTCCATTAACAATGACTAAACGCATTTAAATAACTAAGAAATTAAAACACTATAAACTGCCTAAATTATTTAATTTTTTCCATGAAAAAGAATTTTTATACAATGGCTATAAAAAATGCTTTCAAATGTTAAATATTTATTTAATCATTTTTGATATGCAATGTGTCGAAATTTTGGGCCATCGCTTACAGCCATTTATTGTTTATTAGATTGTATATTCTGTGTTACTGATTCTGGAAACCTCTAACATATAAAATAAACATAAAGCCTATCTGCATATATAATACATTATTCTCATTCTCGGTTTCAAAGCTTGACGTTTTCCAGGTTGTGATGGAAGGAACCATTGTTTATTATTTCAATAATTATATATATATATATATATATATATATATATGTGTGTGTATTGTTTCCTTACAGTTCACAGAGATCAGAAATAAAACACAAATCTAAAAATGACTACAACATGTTTCTATAAATAAATAACCATGGAAGTGGTATAAAGATCTATATCACTATAATATGAGGCTAATTATTTCAAGAGACAACTTGTGAATGATCTTTGAAACATAAATCTCGCATGGACTGCAGATTACTTGGGTTTCTGTGATAATACAGCTGTAGTAACCGCTGTGTGTTGCACGAACTGTGGAGGCGGGCTATCACCCATTCTTGTCAACTAAGCTACTCTTCCCTAAAAAGTTTTAATTCCATGAGCAAACTTGGAATTTCAGTGCATATTTTAAGGCATACGTAAAACAAGTTATTCAGTAAAACGTTGCATATTTAAATCTGATATTTTTTTATCTTAAATATACACATCTATAAATCGCATGAATACTAATATTTAATATTTATAGATGAATTAGTATAGATAAACAATTGTTGAATTGTGTTGATTTTAAGGGAACTTTAAGTATATTTATATAGAGTATGCTTATACCTACGATAAAATACCAGCTTTATCAAAGTATGTATTAAGATAGTATTTCATTTCAAATTTATCAAATAGTGCCTAACAGTTCTAAATGTAAAATGAAATATTCTTACCTATCTTTACAAAAAAGTAGTAGCAATAAATCATGTGTGAACTTTTTCATAAAGAAACCTGAATGTGAAAAAATCTGTACGTATTCCTTAAACAAGGTACAATCGAGAGCAGCAAGATATGCATCTCGGTGATCTTGTATTTCCTCTTAACAAGGTAAACGAGGCAGAAGATATGCATCTCGGTGACTACTTGTATTTCTCTACAAGAACGAGAGCAAAGATTGCATTCGTGATATATCCTCAACAGGTATCGAGACAGAAGAATGCATTGTGACTATTGTATTTCTCTTAACAGGTACAACAGTGAGCAAGTATGCATCTCGGTGATATTGTGATTTCCCTAACAAGTCACGAGAGCAGCAAGATATATGTACTATTTATTTCTCTTAAAAGGTAAGACGTAGCTTGTGATTGTATTCCTCTTAACAAGGTACAATCGAAGAGAAGAACATCTATGATACTTGTTCTTACAATACAATCGAGACAGAGATAGTCTGGTGATATTATTCCTTTAACAAGGTAACAGAGCAGAAGTACATCTGGTGACTCTTGTATTTCCTTTACAAGTACAACGGAGCAGAATTGCATCTCGGTGATCTTGTATTTCCTCTTAAAAGGTACAACCGAGAGCAGCAAGATATGCATCTCGGTGACTCTTGTATTTCCTCTTAACAAGGTACAACGAGAGCAGCAAGATATGCATCTCGGTGACTCTTGTATTTCCTCTTAACAAGGTACAACGAGAGCAGCAAGTATGCATCTCGGTGACTACTTGTATTTCATCATAGAGCAATTGGTACTAACCGTAAAAGAGCACAAGATATGCATCTCGGTGACTACTTGTATTTCCTCTTAACAAGGTACAACGGGGCAGATAGCATCTCGCTTTGATCCAACAGGTAAATGAGAGCAGCAAGATTGCATTCGGTGACTCTTGTATTTCCTCTTAACAAGGTACAACGAGAGCAGCAAGATATGCATCTCGGTGACTCTTGTATTTCCTCTTAAAAGGTACAACCGAGAGCAGCAAGATATGCATCTCGGTGACTACTTGTATTTCCTCTTAACAAGGTACAACCGAGAGCAGCAAGATATGCATCTCGGTGACTCTTGTATTTCCTCTTAACAAGGTACAACGAGAGCAGCAAGATATGCATCTCGGTGACTCTTGTATTTCCTCTTAACAAGGTACAACCGAGAGCAGAAGATATGCATCTCGGTGACTACTTGTATTTCCTCTTAACAAGGTACAACGGAGCAGCAAGATATGCATCTCGGTGACTACTTGTATTTCCTCTTAACAAGGTACAACCGAGAGCAGCAAGATATGCATCTCGGTGACTCTTGTATTTCCTCTTAACAAGGTACAACGAGAGCAGCAAGATATGCATCTCGGTGACTCTTGTATTTCCTCTTAACAAGGTACAACCGAGAGCAGCAAGATATGCATCTCGGTGACTACTTGTATTTCCTCTTAACAAGGTACAAACGAGAGCAGCAAGATATGCATCTCGGTGACTTCTTGTATTTCCTCTTAACAAGGTACAACGAGAGCAGCAAGATATGCATCTCGGTGACTACTTGTATTTCCTCTTAACAAGGTACAACCGAGAGCAGCAAGATATGCATCTCGGTGACTCTTGTATTTCCTCTTAACAAGGTACAACGAGAGCAGCAAGATATGCATCTCGGTGACTACTTGTATTTCCTCTTAACAAGGTACAACCGAGAGCAGCAAGATATGCATCTCGGTGACTACTTGTATTTCTCTTAACAAGGTACAACCGAGAGCAGCAAGATATGCATCTCGGTGACTTCTTGTATTTCCTCTTAACAAGGTCAACCGAGAGCAGCAAGATATGCATCTCGGTGACTCTTGTATTTCCTCTTAACAAGGTACAACCGAGAGCAGCAAGATATGCATCTCGGTGACTTCTTGTATTTCCTCTTAACAAGGTCAACCGAGAGCAGCAAGATATGCATCTCGGTGACTACTTGTATTTCCTCTTAACAAGGTACAACCGAGAGCAGCAAGATATGCATCTCGGTGACTCTTGTATTTCCTCTTAACAAGGTACAACCGAGAGCAGCAAGATATGCATCTCGGTGACTCTTGTATTTCCTCTTACAGGTACAACGAGAGCAGCAAGATATGCATCTCGGTGACTTCTTGTATTTCCTCTTAACAAGGTACAACCGAGAGCAGCAAGATATGCATCTCGGTGACTCTTGTATTTCCTCTTAACAAGGTACAACCGAGAGCAGCAAGATATGCATCTCGGTGACTTCTTGTATTTCCTCTTAACAAGGTTTAACGAGAGCAGCAAGATATGCATCTCGGTGACACTTGTATTTCCTCTTAACAAGGTACAACCGAGAGCAGCAAGATATGCATCTCGGTGACTTCTTGTATTTCCTCTTAACAAGGTACAACCGAGAGCAGCAAGATATGCATCTCGGTGACTACTTGTATTTCCTCTTAACAAGGTACAACCGAGAGCAGCAAGATATGCATCTCGGTGACTTCTTGTATTTCCTCTTAACAAGGTACAACCGAGAGCAGCAAGATATGCATCTCGGTGACTTCTTGTATTTCCTCTTAACAAGGTAAACCGAGAGCAGCAAGATATGCATCTCGGTGACTCTTGTATTTCCTCTTAACAAGGTATAACCGAGAGCAGCAAGATATGCATCTCGGTGACTACTTGTATTTCCTCTTAACAAGGTAAACCGAGAGCAGCAAGATATGCATCTCGGTGACTACTTGTATTTCCTCTTAACAAGGTACAACCGAGAGCAGCAAGATATGCATCTCGGTGACTACTTGTATTTCCTCTTAACAAGGTACAACCGAGAGCAGCAAGATATGCATCTCGGTGACTACTTGTATTTCCTCTTAACAAGGTACAACCGAGAGCAGCAAGATATGCATCTCGGTGACTACTTGTATTTCCTCTTAACAAGGTACAACCGAGAGCAGCAAGATATGCATCTCGGTGACTCTTGTATTTCCTCTTAACAAGGTACAACCGAGAGCAGCAAGATATGCATCTCGGTGACTCTTGTATTTCCTCTTAACAAGGTAACCGAGAGCAGCAAGATATGCATCTCGGTGACTACTTGTATTTCCTCTTAACAAGGTACAACGAGAGCAGCAAGATATGCATCTCGGTGACTATCTTGTATTTCCTCTTAACAAGGTACAACCGAGAGCAGCAAGATATGCATCTCGGTGACTTCTTGTATTTCCTCTTAACAAGGTACAACCGAGAGCAGCAAGATATGCATCTCGGTGACTCTTGTATTTCCTCTTAACAAGGTACAACCGAGAGCAGCAAGATATGCATCTCGGTGACTACTTGTATTTCCTCTTAACAAGGTCAACCGAGAGCAGCAAGATATGCATCTCGGTGACTCTTGTATTTCCTCTTAACAAGGTACAACCGAGAGCAGCAAGATATGCATCTCGGTGACTCTTGTATTTCCTCTTAACAAGGTACAACCGAGAGCAGCAAGATATGCATCTCGGTGACTACTTGTATTTCCTCTTAACAAGGTTACAACCGAGAGCAGCAAGATATGCATCTCGGTGACTTCTTGTATTTCCTCTTAACAAGGTACAACCGAGAGCAGCAAGATATGCATCTCGGTGACTACTTGTATTTCCTCTTAACAAGGTACAACCGAGAGCAGCAAGATATGCATCTCGGTGACTACTTGTATTTCCTCTTAACAAGGTACAACGAGAGCAGCAAGATATGCATCTGGTGACTGCTTGTATTTCCTCTTAACAAGGTACAACCGAGAGCAGCAAGATATGCATCTCGGTGACTCTTGTATTTCCTCTTAACAAGGTACAACCGAGAGCAGCAAGATATGCATCTCGGTGACTACTGTATTTCCTCTTAACAAGGTACACCGAGAGCAGCAAGATATGCATCTCGGTGACTCTTGTATTTCCTCTTAACAAGGTACAACGAGAGCAGCAAGATATGCATCTCGGTGACTCTTGTATTTCCTCTTAACAAGGTACAACCGAGAGCAGCAAGATATGCATCTCGGTGACTCTTGTATTTCCTCTTAACAAGGTAACCGAGAGCAGCAAGATATGCATCTCGGTGACTCTTGTATTTCCTCTTACAAGGTAACCGAGAGCAGCAAGATATGCATCTCGGTGACTCTTGTATTTCCTCTTAACAAGGTACAACGAGAGCAGCAAGATATGCATCTCGGTGACTCTGTATTTCCTCTTAACAAGGTACAACCGAGAGCAGCAAGATATGCATCTCGGTGACTACTTGTATTTCCTCTTAACAAGGTACAACCGAGACAGCAAGATATGCATCTCGGTGACTTCTTGTATTTCCTCTTAACAAGGTACAACCAGAGGCAGCAAGATATGCATCTCGGTGACTTCTTGTATTTCCTCTTAACAAGGTAACCGAGAGCAGCAAGATATGCATCTCGGTGACTCTTGTATTTCCTCTTAACAAGGTAACCGAGAGCAGCAAGATATGCATCTCGGTGACTACTTGTATTTCCTCTTAACAAGGTACAACGAGAGCAGCAAGATATGCATCTCGGTGACTTCTTGTATTTCCTCTTAACAAGGTACAACCGAGAGCAGCAAGATATGCATCTCGGTGACTACTTGTATTTCCTCTTAACAAGGTACAACCGAGAGCAGCAAGATATGCATCTCGGTGACTACTTGTATTTCCTCTTAACAAGGTACAACCGAGAGCAGCAAGATATGCATCTCGGTGACTCTTGTATTTCCTCTTAACAAGGTCAACGAGAGCAGCAAGATATGCATCTCGGTGACTCTTGTATTTCCTCTTAACAAGGTACAACCGAGAGCAGCAAGATATGCATCTCGGTGACTTCTTGTATTTCCTCTTAACAAGGTTAACCGAGAGCAGCAAGATATGCATCTCGGTGACTTCTTGTATTTCCTCTTAACAAGGTACAACCGAGAGCAGCAAGATATGCATCTCGGTGACTCTTGTATTTCCTCTTAACAAGGTACAACCGAGAGCAGCAAGATATGCATCTCGGTGACTCTTGTATTTCCTCTTAACAAGGTTTAACCGAGAGCAGCAAGATATGCATCTTGGTGACTACTTGTATTTCCTCTTAACAAGGTACAACCGAGAGCAGCAAGATATGCATCTCGGTGACTTCTTGTATTTTCTCTTAACAAGGTACAACCGAGAGCAGCAAGATATGCATCTCGGTGACTACTTGTATTTCCTCTTAACAAGGTTAACCGAGAGCAGCAAGATATGCATCTCGGTGACTACTTGTATTTCCTCTTAACAAGGTACAAACCGAGAGCAGCAAGATATGCATCTCGGTGACTCTTGTATTTCCTCTTAACAAGGTACAACCGAGAGCAGCAAGATATGCATCTCGGTGACTACTTGTATTTCCTCTTAACAAGGTACAACCGAGAGCAGCAAGATATGCATCTCGGTGACTGACTTGTATTTCCTCTTAACAAGGTACAACCGAGAGCAGCAAGATATGCATCTCGGTGACTACTTGTATTTCCTCTTAACAAGGTACAACCGAGAGCAGCAAGATATGCATCTCGGTGACTTCTTGTATTTCCTCTTAACAAGGTTTAACGAGAGCAGCAAGATATGCATCTCGGTGACTACTTGTATTTCCTCTTAACAAGGTCAACCGAGACAGCAAGATATGCATCTCGGTGACTTCTTGTATTTCCTCTTAACAAGGTACAACCGAGAGCAGCAAGATATGCATCTCGTGACTTCTTGTATTTCTCTTAACAAGGTAACGAGAGCAGAAGATATGCTCTCGGGACTTCTTGTTTTCCTCTTAACAAGGTTAACGAGAGCAGCAAGTTGCATCTCGGTGACTACTGTATTTCCTCTTAACAAGGTAACGGAGCAGCAGATATGCATCTCGGTGACTCTTGTTTTCCTAAAGTACACGAGAGCAGCAAGATATGCTCTCGGTGACTTCTGTATTTCCTCTTAACAAGGTAACGAGAGCAGCAGATATGCATCTCGTGACTATGTATTTCTCTAACAAGGTACAACGAGAGCAGCAAGATATGCATCTCGGTGACTTTGTTTTCCTCTTAACAAGTACAACGGGCAGCAAGATATGCATCTGGTGATCTGTATTTCCTCTTACAAGGTACACCGAGAGCAGCAAGTATGCATCTCGGTGACTCTTGTATTTCCTCTTACAAGTACAACGAGGCAGCAGATATGCATCTCGTGATTCTGTATTTCCTTTACAGGTACAACGAGAGCAGAAGATATGCATCTCGGTGACTTCTTGTATTTCCTCTTAACAGTACACCAGAGCAGCAGATATGCATCTGGTGACTACTTGTATTCCTCTTACAAGTAACCGGAGCAGCAAGTATGCATCTCGGTGATTCTTGTATTTCTCTTAACAAGGTTAACCGAGAGCAGCAAGATATGCATCTGGTGACACTTGTATTTCTTAACAAGGTACAACGAGAGCAGCAAGATATGCATCTCGGTGACTTCTTGTATTTCCTCTTAACAGGTACAACCGAGAGCAGCAAGATATGCATCTCGTGACTACTTGTATTTCTCTTAACAGGTCAACCGAGAGCGCAAGATATGCATCTCGGTGACTCTTGTATTCCTTAACAGGTACAACCAGAGCAGCAGATATGCATCTCGGTGACTTCTTGTATTTCCTCTTAAAAGTTTACAGGGCGCAAGATATGCATCTCGTGACTTCTTGTATTCCTTTACAAGGTTAACGAGAGAGCAAGTTGCATCTCGGTGATCTTGTATTCCTTAACAAGTTAACGAGAGCAGCAAGATATGCATCTCGGTGACTCTTGTATTTCTCTTAACAAGGTACAACGAGGCAGCAGATATGATCTCGGTGACTACTTGTATTTCTCTAAAAGGTACAACGAGAGCAGCAAGATATGATCTCGGTGACTACTTGTTCCTCTTAACAAGGTACAACGGAGCAGCAAGATATGCATCTCGTGATACTTGTATTTCTCTTACAGGTACAACGAGAGCAGCAAGATATGCCTCGGTGACTACTTGTATTCCTTAACAAGGTACAACCGAGAGCAGCAAGATATGACTCGGTGACTTCTTGTATTTCTCTTAACAAGTTTAACGAGAGCAGAAGATATGCATTCGTGATACTTGTATTTCCTCTTAACAAGTACACGAGAGCAGATAGCATCTCGGTGACTTCTTGATTTCCTCTTAACAAGGTACACCGAGAGCAGCAAGATATGCATCTCGGTGACTTTTGTATTTCCCTTAACAAGGTACAACGAGAGCGCAAGATATGTCTCGGTGACTTCTTGTATTCCTCTTACAAGGTACAACGAGAGCAGCAAGATATGCATTCGGTGACTACTTGTATTTCCTCTTAACAAGGTCCACGAGAGCAGCAAGATATGCATCTCTGTGACTTTGTATTTCCTCTTAACAAGTAACGAGAGCAGCAAGATATGCATCTCGGTGACTCTGTATTCCTCTTAAAGGTACACCGAGAGCAGCAAGATATGTCTCGTGACTCTTGTATTTCCTCTTAACAAGGTTAACCGAGAGCAGCAGATATGATCTCGTGACTACTGTATTTCTCTTAACAAGTACAACGAGAGCAGCAAGATATGCATCTCGGTGACTTCTTGTATTTCCTCTTAAAAGGTACAACGAGAAGCAAGATAGCATCTCGGTGATTTGTATTTCCTCTAACAGTACAACCGAGAGCAGCAAGATATGCATCTCGTGATACTTGTTTTCTCTAACAAGGTACAACCGAGAGCAGCAAGATATGCATCTCGGTGATCTTGTATTTCCTTTACAAGGTCAACGAAGCGCAAGATATGCATCTCGGTGATCTTGTATTTCCTCTTAACAAGGTTTAACCGAGAGCAGCAAGATATGCATCTCGTGACTTCTTGTATTTCCTCTTACAAGGTTTAACGAGAGCAGCAAGATATGCATCTCGGTGACTCTTGTATTTCCTCTTAACAAGGTTACCGAGAGCAGCAGATATGCATCTCGTGACTACTTGTATTTCTCTTACAAGGTACAACGAGAGCAGCAAGATATGCATCTCGGTGATGCTTGTATTTCCTCTTAAAGGTACAACCGAGAGCAGCAAGATATGCATCTCGGTGATACTTGTATTTCTCTTAACAAGGTACAACCGAGAGCAGCAAGATATGCATCTCGGTGACTCTTGTATTTCCTCTTAACAAGGTAAACCGAGAGCAGCAAGATATGCATCTCGGTGACTACTGTATTTCCTCTTAACAAGGTCAACCGAGAGCAGCAAGATATGCATCTCGGTGACTCTTGTATTTCCTCTTACAGGTACAACCGAGAGCAGCAAGATATGCATCTCGGTGACTCTTGTATTTCCTCTTAACAAGTTAACGAGAGCAGCAAGATATGCATTCGGTGACTTCTTGTATTTCCTCTTAAAAGGTAACGAGAGCAGCAAGATATGCATCTCGTGACTCTTGTATTCCTCTTAACAAGGTAACGAGAGCAGCAAGATATGCATCTCGGTGACTCTTGTATTTCCTCTTACAGTAACGAGAGCAGCAAGATATGCATCTCGGTGACTACTTGTATTTCCTCTTAACAAGGTAACCGAGAGCAGCAAGATATGCATCTCGGTGACTCTTGTATTTCTCTTAACAAGGTACAACGAGAGCAGCAAGATATGCATCTCGGTGACTTCTTGTATTTCCTCTTAACAAGGTTAACCGAGACAGCAAGATATGCATCTCGGTGACTATTGTATTCTTTAACAAGTAACCGAGAGCAGCAAGATATGCATCTCGGTGACTACTTGTATTTCCTCTTAACAAGGTACAACGAGAGCAGCAAGATATGCATCTGGGACTCTTGTATTTCCTCTTAACAAGGTACAACCGAGAGCAGCAAGATATGCATCTCGGTGACTACTGTATTTCCTCTTAACAAGGTACAACCGAGAGCAGAAGATATGCATCTCTGATACTATTCTCTTAACAGGTACAATCAGCCAAGATATGCATCTGGTGACTTGTTTTCTCTTAACAAGGTAAACGGAGCAGCAAGTATGATCTCGGTGACTCTTGTATTCTCTACAAGGTACCGAGAGAGAAATATGATCTGTGATTGTATTTCCTCTACAAGGTACAACAGCAGCAAGATAGCATTCGTGATTCTTGTATTTCCTTAACAAGGTACACCAGAGCGCAGATATGATCTGGTGACTACTTGTATTTCCTCTTAAGGTCAACCGAGAGCAGCAAGATATGCATCTCGGTGACTTTTGTATTCCTCTACAAGTAACAGGCAGCAAGTATGCATCTGTGATCTTGTATTTCCTCTTACAAGGTAACGAGGCAGCAAGATATGCATCTCGGTGACTTTTGTATTTCTCTAAGTACGAGAGCAGCAAGATATCATCCGGTGATACTTGTTTCTCTTACAAGGTTAACGAGAGCAGCAGATATGCTTCGTGACTACTGTTTCTCTTAACAAGGTACAACGAGAGCGAAGATATGCATCTCGGTGATACTTGTTTCTCTTAACAAGGTACACGAAGCAGCAAGATAGCATCTCGGTGACTACTTGTATTTCCTCTTAACAGGTACAACGAGAGCAGCAGATATGCATCTCGGTGATACTTGTTTCCTTAACAAGGTCAACGAGAGCAGCAAGATATGCATCTCGGTGACTACTGTATCCTCTTAACAAGGTACAACCGAGAGCAGCAAGAATCATCTCGGTGACTTCTTGTATTTCCTCTTAACAAGGTTTAACAGAAGCAGTAAGTATGCATCTCGGTGACTACTTGTATTCTCTTAACAGTACAACCGAGATTACAAGATATGCATCTCGGTGATTCTTGTATTTCCTCTTAACAAGGTACAACGAGAGCAGCAAGATATGCATCTCGGTGACTTCTTGTATTTCCTTTAAAAGTACAACGAGAGCAGCAGATATGCATCTCGTGACTTCTGTATTTCCTCTTACAAGGTAAACCGAGAGCACAAGATATATCTCGGTGACTACTTGTTTTCTCTTAACAAGGTCCAACGAGAGCAGCAAGATATGCTCTCTGTGATTCTGTATTTCTCTTAACAAGGTAAACGAGAGCAGCAAGATATGCATCTCGGTGACTGCTTGTATTTCTCTTAAAGTACAACGAGAGCAGCAAGATATGCATCTCGGGACTACTTGTATTTCCTTTAACAAGGTTACCAGAGCAGCAGATATGCATCTCGTTGACTACTTGTATTTCTCTTAAAGGTACACCGAGAGCAGCAGATATGCATCTCGGGACTTTTGTTTCTCTTAACAAGGTCACGAGATTACAAGATAGCATCTCGGTGACTCTTGTATTTCCTCTTAACAAGGTCAACGGAGAGCAAGTATGCATCTCGGTGACTACTTGTATTTCTCTTAAGTACAACCGAGACAGAGATAGATCTCGTGACTACTTGATTCCTCTTAACAAGGTCACGATAGCAGCAAGATAGCATCTCGGTGACTTTTGTATTTCCTCTTAACAAGTAACCGAGAGCAGCAAGAATGCACTCGTGATCTTGTATTTCTTTAACAAGGTTTAACGAGAGCCAAGATATGCTCTCGGTGACTACTGTATTTCCTCTTAACAAGGTTAACGAGAGCAGAGATATGATCTCGGACTACTTGTATTTCTCTTAACAGGTACAACCGAGAGCAGCAAGAAGATCGGGCTTGATCGTCTTCGTCAACAGACAAGAACAGATGTTTACTATGATCCTAAGTACAGACGACCGATCTGATTCTCTCGTTACACAAGTACCGGATATTGTATTCTTACAAACGAGCAGCAATGCACTCGGTCTTTCTTCAGGTTAACAGACAGCAAGAATGCTTCGGTGATCTTATTTCAAGGTAAAGAGATATGTATTTCTTACAAGGTACAACGAGCAGCAGATATGATCGGTATCTGTTTCTAAATAAGACGAATTTCTAAGTATCTAACAGTACAGCATTTGGAACTGTCCAAAATCACGGGCAATTCAGGGACCTGACCAAAGACGGCAGATTCTTCGGTAACGATCTTACAGTCACCGACAAGTACACCGGACAGCTAGCACGGGCGAGATTCTCTTGGTCTGACAAAAGTCCGAGACACATACATCGAACTGATTCTCTCAGGACAGCAAGTTCAGACTGTATTCTAGTACCAACAAGTACACGGGACTTTATCTCTAACGTAACACAGACACAGGGATATTTTCTCTAAAGAACACGCAAGAATGCATCTCTCTTTTCTCTTAACAAACGAGCAGCAGATAATCTTGGACTTGTATTTCTCTTAACAAGGTACAACGAAGATAGTTTCTTGATTCTTTAAGTAACGGAGCACAGTGCATGACTTGTTTTCTACAGTAAACAGAATTCATTGGTGATTCTTGTATTTCTCTTAAAAGGTAACAGAGCAGAAAGATACATCGGTGATGTGTTTTCTTTACGAGTAACAGATGCAAGCAAGATAGATCTCGTGACTACTTGTATTTCTCTTAACAAGGTCAACCATGAGCGAAGATACATCTTGCTCTTGTATTTCCTCTTAACAAGTAAACCGAGAGCGAAAATTGCATTCGGTGACTCTTGTATTTCCTCTTAACAAGGTACAACCGAGAGCAGCAAGATATCATCTCGGTGCACTGTATTCCTTACAGACAAGGTAACCGACAATTGATCTCGTTGACTATGTATTCCTTTAACAAAGCAACGAGTACAGAAGATATGCATCTCGGTGACTCTTATTTCCTCTTAACAAGGTCACAGATAGCAAGATATGCATCTGGTGACTCTTGTATTTCCTCTTACGAGCAACCGAGAGCAGAAGATATGATCTCGGTGATACTTGTATTTCCTCTTAACAAGGACAACCGGAGAGCAAATATGCATCTCGGGACTTCTTGATTTCCTCTTAACAAGTACAACCAGAGCAAGATATGCATCTCGGACTTCTTGTATTTCCTTTAAAAGGCTTAACCGAGAGCAGAAGATATGCATCTGGACTTCTGTATTTCCTCTTAACAAGGTTTAACCGAGAGCAGCAAGATGCATGACTCTGTACTTTTTTTACATTACAAGGTACAAGAGCATCGGTACTACTTGTTTCTCTTCTTAACAAGGTAAACCGAGAGCAGAAGCATGATCTTGTATTCTTATTTCCAGTTAACAGAGTAAGAGACTGGACATTGATTTCCTCTTAAAGTTACCTGAAAGCAAGAAGAGACATGATTTCCTTAACAGTACGACACAGATTCATCCGTGACTACTTGATCACAAGTCCAGCAGGAATTGATTCTATCTGTATTCTCTAACAAGTCAACCGATAGCACAAGATAGCACCGGAGCCTGATACTTAAGTTTACCGAACGCAAAGATTCACTCGGTGACTTCTTGTATTTCCTCTTAACAAGGTTAACCGAGAGCAGCAAGATATGCTCTCGGGACTACTTGTATTTCCTCTTAACAAGGTTACAACCAGAGCAGCAAGTATGCATCTCGGTACTCTTGTATTTCCTCTTAACAGGTACAACCGAGAGCAGCAAGATATGCATCTCGGTGACTCTTGTATTTCCCTTAACAAGGTACAACCGAGAGCAGCAAAATGCATCTCGGTGACTACTTGTATTTCCTCTTAACAAGGTACAACCGAGCAGCAAGATAGCATCTCGGTGACTATGTTTTCCTTTAACAAGGTAACCGAGACAGCAAGATATGCATCTCGGTGACTACTTGTATTCTCTTACAAGTCCAACCGAGGCAGCAAGATATGCATCTCGGTGACTTCTTGTATTTCCTCTTAACAAGACCGAGAGCAGCAAGATATGCATCCTGGTGACTTCTTGTATTTCCTCTTAGCGAGGTTCAACCGAGAGCAGAAAGATATGCATCTCGGTTACTACTTGTATTTCCTCTTACGAGGTACAACCGAGAGCAGCAAGATATGCATCTCAGTGACTTCTTGTATTTCCTCTTAACAAGGTACAACCGAGAGCAGCAAGATATGCATCCTGGTGACTACTTGTATTTCCTCTTAACAAGGTACAATCAAGAGCAGCAAGATATGCATCTCAGTGACTTCTTGTATTTCCTCTTAGCAGGTTACAACCGAGAGCAGCAAGATATGCATCTCGGTGACTACTTGTATTTCCTCTTAAGCGAGGTACAATCGAGAGCAGAAAGATATGCATCTCGGTGACTTCTTGTATTTCCTCTTAACAAGGTACAATCGAGAGCAGCAAGATATGCATCTTGGTGACTACTTGTATTTCCTCTTACAGGTACAACCGAGAGCAGAAGATATGCATCTCGGTGACTTCTTGTATTTCCTCTTAACAAGGTACAACGAGAGCAGCAAGATATGCATCTCAGTGATTTCTTGTATTTCCTCTTAGCGAGGTACAACGAGAGCAGCAAGATATGCATCTCAGTGACTCTTGTATTTCCTCTTAGCGAGGTACAACCGAGAGCAGCAAGATATGCATCCTGGTGACTACTTGTATTTCCTCTTAACAATCTAGTTTTGAACTAGAAAAATAAAAATAGTCAGCCTTGTAATTGAAACCACAATTCCTTTTCCACATGTTTTTCCTTTGTATTATATTATTTAAAAGTTGACAAACCCATGATTCAACTGTGATCCCACGATGATGATAAAATATATAAGTTCATGTGTGATTTTTTCCAACTTAAAAAAAAAAACTTTTTGAGAAATTCAAGGTTACATTTTTTATCATGTCATTGAAAGAAAAATGGTCCAAAACTAATGATACTAGGTATCATATTAAAACTACAATTTTTTTCATCGGTCTTATATCTCATTTCTAGCTTTGATTAACCATTTATATTGTAATTGTGAGTCAGAGTAAAATTGTGATTTTTTGAGAACTACCGCAGATAAAAATTTGGAAATTTCAATTTTCATAATATCTCTGGGGGTACATTGGGTGAGCCAAATTTGTAATAAATGTTAAGAGTGTAAAGGTCGTTTCATCATATAGCTTGACACTTGATGCACACATGACGATTTGGGTTCTGGTTTAGAATCTATGCTGGGTACAATGTTGTTTGGCCATGTTCAGATTAAAGGAACTGCAACTACATGAGTCTTAACAGGATCCTCAGTTTATGTTGCAATAAACATTACATGTGGTCAACATTTATTTCCTGATTGTCTATCATTTAATAGTCCCAAACAACACCAATCATGTGCAGACAGATATCCACTTTTGGATGATAATTGATTTTTTATTTTTTATTAAAACCATATTTTGTGCAAATCCACTACACAATCTAAGTTAATCAAAATATTTTTCTCTTGAAAAAATAGTGTTAAAATTTCTTTGATTATGTTTTCTTGTTTAATAAATATAAACTTATAAACTTTGCACCCTGTTGCGGCCAAAGCTATTCATATGTGCTGGTAGGCTTACCTATTTATGTTATATTAGAGCATACATAACTAAGAAACCACTGTCCCAAATAGATTATCTTATATTTTAAACATGATCACAAAACCATTAAAATATACATGCTACAATATGTGCCAAATTTTATCTAAATCTAAAATGGTTTGTTACATTTCCTCAAAATATTGGAAAAACTGGCATGAAATAGACCAGGTATTTTTCTCCTAAGTGGTTTTCCACTTTCCTCCATGCAATTCAGGTATACTTCTCAAAATAAATACTGGCAACCAATTCTGACTTGATAAAATTATGAAATGCTCAGATTTTCTTTCCACCCTAACTTTCCAATATGGAATTGAATTCAACTTTAGTATGAATGTAAATCTGTGAACTATTATTTATAGCTTATACATTATAAGGGATGAATAAATCAATATTATTACTACATATTACAAATGGTTAATGGTGTTCGAAATTTCAAAAAGTTGAAGTCAAAGGTCAAATCTCCTTCGACTGACATCTTCAATAACCTTCACATATTCCAAAAATTTCAAAGGAAGGATAAAACTTCAATAAATTGTCAAACGATTAAATTTTATCTTACTAAATATTACATAATTCAATATTTGATAATTTTAAAACATTTACTAAACAGAATTTTAACACCAACTATTAATTTAACTACCATAACGTAAGCATAGATCAAAAGCGGGTAAATAAATGTTAAATTGTTAATATATTATATCCACTATTGCCAACAGTTTTGTAAAAGATAAAAATTAATGTTATAAAGAAATAACATCAAGATTACTGGAATGAAGCAGAGAAATCGCTTTAGTTGTGCTATCATCATAGCTCGTGTCTAATATTTAGTCCATAATATTTTATCTATTTGTAATTATCTGTGACAAATTTACAAATGTACTTTGTCACAAGTTTTTCATAGCTTCTTTGTGTTTTCTTTATTATTAAAAATGGCGATACAAAAAGTGGGAAACGAAAACAGAATTTAATTTATAGTTATTATTATATAAACTATACAAAATGATTTTATCAGCTCCATGATGTAAGTAAAATATTAAAACTTTATTGATAATTTACTAACTTATCAGTAAGCCTGTGTGTATTAATTATTAATATAGGCCTTCGACTTCCACTTTTTTCTCAAGTTTCAAGCTTCATTTCGACTTTGCTTCACATTTAAAAGTCGTCCTTCGCACACCCTTACAAATTGATATTAACTTGTGTCATGAGAGCAAAGTGAAGAATTGTCATCAGTGAAAGAGGGTTATGAGGGAAAGGGTGTTAAGTGAAGAATTGTCACAAGGGAAATAGTATTAAGTGAAGAAGGGTTATGAAAAGTCAGATAGATTTCATGAAAGAAAATAAGGAATGTATAAAATGAAACTTTAAAATTAGTCAAACATAACATTTATATTGTTTTTATTTAATTTATTCAGACACAAACTGGTCTTAATGAATTAATATATTAGTTTTTAGTCGATAAAATCAAAACAATATTATGTTCTTTAGACTAAAACATTGATATATATATATTTATTTATTTTCCAGCAATATAACAATGTATCTGCAAGCAGGTGCAGATCCAAATTTGATAATCCCGGAGTATGGCATAGCCTCATTTCACTTTGTCATTGGTAGTAATGTGGATCCATATGGAATTGAAATAACAAAATTGATTTTAAAATACGGAGGGAACCCAAATATAAGGTAATGTATAAATTAAACACTAAACATAACAATTAAAAAATACATATGGTATGTTTAAGATGTTGAGTTTTTCTCAAGTCATAAAATATGTCTTATTTCACATTATTTTAATAAATAATAATTTGGACCATTGGCGCATTCAGAAATTAATTTGTGCTTAGGGAAATGCAATTAAACTATTTATTATCTTAGTTTATTATTATGTTGTTATAATAATAAAAACTAAATGTTCACACATCTCTTTGGTTCATGAATATTATTATCTTATTACATGCTTAGGTGGCTGCATGGTTCAAGGTGTCACACTTGCAACAAACTAGACTGCCTATGATGGGGAGATCAGGGTTCAAATCCCATTTAGGAGTACTGAAAGTGGTTTTCCACTCTCCATGCAAATGTGGGTACACTTCCTCATTCTTCACACATTAACATGATTAATATAAATGCATATGAGCTGAAAGAGTAGAACGATAATAGTAATATATTATATGGTAAATTCCATGTGGAATAGAAGTTAATTTGACATATCAGTTTGAATTGAGTTAACATTATGAAGTATCATATTTAGTGGGTCATCACTGCGACAGGTTTTACAATCATTTGTGTTATGCAATTCATATATCTGTTGAGGGCTAAACATTTAAAATAAAAACATTAGATTATATTTGTAAATAAAGGCAAAAGGGATGAAGAGTTTTGTAATTGATCACTAGAACCAACCTTGAAAACTTTTGTTATTTTTTTTAAACAATTGGCTAAAATTTTAGTACTTAACATAAATGGGTGTTTACTCATGATACTTTAAATTTTAATATAACATGTCATCTTTTCCTACCACCATTATATTGTTTATTTGATTACTAACCTACTTGGTGGTCGCATGGTTTAAGTTGATATTCTTGCAACAGACTGGCTTCCAATGACTGGGAAATCTGTGTTCAATCCTTGTTGGGTGCACCAAGGCTGGTTTTCCGTCTACCTCTATGCAAATGTGGATACACCACCTCTAAATTCAACCTTTCTAACCCCTACCTAACACAGTAAATTAATTAGTGCATAGGGTGACCTGGTGGTCTAGGGGTAAGGTGTCAGACTTCTATGCTGGTGGCTGGGGTTCAATCCTCGGTCCCGGCACAGATTTATCTGATTTCCAAACCCTTCCTTCACCTCTGACAAGACATATTGTGAATGTGTGGAATGCCAGGCCTCCACCGTGGTTCGGATTCCACGTTAAACTGTAGGTCCTCCATTTCATCTCACAATCACCCTACCATTACACATTAGCGTAAGTGCGTATAACCCGAACGGGTAGTAAGACGCGGTGCTAATAATAATAATAATTAGTGCATAGGTGTACAAGCCAAATGGGTGGTAAGACATGTAGGTAAAAAAACAAAAAAAAACTGGTTTGAGATTTTAGTTTATCTCTGCATTAAAGGTGGGGTTAAGTGATTGGTAAGTCCCGTGATAATAAAGTCTTATTATCTACAATAGTTATCCTTTTTATTACCTTAAACCATCCTAAACTAACAGAATCAAACCTTTCCAGCATCATCAACATGTGACATGTTTGAATTGACACTGTAATTGCTAATTATAAATATTTTTAATAATTATGAGTTTAGGTTCTCCATATCTTTGTGACCGGAATGGCAGTGTTAAATAACTTATTATTTCCCATTATATATTAAAAAAGTTACTTTTATGTAGCAGTTTTTTTGCACCATTGCCTCTTGACATATATCTTGAAAGCTAGAGTTAAGTATACAAACAGAAGCTGTTGTGAAAATGTCTTACAACAAACAAACAAACATTCCAACAACATTGTGTGAATAATGGTGCTGCCCAGCTCATTGTGTGAATAATAGTGCTGCCCAGCTCATTGTGTGAATAATAGTGCTGCCCAGCTCATTGTGTGAATAATATTGCTTCCAGCAACATTGTGTGAATAATGGTGCTGCCCAGCTCATTGTGTGAATAATAGTGCTGCCCAGCTCATTGTGTGAATAATAGTGCTGCCCAGCTCATTGTGTGAATAATAGTGCTGCCCAGCAACATTGTGTGAATAATAGTGCTGCCCAGCTCATTGTGTGAATAATGGTGCTGCCCAGCTCATTGTGTGAATAATAGTGCTGCCCAGCTCATTGTGTGAATAATGGTGCTGTTTGATATTGTTCAAGTTGTAATCACAGTTTTTCCGAAGCATCTATTTATGTACTAGATCCGTAGCGTTTTTAAATGTTTGTTAACTATTTGACAATAAAACCTGGCTATTTTGATACACTTATCACCCTGTTTTGAAATAGAAATGGTGGGAACTTCAAGTATACAGACAAAACACTCCTTGCAAAGGTAGGATTATTGTATTAAAAGTAGAAATGTCACAATACCTATTTTTCTCGATTCCGATTCTTGAACATTTCCTTTTTCATTATTTTTCCAAGCATCCAACCTCATATATAATATATGTAGGTATTCAACTTCATAACATAGCTTACCAAAAACATTCAAAGCTATAAAATATATGCTTTTTAATTTTTAACAAAGAAAAATATAAATTTTACCAAATATTAAATCATATAATCAAAATAATAAAATAATTAGGAATTACACTACTGTATAGTAAAAATGTATTATTACCTACAAAGTATCATTGAATAAAACATTTGTAAATAAAAAAAAATAAAAAGGTATAATTAAAAGTTGTTAAGAACACAAGTCTATTCAATTCACCAATTAGAATTGTTAAATGAAGTTTCTCTCTTTTGAATTAATGACATTGTAAATAAAACTTAAATAGCATACTGGTTGCATGGAAACAAACAATAAAATTGTAGACATCATTTAAATTTAAAGAAATAATATAGTAAAAATATATTAACTTAGGTCTATAGCATTTGTCACAAATAAAACTTTAAATGCACGCACAAGGAATAAAGTTTAATCTTAAAGGTTTTTATTTTTAAAAACGAGCATTGTAACACATTCAGGGTCCAAACGAATTCGATTTCTATCTCATATTAGACCAACTGTACTGAAAAGTCTTTTAGAAAACACTGTTGCTGGTGGCGTTATTAGGTAATTTTTGGAAAGTTTCCTTAATCTTGGGAAATTGTGCTTGATTCCCAATATTTGATGGCATCTGCATCAGGGGGTATGAGGGGTTTCAGCAGGTATGCATCCACTTCATTTGCAGCACTCATGATTTGGGTAAATACTGTGCCCTCCTCCATTAAACTGGGGTAAAATGCCCACATTGGATGGTTCCCCGTTGTTTGTGTGCATGCTGGTTTTGCCTATGAAACACATAAAGGCCATATTATAAGTTTAATAAAAACATATATGAAAATGTCAAACCTACTTTATCAGTGTAGCAGCCTTGTATTTTTAGATATAGGCCTACTTAAAAATTACATTGCATTTATAATATACTACTAACCTTTTCATCTGTTGACAAGTTGTTCAGAGCTTGCACTTCTTTAATCAAGTGTTTTTTGGCCTGCTACAGATGATTTTGGTTTGAAAATAAACACATTTTGAACCTGGCATCTAGTAGAGTTGCCATCGAAAAAATATCTTCTCTCTTCACACATTGATAGTGCAAAAGAAGAGAGAGACGCAGGTCATTTAGTATTCCCTGAAGGCCAGATCCAACTGGTGCTGGTTTCTCTAGTAGTATCACTTCTGAAACTGTTGTCTTGGATGAACTGACAGACATTTAAAATGTCCACAACATTCTTCATGAGCTCTCACTGAAAAGCAGATAACTCCACTGGTAATTTTAAATCTGTTGCAGCTAGTGTTATTGCTTGCTTTTGTTCCAGTAGACGATTCATCATATGCAGTGTTAAGTTCCAGTGAGTTGACTCATCCTGTAATATGTGATGTTTCTTGCATTGTAAGGGGTTTGAGCAATTTTCAATACCTTTGTGGCTTGAGAGGAGTGTTTGAAATGTCACACAATGCGTTCAATGAAAGAAGAAACTAATTTAGAATTTATCAGCTCATCTTTAACAATTAGTTGTAAGGTGTGCGAGTAACCAGTTGTTTCTAGAGCTAAACACATGTTTCTTCCATTACAACGGCCACTCTGTTAGTGTTGCTTGAAAAAAGTTGTAGATGTTGGCACCAGAGTGAGTACTACCCCTATGCTCAGATAGTGAGCAGAAAAACCATTATCACTCAAGTAATCTTCATTGGCAGATGATGTTCACATGTCTGTTGTGAAACTGGCATACTCTACGTTCCTCAGCAAATCTTGTTTCAAGGTATAACTGAGAAATAACTATACCAGCATAAATAATATCTGTATGGTCAGATGTATAAATAAGGCCTGTAACTAAACTACGGTTGGGAGGAGAGGTGTTAGAGTTTGCAATTTCAGATCCAAGCTGTTTAGAAACTGACAGTTTTGAGGGATTGAAGAGAGCCTTATAGATAGGTTCAGAAAGAAGCAGACAAGCCGATTTTTTTTTAGGGAACAGCTGACCAAAATTAGGCACCCTTAGGCAGAAAGCTTAGAATGTTTTGAAGACAGGATTAAGAGAATTAACGTCATTACATACTAATTAGGGAATAATATAGTCCGGAACTAGTTAATTAAATTCAAGGCTGACCAGAGAGCCATAGATTCTTTTTTACATTGACTTTTAGGAGAAATAGGTAAATTTACTAGTTGGCAAAACCTAAGACCTTCAGAAAGGCAGTAGAAAAGGCGGTAGACATTATGGAAGCCAATAATCCACCCCAAGAGAGGGAGGAAAGCAGTCGTAGAATAATTTCCTTCATAAATAAAGGGAAGCCTCGTTTCAAGTGTAAAAATCAAGGTCGTGGAATGAGGGATTGCAGATCGTGTAAGGGGGAACAGCGGCCATCCATAATGGATAGAACGCAGTGCTTTAGATGTGGTAAAATGGGGCATCTGGAAAGATAATGTTCTGGAGAAGGGAGCCATTACCCAAACAAGAAAGGGGTCATAGAATCCACAAACTACGCTCCACAACAAGAATTTTCCCCTACGGTGTCAGTAAAAGCAGATGAATGCACTATTGGAATGCTCTTAACATGTACTTTTCAAGGGGAAAATATTAATTTCAAGTAAATAGTGGGGCACAAATTTCTAAAATGTTGCAAAAGAGTGTAAAGTCCATGAAGATGTCAAAGCGTGATTCGAGGGCTTATCAAGTGCAAAATTCAGAAATTGGGAGAAGTTGTGGATTTAGAGATAGGTAAGAAAGCCTATAGAGTCACGTTTCAGGTGATGGAATGTCGGATCGATGCGAGCTATGATGGCATATTAGGCCAACTTCCTGACTAAAAACTCAGCAGTAGTAGATATACCCAAGCAGTTGTTACTATTAGGGATGTCCTGAATGAAACATCTGATAAGGACAAGTATAGCTATAAAGAGAGTAATTAACCTGGTTTCTGCTCTGAAGGTTGTTCGAGTCCCAATATTCTTAACTGTTGGTGAGAATCTGTGCCCAGGCATGAGGAGAGTCATAAGGTCAGGGCAAAGATATCGGGGAATCTTAGGGGTAAAAGCTATATTTGTTTGATCGAGCCATTGTTCACAGACGACTTTTTAATCTCCCAGCAAGTGTATGTGCAATGCGACATCTGTGTGAGCTCTTTGACACAAGGTAACCCAGATATACCAGTAGGGTTGAGATACCCAGGAACCACACTATAGCCGAGTGACATCGTAGAAGATGACTGGGAGTTAACTTTGGAAGGGAATGTGCGGGGTGCGAAACAGAAACTCGAAACCACGTAAACAATTACGGAGTGGAAAGAAATCAGCATGTGTGTTAAGGAAACTGTGGTGAAGAATATAGTTGTTTTTTTTAAATTGGAACATCTCAATGCTACCCAAAGGGAAAAACTTGGGGCAGTTTTGAAAAAATACCCGGACATTTTTTGAGAATGAAGTAATTTACTGGTGACGTTATTGTCGAACACATGATCCACATCGTAACCGCCAAGCCCATCACGTGGAGAGCTTACCACCTTCCATTCAGCCAGCAAGCATTGTTGCAGGATATGATAGAGAAACAATTAGCTTCAGAAAAAAATATCAACCAGAGAGCCCAAGTACAGGTTTTGTGTGGACTAAGGAGTGCTGAACAAGGTCACCACGCCAGTTATATATCCGTGGGTCAATATAGTGGAAACTATAGCTAGACTAGGGGAATGCAAGTTTCTTATCATGCTGGATTTGACTAGTGGCTACCATGCTATATCAGTCAAAAAAGAAGATCAATAAAAAACTTTGTTTATAACACCATCAGGGGTCTACAGTATCTAATACTGCAGTTTGGATTGCAAAACGCCTGGCTTCGTTCCAAAGATTGATGAATGCTGTAATGAAAGGGATTAGCTCATCACAAGCTCTTACTTATTTAAATGACATCATGGTGTTCTCAAGGGATTTTGAATCCCACCTAGTATGTTGAGAAAATGTGTTTGAAAGAGTAGAGAAAGCAAAATTGTTATCTTTTGAGAAGTGCCTCTTCAGACGGTGTAACAAACTTTCCTAGACCTACAATCATTCTTAGGTCTCAGGCAATTTTACTGTAGATTTGTGAGGAACTATGTGCGAGTTGGAAAACCCACTGACCAAACTGTTAAGAAATGATCACACTTTTGATGGTCTGAAGAGCAAAAAGCTATCTTTTAAGTGGAAGGATATACTCACATCATCACCAGTGTTAGCATACCCGGATTTTACCAAGCCCTTTTTTTTAGTACACATTTGTCCAACTATGCTTTCAATTGTGTATTAAGCCATGCAATTGTAGCAGTAGAACATCTGGTTGCATATTCTTCCAGACATTTGAACAAAGCTGAAGTTAACTATAGTGTTATGGAATGGGAGTTATTAAACATAATATGGGGAATAACACATTTTAGGACTTGTTTGTATGGACAGAACAGTTCAGTCATTTTAGACCAATAAAACCCCAAACCTGAGAATGAAAGTTGAATTTTTGTCCAGTTGTTCTAATCAATATGCTTGGTAACATACAGAAAGTCCCCGGCGCTTGGTTCCTTCCAAAATGATCAACAAAGATGGCGGATATGAGATTTTGCTCTAAAAACTTTAAATGGCTGTATCTTTTCTTTTATTTGAGATACAGACTTTGGGTTTAGCTAGTTTTTTAGATCAAAATCTCTAGATTAATAATACTTTATTTTACCCTAGTCTATTTATTTTTATGGGTGATAAAACAAATAAAAAAATTGGAAAAATACAGAATTTCTTGAATTTGTCCACGATTATCTACGAAACCATTACTAATATTGAAAATAGCCTACCTTAACAAAGATTTTAGGTCAGTTCATTGGCTACAATGGTGTATTCATGTTTGCTCTAGAATGTCTCAATACTCCTTACATCATGCCATAAATTTTAATTTTAATTCTTAAAATAATGTTTTAAAGCTCAGTATTAAACTAATAAATTATAAAAAAATAACTAAAATTGGGAGAAAAATATTATCTATCCTTGATTTCTTCTTTTTCCAACATTAATACTTACATCCATATTAATCTAGTTAAAGTAATTATTCATTTTTTTTTAAATATAAAAAAACTAATAGAACAATAAATAAAAAAATTATTCTAAGAAAATTGACGTAAAAATTGTTATGCTTTATATAGTAAAATTAAATTTTGAATATATCACTTAATGAAGTCATCATAAGCAAAATAGTGTGAGGCTGAAAATGTGATAGTTTTCATTGTATATTAATTAGTATGATTAGTAAAGGTTTACAGAGTCTTCTTTCTAGATAATATAAATACCTTTTCATTGGTGAAAACCGATTTCAAATCCATAGAACGGTTTTGTCACAATCTTTTATTTTGTATTGCCATGTTTTGATGGGTAAAAAGTGTTGACTGGCCTCTTAATACCTGCTTTCACTGCACCAACTACAGCACCACATACACACTGTCCTGTAGCGTTAGCGGCCTCATTTATTGAAACCTAGATATTTTCATGTTTCAATGGATCCCATTATTACAAACTACATCATGCAAACACTAAGTCGCATACTTTTGGCATAATGTTCTTGTTGGTATATTTTTCCAAGAAACCCTGAAGATGAACACTATTCAGTTTCCACAATAGAATGTTGTACCTCACTAAAAGATTAACACAAGTCTTTAGAAAAATCGTCACTTGAACTTGATTGTTCTCCTAGTTTGCTTGTAATCAATTGTTGTCTTCTCAATCTTGTCCTTATGCCACACTGTATTAATAATATGCTGCACAACTTCAAATCTATTCGCAAAAACACTCTTTTCACATACCAGACAAAACAAAATGTTGCTGTCTTCACTAAAAACATTACTTCTGAACTCCTTTACATATTTACATAACAAAACAGATTGTGATGTTTTTATGGGTGTTATTCCTTTATTAAACTAATGGACTGTTCACATCTATCTTCTTGTATCAACATGCAATTTACACTTTCACTCTAAGAGTGACAGAACTCTTGATAACTCGGGGAACCACCCACCATGTGATAACATGCCTAGTGCTGATTGAATTTGCTTAACCGCATCACAACTCAGTGGAGATTCCCTGATCTTACCTGCACAATATTATATCATAACACACACCAGTTTTGTTTATTTTACATCCAATTGACTGCAGAGATTTTTTGATGAATTAGTAACTATCGATGATAGAAAGAGAACAAGTAATGATTTAATATGACTGTTATGAGTAAATTATGCAATTTTACCTTAGGAATTTAAAATATGTATGCAAAATTATTTCCCCTCAGAAAAAGCATTCATATGCACTCTCAAATGCCCAAATGGCCTATTATGGTGAGAATTACAAAGTATATTATTTCTGCATACCTTTAGATATGTAGAAAAGATCATATATTTAGCATACAAATCCATGCTCTATTTATAACTTACTTTGCTTGAAGTTTTATAAATCTTTGCAATCATGAAAACAGATTTTGAAACGAGTACTTCATGGTGTTTACGGGCCACAGCTCATGGAAAAGAAGATTGTAGGTTATTCAGTTAAAATATAAGGTCAACTTGGGTGTTTGTACACACTTCCTTTTTTACACTCAAAACATTTGTTTTATGGCCAAAAAATATTTAAAATTTGATTTGAAATTCAACTGTGGGCTTTCAATTGCTACAGCAATAAACTTTTACTATACTCTTAGATAATTTGAACTACAACCATATGTTTGAATACTTGTATTTTAAAATATTTTTTACAATATCATCAAAATGTTCAGATTATTAATATCATAGAGACTGGTCCTGTCTGAATTGTTTGCTTCACTGATCAATAACTTAGATCATATGACTGTCATGACTGTCCCAGCTTAAAGACATAAGAATAAAATGTATTTTTTGAAAATTAATGTTTCTTAAAATTATCAAATTTAATTTTTTGACCTCTAAATTCACTTAATTATTGTTTTGAATGTTAACTATAATACTTAAAGCATGAAACAAGCGGTTTAAAATGGTGAGGATATGATCTTGTTTCTTAAATAAGACCCCAAATATTAATATTTCAATACCTGCAATTGAATGAAAAATTAACATTTTCCCTAAAGCTTGAAGCTGTTCAGCTCTAGAATACTTTCATCAAAAAATACTACAATTTGTCAGATGTTGATAACTATTAAGTAAATGGTACGGTGCACCAAACAGACTTTCTTCAGCTTTTATCTTAAATATACAAGGAAAGAAATGACTTTCTAATTTTGAATAAACTTGATATTTATGAAAATAAGCTTATGTCAAAGAAATAATATAGCAATAGTAATGTTTACTAAATTAATAAAATGTAAACATTAAAATAACAAACCTTATAATCAATCCTAAAGACACGTTAAGCTGCTAAATACTCCAATTTTTACTTCACTCCCTAAAATTCATGAACAGAATATCCCAATAAGACCGCTTGTAAACCACCAAAATTCTCCTGCCTACAAAACCACCAGAAAAATAACCCATGTATCAACTCTTACAACATCAAAAATTCCTACAATTTCACTGACAAACTCAAAAACATAGCTCTTAATTCCAAATCTAAATTCATATCTCTTGACATCAATAACCAATATTCCTATTAATTTAAAGAAACCATCAGCATTATTCATTCCATGCTCTTAAAAAAAGTTTCTCAAAAAAATATTCGGACCAAATCACCAATATCATCCAAATTATATCCAACAAAAATTGTTTTCAATTCATCAAAAATTGTATTAACAAAATGATGGCCTAGCTCTGGGTTCACCAATTTCTTGCAGCATGTCTGAAATTTTCCTACAGAACACCGACCCAAAAATTATCAACCACCTCAACAAGTGCATTAATATTCAATTCAATTGTAGATATGTCAATGACATACTTATTATCTATGACAATAGTCATAATCTGCTTTATTTAATAACATTAATACTCTCAATAATAATCATCCTAAATTAACATGAACACAAACAACAACATCATTTATCTTGACCTAAGTATTTAAAAAAAACACATTGAATACATAATCTACAGAAAACCAACCCACACCGATGCGGTCATAAGCAACAATTCCAATCATCTATTATCTCACCCTTCCTTCACCTCTGACAAGACATCTTGTGAATGTGAGGAATGCCAGGTCTCCACCGTGGTTCGGATTCCACGTTAAACTGTAGGTCCTTCATTTCATCTCACAATCACCCTACCATTACACATTAGCGTAAGTGCGTATAATCCGAATGGGTAGTAATACGCGGTGCTAATAATAATAATAATAATAATAATAATATTATCTCACAAATTCATAACCTTCAATAGTCTCATCAATAGACTACTTCATATTCCAGTATCCAAAAAGAATATCAAAACTGAACTAAACATCATCAAGCAAATTGCCACAGCAAATGGATTCTCACATTCAGTAGTTTACACAATTCTTCAGAAACAAAAAGTCCAACCTCACAAACCTCTCAATTGACCCATAGCAACCTAGATAGATTAAGTTCAACTACACCGGCAAATAAACTACCAAAATCACCAATCTGTTCAAAAAACATAACAGAATTTCATATGGGACATATTAAAAAAACATATTAGCAACTCAAATCTCACCGTCGAAAATCCTTTCAACAAAGGTGGAATATATTAATTAACTTGTGAATATAACGCCACATGTGTTAGCCAAACTGGGAGGGCCTTTTATAATCATTATGTGGAACGTATTAGTGATTTCAAATATAATAGAACCAAATCTGTTTTCGGAACACCTCAAACTCGCTGGTCACCAACCAACAACCATTGATAAATGCATGAAAATTCTTCACAATTACTCTAAATGTCTTGAAATAAATATAGTCTAAAATATCCACATCCAAAATGTGGTCCTCTCCATAATATCATTATCAATGAACAAACTAGATTTGAAAACTAATCACTCATCAAAACAATCATAAAATTGCCTCAACATGTCAATCTCAAAAATAATCCTCATCCCTAAAAATATCCTGCCCTCCTTCCATCATAGCAATGACCTGATTGACCCAGTGTCGAGAATATTATAACCCTATTACCATTATCCTCTTAACAATTTTTTTCTAATATAGTTCACTATCAAAATAATAAGTTCGGACTATACCAATTTATATCTATCTATATTAAATAGTCCTTGTAATTTATACTTTTATCTCACTAGTGACACCACTAACTTCATAGACATAATTTTGTTCTTACGTTTGTCACACACTTATCTAGAATTTTCTCTAGCAAGTTTATAAAACCTTGACGACTTTGATGATTTTCATCACTTTTATTAAAGAGAAAAGACCAATTAAAATTCCGATAGGGAATGTAAACCTTTATTTATAACTGTAAAATCATTTTATTACATAAGAACTTGATATTTAATAACTTCAAATACTCATCATAATTCCTTTGACAATCTTCTAGAGTCTCATATGCAAATCTTGGAAGTAAATTGTTTATTAGTCTTTGTTATAATTCTTGTTAATTTTAAAAAATTGAACATCACATCTTCATACATTTAGTTTAATTATTAACATCATCATGAACTGTTTTCAGCCTTTGGCCAGGACTGTTTAGTAAAATGCCCCCATCTCCCTCTGTTTCTTCCTCCTGCACTCTCTTCTTCTTTCCTCTTACACACTTGCTGCTATCTGTTCCTCCCATCTCTTCCTGGGTCTCCCTTGCCATCTCTTCCCTACATACTTTATATCCATTAATCTTCTTGGAATCCTCTCCCCTTCCATCTTCATTACTTGTCTATATCATCTAGGCCTAGCTTCCTCTACTATCTCATGTACCCCAACTCTATACCTTACAGCTTCATTCCTAATCCTAACTCTTATGATGCTCCACAAAAATTTCATTCCCATCGCCTCACTTTCTTTGATTCTCTTTTATCTCAAGTCTAAGTTTCCGCTGCATATGTTACTATGAGTAGGAAGTCTCTTCTATACAACACTTCCTTACACTTTAGGGGCACGTCTATTTTACCATAGTAAGTCTCTTACACACCTGTATAAAACCTCTCCCTTCTGCCCTCGTTTCACAATCACACTACCCAATACTTCATACTCTCTGCTTTATCCATAATCATTTCCTTCGCCAATACAAATAGTAATGGTGAGAGGGCACTTCCCTGCTTGACTCCATTTTTAAATTGAAAACACTCTGTCCACCCTCTCTCCGTCTTAACACAACTCACATTATTATCACACATCTTCCTTACTCTCCTAGCCACTCCTCTTTCTACTCCAGCCTCCCCCAATGCTTTCTATACTTTCTTTCTATGCACACTATCATAAGTTTTTTCTACATCCATAAATGCTATTACCAAATCCTTTTTAAACTCTTATCTCTTTTCCATCAACTGTCTAATTCTAATTATTAAATCTATCATTGACCTCCTATCCATCTTCTCGTCACGCTTTTCCTCGCTCTCCTTTCGAGAATTTTTTCGTACATTTTCGCGCATTGACATATCCATGTTATGCCTCTATAATTTTTACACCTCTTCCTATCCCCTTCATTGAATATTGGTAATATAATTTTTTAATTACTAACTTAACGTTCACAATTAATTTAACTAGTTCTTTTGTCAATTCTAGATTTACATATTCATTAGATTTTAATCAACTCTTTAATTAACTTTAATTGTTTAATAAGTATTGTTACCTCCTATTTCAAAGTGTATATGTATCAATTGCAATCAAATAACCACTTAATTTACAAATCTCAATTCAATTTCAATTATTTTCATTCTAATTCTTTTAAACTTGTATAGTTGTGCTACAATTTATATAATATAAATACACTACAGTCTATCAAGTAATGTAGGATAATTATGTATGGTTGTGTTGGCAATATGTAATCATGTGGTCATGGTGGTCACATGATACATATTATATAGATTGTATATTCTCAGCAGTGTGTACATTATTAATTTTGATAAATGTTTTGTAACTAGCAATGTACTAGGTGTAATCTTTAGTAAAAATAGTAATGTCTTTCAATATTTCTAATTGTTCTAATGCTAAAATCTAACAAGTAACCAACTTATTTACAAACTGTAATAACTTTTATTTTCAATTTCACTTCAATGTTTTTTATACTTGTTATAAAATTCAACTTTGTAACTCTCAACGGTTTTCTGTTATAAATTGTCTCAAATACATTATGTATTACAACCTTTAAGGTTTTTGTCGATAATTTTTTAAATTTTTACATTTTATTAATTTATTAAACGCAACTATTGTTAAAATTATTTCTTTGACAATGGGGAGACTGTAGCACACGGAAACAGAAAAGTTTCTAGAATTTCTATCTTTGAAAATATTAAAGCTACATTGACACATAAGTTTTTCTCATAAAGTTTATTATATCGTGAATTGAGTGAATGCTGAGGATTTTTTAATATTATCATTAATTCAAGCCATCTTTTGTTTTTTAATTTTTTTTTAATTGTAGCAGTGTTTCATACTGCCCCACTATCTGGGCACAGTGAAACAAACCATGATTATTTTTTCTAAATTAGAAAATACATTTAATTGTGTGCATGTGTTTGGGTTAACAACTACTAAACGTTTTATTATGTTCTAATAACATAAAGTTATGATATCATAAATCATAAACATAGGCTACTTGGAATAATATAAATGTAGCCTATTACTTAATAGCCTTAGAAAAATGTTATTAAAATAATTCCAAGCTACAAAATGTTTGATATTTGTGTTCAAATGCTTCCACAAAAAAATAATATAAAGTTTTAAAATCATATTTCAGTCTATATTATAGATGAATTACTTAATGTTTTTAAAGACAGATTCACACCAAAGCTCAAATAACTTTTCTGTCTTGTCCGACCACAAAATGATGGTTTTGGGAGAATCATTTTTATCTGATCTTCGTGGTTTTACAAACTATCAGTTGTTTTATAGCTTCGTATGAGAGTTGTTACTTCATAGTCATTATCTTCAGCATTAGAGACCTCTTCTCAGGAATATCAAACTGAACGAGGACAAATTCTTATTTCTGAGGTCCTCGCTCAATGTCCTCAAAAGTAGCACTGAGAGGCGGCAGTTCATCATCCTCAGATTCTTCAAGGATCATTTCTGTTTCATGTCCTCCTTCAGGAACAGTTTCCTGTTTCTTAGAACCCTTTACTTTCAAATGATGTTTCCTTTCTATTATAGCATTTTTCTCAGGAGTGTTTGTAGCGATTATGCTTCTTTTCTGATGAGTAATCCTATTTTGGTTTTTGCATGCACCTGCTTTCGCGTATCCTGTATCTAACTTATTTATTTTTTAAAGAAGAAATATATAAACAAAACAAGGAATAACAATTTAAAAAATATTTGATACCTATAAAAATAACAAGTTTGGACCTAAATAATACTACAATATATGAGATGTTGTTATATTTATATTATTCCAAAACCAGATGAAATTTTTTTTTAATATTTGTGGAGCACAGTGAAATGTTCCACTCTGTTTCACTGTGTCTCCCCCCCCCCCCCCCCCCTCATGATATTAAAGGATGTATCCTAGAAACTTGTCAAGATACAAATATGTATCTCACCTTGACTCATGGCTGTTATATACTGATACAAATGACCACTGTAAAATAAACATCAAATTAAAACACGTATCACAATTACAAAATTTTGACGACCACGAAATTTTACTTTCACTCCCTTTAAGCATCGGACGTAATTTTTTTCGCAAGTTGGCAATGGCAATGCTATTAAAACTGGGCGTGGTTAATTCAACTAACTACCACCAAAGCACCACTATTCTTTAACCTTCATGTTGGCCAAGAGAATGTTTGTTTCACGGTGCCGTTGTGCCCCAGTCTACCCTAACCTTATTTTCAAAGATATCAAGTTACTTACAAATTAGAAAATCAGTTTCTTTCCTTGTATATTTAAGATTATTATATCTCCTTACTTCAATGACTATGAATATTATTAAAATAGAAATTTACTAAATACTCAAAAGATTTGTGAAATGAGATTTAGGTCTCTTTATTGTTGTAAAAGCATTACACCAAATATCATAAATTAAATGATATACACCGTTGCTTACTTACAGAAACATTTTATCCACCAAAGAGCATAAGAATCAAATTCATTTTCAAAGATCTGGATTAAAAATTAAACAAATTTCCTTATAGCTCAGAAATTATTGGCTTTATAAAAATATATGAGTTTTTATCTTTAACAATAATACAACTTGACAATAATAAGTTGTTTTTTTATCTCAAATAGTTGTGGAGAAATGATGAAAATTGGAAAATTTCCTATATGTAAGGTACCCTCAAAGTCATTTTCATGATAAAATGAGAATTTCCAACGTGTTTATAATAATAGTGTCTTGATATAAAATTTAATCAAAATTGTTAGAGAAATTGTAGCAATTATTGCTCCAAGTTAAAACAAAATGGGCAAGTCAATCATAATACACTTACCCAACCTCACCGACCAGGCTAGGCACCTCGAACAACAACACGTCTGGCCACATGAACAACACGCGAACATCTGCTAACGCCGAGCCTAGAGCCGCGTCTTGCTGCTAGAGACCACCACCCTGCTCAATGCCACCACAATAACAACGAGAATAGAGTAGAAAAGGATAGTAACGGCCAGGCCTTGCCAGATGAATATAGACGTTTGTAGTGCCGCGCGCATTTCCCCTTTTGTGTGTTTATCTCAGTGATCCCGTCTCTCGTGTTCGACGAGTGTGTGCACCATATATAAGACCGTCCGTCAAGGAAGACTCCACTCTTGGACTAGGCTCGGACACTGTAGGACGAAGCGGAGGCTTCAAGGAAATATTGATATAATGTAAGGAGAAATTCATGTTCGGCATAAATTTAGATATTGTAACTTTTCAAAATTCTCGTTTGGTCATTCTTTCTTTTAAATATAATTATTGAAGTCTTGTATGAATCTTCGTTCTTTTGCAGAACATTGGGATTAACTTTATTTATTCACATTCGTGAGTTGTGTTGCAATATGAGTTTAGTAAATATTTATGTGGGAAAGTTGTTTATAACTTTAGGTCAGAACTTGTCAAATGTTAGTAAAGTTAGGCGTTACCCTTAACATTTATTTAAAACTAACGTCGTTTACCGTACTTGTAGTGTTAGTAAAGAGCTACTTAGGAGGGTTCAGTAATTAGATTATCCCTGTACATTCAAGATTAGCACGTTATGAGTATACTTGTTACTTATATTAAAACTTTTACTATTACGTTGTTTTTTCGCAACTAGTACTGAAATGTGTCATATAGGAGAAATCATCTATAATATTAGATATTGTCACGCTCAAATTTAATAATGCCAGGCATTGATATTTAATTCACTTAATATGCCTGTGGTAAATAATATATAAAAAGAAAAAGAGTAAATGTTTATGAAATATTTTTTTTTGGATTATATCGAATGTTATTATTGCGCTTAGTCATTTACTGCTATTGTATTATGAGGAACCATTTAAGATTCTTCAAACTATATGCATGTTCTTAATAAAACTTGTCAGAAATTAAATCAAAGTGCTCGATTAAGACTTTAAATCTTTTAATATTATAGTTATGTCCTGTTATCCCTAGGTTTTAGAGATGTTTAATGTCCAAAACCCCTTTTAACTTAGCCTTCGACCTCTTCATATAATATTATTTGATCATTGAAGGTGGACCGTAGTTTCCCGCTGCTAGGAGTGAGTTGCGTGCGCTGGGAGCATGTTGTGTACCCAGCATTTTTTAACACAAACAAAAAGTTAATCACACTGCGCACTTCTATTGGTCTATATTTTCCCTTTTTTGTTATAACACTGAATATTTTTATATATGTATTTGAACCCCTCTAATCTTAGAGCTTGGGTTACAAAATTTAAAGAATATATTTTTTTTTCTCTTTTCGCCCTTCATTAAACTACCCCTGAATTTAGGGTTGAATATCTAATTCCAAAAAACCCTCGGGGGGACCTTATGAAAACCCCTATACCAAGTTTTAGCCCAATCTGTAGAATAGTTTTGGCTCTAGCCCGAGGTACAGACAGACAACATTGCGAAAACAATTTTTGATGATCACAAGGTGTTGAGGAAAGTAAAGATGCAGGTTTGAGAAGTGGTTACTCATTAGATGATTTCACATGGAATGAACTGCATTATTGGAATAGCTAGTTGTCAAAAGTATGAATAGTTCATTTAGGGCTGAAAATAATTATGTTGGTTCTAGATCAGTGGAGGGCCTGACACCGGTCCACGTGGCTGCTGCATGGGGTAAAGTAAGTCTCCTGTACCTCCTACTGGTGAATGGTGGAGACCCTTGGCTGTTGGACGAGGACAGGAACAATGCCTTCCATTACGCTCTTCAAGAGAGGCACTGGGATGTTTTACAGTTGCTCCACAGGTTCAGACTGACGGATAAAAACTCTGATGACTCTGTCAAATACACCATCACCTTGAGTAAGATCTACAAATGTTTCAAAACGATTTATAAATATTTTAACAAATCTAGAAACATCTTTTGACATGTGACATTATTTTCCAAACACAATTGTTTAATAGATTATTTATGTTCTTGCAGCCCAATACTAGTAATTATGTGGAGAGTAGATTTTGCATCTTTCATTACAATTTTTTCAAGTATATTAGTTAAAGAATTATATAATGTTGTTATCGCATCGCTATCGAAATATTTCCTATGGTTTCTCATTTGATTTGAAGTTGATACTTTTACTTGGTAATAATTTACAAAATAAATAAATATTGTAATCAATAGTGATTACATTTATAGACAATAGTAGTAATCCATGCATTTTAACTCACCATAATCAACTGTTTCCAACCTTTGGCCAGGTCATTTTACTAAAATGCTTTCATATTCCTCTATCCTTCCACTATTCTTCCTCTTTTAATTACTTTCATTCTTCTTCTATCACTTGCACATTTTCTGTTAGATGCTTCCATTTCTTATTTTATTTTTTTGTCTCTCTTGCGGTCTTTTTCATACATACTTTATTTCCAACATTTTCTCTGTCATTCTTTCTTTTTTCCATCGTCCTTACATGCTCATACCATCTCAGTCCTGCTTCCACTACTATCTCATGTACTCCCTGCAACCCCACTCTTCTCTGGATAACTTCACTCCTAATATTGTTTCTCCTCGTGACAGCTAACATGCTCCTCACAAACTTAATTCCCCATGGTTTCCACTTTCCTAGTTTCTCTAACATTCATTGTCCATGTTTCTACTACGTATGTCACAATGGATACAAAGTATGCCCTGTCTAACACTTCCTTACACTTCTCTTCTTCATAGCAGGTCTCTTACACACCTATAGAACAACTCTCCATAGCAGGTCTCTTACACACCTATAGCACAACTCTCCATAGCAGGTCTCTTACACACCTCTAGAACAACTCTCCATAGCAGGTCTCTTACACACCTATAGCACAACTCTCCATAGCAGGTCTCTTACACACCTATAGCACAACTCTTCATAGCAGGTCTCTTCACACCTATAGCACAACTCTCCATAGCAGGTCTCTTACACACCTATGAACAACTCTCCATAGCAGGTCTCTTACACACCTATAGAACAACTCTCCATAGCAGGTCTCTTACACACCTATAGCACAACTCTTCATAGCAGGTCTCTTACACACCCATAGAACAACTACCCAGCTTCACTCTTCTCATTACATCCTCTAACCTCAATCACTGCATGGTGATAATTTGTTCCAGATATTATTTTACTTTTAGCCATAATGCAAGTAATACGTCCATTGACAAGAGCGGTCTCAATCAAAATATACCAAAGAAGAGGGTACCACTTTTTGTTTTTGGGGGTATACCTGTAGTTTTTAGGCATCTGGTCAAATAAATTTATCTAATCCATAAGTTGATTGTAGTGGGTCACCAATTTGGGCCTAGACAAATTACAGAACACATTTTCCCCTTAGAATGTAATTGCACTAATTCAATGTCACTATTATGTAGAGTAGAAAGAAGGTTCACTCCCCTCATATGGTGCCAATTACAGGTAATGTTACGTGATTGTGGTATCATTTCAATAGGAAGGCCTTTTATGTTTGACCTCACAGTTCTGCATGCACCTATGTCCCATGTGTTTAGTTTATAGGTTATAAGAAGGTTCATTCAGTCAGTTTCAATATTATTATTTTTGGTCCAATTCCCAATTTTGCTCAATATGTTATTTAGTCCAATTCCTTTTTTCGTCCTGTAAATTCATGTTCAAAATAGATAATCCAATAGCATCCTATTTGCTATTTCGTATAATGAATTCAAATGAAACAGGTAAGGTGAAAAAACAAAAAATAAAACAACTGAGTGGGTAGAGAGTGTATTGATTATTTATATTACATGTTTATTTTCTTTGATTATCATACTATTGTGACTAAATAAATGTGCTACTGACTTTGTTTGAAGTCAATCATTTGTCTTTCTCCTGTGCAGGATTGCTGTGTAACTTCAGGTGGTAGGCACAAGCAGGGAGGTACACTTTGAGCTCGCGTAGTTCCAAACAATTTGATCAACTCTATGTTGATTCAATACATATCTTTTTGAAATGGGTGATTTAAAATTTGTGTGGCCTCCTCTCATCTGGGCAGTCATAGTCTGTCTCCCGTTGCATAGTTCTTATAGTATCCAGAAATCTCAATGTGCTAGCGTGGGGGGTGACTTCTACTTTGGCAAGTTTTAAATTAAATTCCTCAACGGAGTTGTTGGTTCTCTGCCGACCGTTCAATACGTGGTCAAGGACGTTCTACATGTCAGGTGCAAACAGAGTTGAAACAGCCCTTCTGCAACCGCGTGCTGGTCTTCCTCTTGTATATGTGGTTTCTACATATGTAGCGAATTCGACGACTTCTTTCTCCAAGTCATCCATGAGAAGACCAAATTTTATACCAAATATTGCAGCAGTACAAATGGTAGGTCCATAATTTTCAACATTTTATTTCTTATATTGTTGGCAGCTCGGTGTTAAGGTAGGCATCTTTCAAACCTTGATTCACCAATTTGCACCACAACACTTTCCAAAAATGAAAAAGATATCCATGAACAACAATTCCGGAGAACTTGGTACAAAGCGCCTTCAGATTAGTCATCTCGAAATCACATGCAGCATGGCTATTGTGTTATATGGGGGAAAAATCAGTTCCTTATCAATGTTGTAGCTTTCTTCTGATTTGTGAGTTGAAAGAGCATACATCAAAGAAAGGTATGTATGACATGTCCATGTAAATGCCATGAATAGTGTGCAAGTGTAGAATTTGCCCCAGACCTGTTTGAAATGTGCCGTTGCTCCCTGCCAGCAACCTAAAGTCCTCCTCAGTGGAAAATAGAGATGGTCCACTCAAATCTTCGAATCCACTGAATCCTGACAAGTATTTGAGATTTGAGTATTCAGTGTGTTACTGGATTCGATGGTCGAATCTTTCACCTTGTAAACAAAGCATAATATTTTGAATTCAAAAATTACTTAGTTAGGCCTACTTGAAAAGCACAACTTAATCCATAATATTTATTTTGTCGGACAAAAAAGATTAGCATGAATAAAATCATTATTTAAAAAAAAAATTGTTGGGTGTGGAAAATCTTATGTGCCCTCCCACCTCTATGTGAAACTTGGACTCAACCGTTTCGGAACATGCTCACGTCTAAAACGTTCACCTCGCGAACAATCTTGTAAATATTTTAATGAACACATTAAAACTCTTCAAAAACTTAAAATCAAAACTAGAATTACAAATAAACTCCAAATAAGTAAAACAAATTATGGCTTTTTTTAAACAGAAATAAGAACACATTACACATGATACAAAGTCAACCGCCTTTACACACTATACATAGTCGGTCGCCATGATGTATATTATGTTTACTCGCCCAAGTGATGATTAAAATAAAGATACTGTTAATGCTTACTATCCAACTGGTTTTAATTATCTACAACTATGCAAAGAACCCCATTTTATTGCATATGATCCTTATATTAGACATTTTGTTGGGTTCATGAAAAATACTGTCAACATTCAGACAGCGATAAAACTGTTTATTTATGCCTACATATCATATATCGATTGTTTGCTTAGAATCGATTCAGGTAATCTGATCACTTAGTAAATGCTCTCGAGTTTTAAGAATCAAATAACTACTTGCTAATTCACTATTGGTTTTTAAACTGATTTTAACTTAGAGTTTATTATTTTTTTAAATATGTTATTGAAGTAATTGTAAAAATACTCAAACATAGTCCTGCCTTATAAAATGGGAATGAACATATTGTAGTCAAAAATATGTTTGTGTTCGTGTATTCTCAGAAATCGATATATTGCAAGAATCAAATATATTTCTTGTTTTCTATGCGAAGATAGATAATGGATACATTAGAAAATAATTATAAAATATACTTAGGCATTATTGAGTTCACTATTTCCAATGAATGTTTAATTTTTAAGCATGTTGTTGTAGTCTTTATTAGAAATATTTGTTTGTATTTTCATTTTTGCTATCTTAATAAAATTAATTATAATCCTTCACTGATGATTAAAGTTGATCAAAGGATAACTAGGCCTAATCTGTTTATATCATATGTTTTTTTTTTTTTTAGAAATTTAACTCATTCTAACAACACTTTTAAAATAACTAAAAGACACTCAAATTTTGATTGATTTGATTTTTAAACAATAATATGAGTATAGATTGTTTAATTTGGCTGGATTTTAACCAGTATTTGTAAGAGGTGGTTGGGGTTGATTAAAATTGAAAGTATGCTTGGATTCGGATTCAAGATTCGAGATTCAAAAATAAAATGTAGATTTGGATTTGATAAATAGTGGAAAATATTATTATTCTCTCTGGATTCTGAATTTCATTATTGTACATAAGGAAGCAATGGTTGGCCTTATTGTAAGGATTGGCAATAACCAGTTCAGCTAAGGTTCTTGGTATCTGCAGTCTCTTTGTTCTGGGCTAGATGTTTGATAGCATTCCTTTCAGGCAACTGTACCAGCACTTCATTGTTATTTACACTCACTGTCACTTGATTTATTATAGCAATGGGGGCACCATTAGGTGTTTGTTGAGCGCACAACTTCCTTAGATCTCACCACCTTATGATCCGGAGGATGTTTATGTTCTGCCGTATTGCATTTGCAAATAACAACCTTGTCTCTATCAAGGTTGGTAATGCACTGAGCATTGCATGTGGCACAGTTTTCACACCACCAATATTTTCTATTGCGTTTTGAATTGGGGGATCGGAATTGTATCCATTCGGAATCTTATCCGTTCCGATAGTTTTGTAAAAAAACTGCTTTTGTAAAAAATTGGAATTGTATCCACTGGAATTTTATCCACAAAAACTGGAATTGTATCCACTCAGAATGGTATTTATTCTGATAGTTTTGTAAAAAAACGGCTTTTGTGAAAAATCAGAATTGTATCCACTCGGAATGGTATCCATTCTGATAGTTTTGTAAAAAAATTGCTTATGTGAAAAATTGGAAATGGCCGACTTGAGGTTTAACAGAAGGAACGTTTAACGTAAAAACTTTGTCACACTTCTGGTAGAGGGCAGCAGGATGGAATCCTCTTAACTTACTAATTGTATACTAGAGTGCAGCCTTGTCTAAAAATATTTTCTTAAACCTGAAGTATTCATTCTCTTTAAAGATTGCACTGCATACTAGAAAATTAATTTGCAATCTTATTTAACTGGTAAGATTCTTTTTTTCAGGTCAATACATTTTAAAGTATGTATAGATTTCTATAATTTTAAAGAGATAAATCAATTATTTTATTTGGCAACAGACTTTAACCACTATGTTAAAAAATAATTATTGAAAATTTAGGTTTAATTTATTCAAATATATTGAGAAATGAGACACTGTTTATGAATTCTGGCAAGGATTGTATTAATGTAAATTGCAGCACTGCTTTACTCATGTTCTGTGCTCAGTGAGCTATAGGGATGGGAAGAATCGAGTAAAAGTAGTCGACTACACCTTTTGTGTATCGTAATCGGCTACTCGATTCTTCCAGAAATACTCGAGTAAAAATAGTTGGTCTGTGTTCTTCTTCTAGTTGCTCCCTTTTTTTTATCCTAATATTTAATACACAATATTAGTTTTCTTGCGTAAATATATATATTTGTATGGTAATGTGTACTTTCAGTGTTGGCCTGTTACAGGTCCTACGACTGTTGGCCAGCACTATAATAAAAGAAATTGAAATTGAAATTATTATTATTAGAGTTTACCAACATTTTTATTATTTATTACTATTGAAGTTTACCGACGTATCGACACAAGAAACATCATTAAGATTCCTTTACTCATTTTAATATGCACAGCAATATCCATAATTTCTAAACTTTATTTAACAACCTGTATATACGTATGTGCATGTGAGTGTAATTTATTTTAAAATAAAGAAGTCTTAGATTAAAATCATTCGATGACAATTTTCAGGGGACAGAAATAATAGCTTTGACACACATGACCCGTTCCCCTAAATCAAATTCCTGGATGCACCCCAGAAAGTTAATATCTTCAAAATTAATCCTGTTGTAAGTACTAAAAGGTCTTGTTTGTTTATAAAACACGAATAAAGCTATTTAGATAAAGCATTTTTTTTTTTAAATCTATTTAGCACCACGTCTTACTACCCGTTTGGGTTATACGCTTAAGTACTAATAACGCTAATGGGTGAGGGATTGGGAAGTGAACCCACATTTACTTGAAGGGAGAGTGGAAAACCATCTTTGAAAAACAACCCCAGTTCACCCGACCGAGATTCGAACTTTGATCTCCCCGTCCCCGGCATTCTAGCTCAACACAAAATAGTACGTTAGCTAACCACGCCACCAAGGCGGGTGTAAGCATTTTCACTTCTTCTTACAAAACCAAAGTTATACAAATAGGTTTTATCTAATCAAAGCAACACTATTTATGCAAATTATTTAAAAAGCTAAACAGAATCAAGCTTACTCTATAAAAAACACTTTTAACAAAGGGCCTAGGCCTGTATCATTCAATACATCACCGGGAATATTTTCAATAACTCAGGTTTGGAGGTAATAGTAGTAATAAAGTGAAACACAATTAGTGTCAAGTGAAGGGTTTTACCTGATCAGGATATAAATGGGGTGAGGGAAGGGGGAGTAGCTGGGCTTATGGAAAAAGATGGAAAGATAGATAATGCCAAAACGGGGTGAGGAGGAGAGGGAGAGGGGTTTCGTATAACCCCTAAAGTGTGAACGCGAAGTTAGTTCATAAGGATATTGAGACGTGAAGAATTGAAAAAGCAGTGGACATTTCAATCAAGACTTCTATAAATGTCTTAAAAAAACAACTTTTGATTTAATTTGTGGAAATAATTTTTTCTTTCTCTCACCGGTCGGGCAGAAAAAGTATTGCTATCGTTAAAATAAAATTTGAAGTTTTGATAAATATCGACGTTTTATGACCCCCTGAAACAGAAAACATTACTTTAGTGAAGCCGCCTGTCTGTGTATTTGTATCTCTGCATAGAGCCTAAACCATTTCATCGATCAGGCTGAAACTTGATATCTAAGGTTTTGATAGGGCTCCCCAGAGAGGTTTTTGGAGTTAGATATCCAACCCTAAAATTAAAGGTAGTTTATTTAACGATGTTGCCTACTTGGCGAATTCAAAGCGATTTTATGAAGAGGGTTGCATCTTAACCTAACACACTCAAGCATAAAATATGTGGCCTCATCTGACAGTTCTTACCCCCTCCAATACTACCCTTCCCCTCTTTTGCTACCTGTGTCAGGAGGGTACAAACAAACTCCACTCGCCACTCGGCAAGACTGACAGGTCAGCTTTTCAGTGATAGAGATTCAAATACAACCATTTCCCGTGCTGATAACTAAGTGAGCTAAGGCACTAGAGTGACTAGACCAATGGCTTACAACCTGTGAGTCGCGACCCCATTCAGAGTCGTGGCATTTATTTGGTGTAATCACATTGCTTGTTGAGATTATAGTGTTGTGTTTACTTTTTAAATTGATTATTATTATAGGAAGGTACAAAATTCAAATACAGTAAAAACAGTTTAGTTACTAATTATGTTTCTTTTGGTCACCTAACTCAAGCAGTTTCTTGTTGACTTAGTTTGCTGTATGAGTCTCGTGTTAGGCGAGAAGCGTTGCTATCAAGCTTTCTAAATACCCGCGTGGCTCGTTAATTCACTTTTGAAACATTTTAGTCCCTTTCATATAAATAATATAGCATAATCTGGTTTATAGGAATTAAATCAAACACGTGGGCTTAGTTTAGTTTAACTGATGAGGTCAGGATTCATATTCTGACTGACGGTTCTGGGATTGATTTTCCCTATACAATTTTTCACTCTCCCTCCTCGCAACTTCATGTAAACTTAATCTTAATTCAACCTTTTTCATCCCTAACACATTAGCGAAATTAGTAAACATGTTTATAATCCAAACGGGTACTAAGATGTGGTGCTAAAATTTGTATAGCTCTGATTAGTAAGAATATTAAAAAACTAAAATTTAAAAACCAGGTTATTAATATTTGTAGGCCATAAAGTGTTTGGGATGGTCTCCAAGACAAAATTTGATGTCAAACCCGGCAAAAGGTTGGAAACCACTGAACTAAACTCTCATTTCCCCCACAGGTTAATGTTCGAATTATAAAAGTGAATTGGGCATTTTCCTCTTCATACTCATCAAAATGTTAGTGATGGATGTTATCATTTATCAATATATTTTATGGCAAGGAGAATTTAAAATGTGACTTGATCATCATTGTAGATGTTAATTCTCGACAATTAGCTATGGTTAAACTCTATAATTTAGGCTAAGAATGGAAATACTAGGCTCAATAAGATTAACCTAACTCAGATCAAAACAGCCAATGATCATTTGATTTCAACGTCTGTGTATGAAATTTTCAATCTGTCATCATTTATATAATGCGTGCGAGAGAAATACATTTTCAAGTATTTTTTCTTTCTTTTAAAACTTGATAAGGCACGCAAATTTTTAATAAATGTCAGTCTATATTATATTTCGTGTGATTAATTGTTACTAAAATATCTAAATATCATAAATATGTACAAAACCTTTATAAATTTATGGAGCAAATAATGAATACCGATAAGTCGTTTCACTCTTAGATTGTAGTAGATGCGCTTATAGATACTTACGTCTCTTTCTATCCCATTGGTATCCCCGTTAACGCTATTCTTTTTCTAATCAGTGAAACTGCATTTATGTAGCTTAAAAACAAACACAATTATTTATACGAAATAAGCACCCAATATTTATTATACAACATTCACTGATGCATCTAGTGAACGCAATATATACTAAAAAAGCTGATTCTTAAACCACTTTTTTTCAACCAAATTATGAAAATTAACATTCTCTTTCAGCTTCAAAAGTCTATATATTAATATCACGCCATAATTATATTTCCACTAGTGTGTGAAATACAGTAATTTTATGGTGGTTGTAATAATTGTGGTGAACATCGCTTGCAAATACTGTCACCGTTAGTAATGAGGGGCTCGGAAACGCTATCATGAATACTTGGAGATAAAGAAGCAGGAAAGATGTGAAGAAGACAATAAGAAGGCAGAAAAGAGTAAATTATACATACAAGTTAAAGATTTAGAAGGAAAAAGAAAAAAAATTAATGATGGCAACTGAAGAGAAACGAGAAGCAATAGAAGTGGAGTTGCAAGAACTGAAGAAGAAACAAGCTTCACTTTATTAAATATAGCATAGTATCTTATTGTATGACTTTTGATAATTTTAATAAAAAGAAAATTGTCTTGAGACATAAATAATATGAAAGCAGACACAGTTCATCCTGTTGTGAGCTATTCAGATCAGGATATGTACAGTTTAGGTAAAATAAGACTGTAATGATACCAAACTATTTAGTATGTTCTTAGTGGCTTGTTATTTAGTACGTATTTCTGCACATGATACCAAAGTGAATCAAGTTTGTTACAACTTTTTGATAGGGTTAGACATATTTAATTATTTTTCCATCATTTTCCCTGAACCGATTGGCAAGACGTCTGCTTTCTTATTCTTCCATGAGAGGTGAGGCAAGGTCAGCTGTAGGGGAGGAGGAGGTCAAAATAAATGTATTTAAATTAATATTTTCACATGTATAGTAGAAATTTTATGAGAAATTGGTCAGGGAACTTGGGAAAATAGCCAGGGAAAAGTCAGGGAGAATTTTTTTTACAAATACTGTAGGAACCCTGCATATGATGCTCTAAATAAAAAGAGCCGTACTTCGCCTGCTGGACCAAAACTTAGTTGTACATATGTCCTTTATTGACTGGCCAACATATCTGAAGATGTGGCTAGCTGGGAAACTCAAAATTATGACTTTTGATGAACCTTTAGTGGGCAAGATCCACGTAACCACACTCATGATTACTATTTCTATGTAATAAAAATATCAGGGCTGTCAAAAACTATCAAGCACCACTTTAAATATCCGAACATACTGGATCATCTGTAATAAGGCCGGCTCCACATAGTGAAGACCTGCTGATAGCAGTTCCTCCAAGTGCATGGAATGAAGGAACCAGTGATTAAGATAGTGTAGATGAATGTGTTACATTCGCTACTGAACCATCCACTTGAGAGATTTGGACTACCAACTATACTACCTTTAGTTATGTAAGAAGATCTGAGTGACCTAGTATGTGACAAAGTTAACTCCTTGTTTTCAGGTACAGCAATAGAAATTACTTGAATCAGGATCTAAAATATAATTGCATTAACAAGGCAGTGACTAGTCACTAATCACTAGACTATGAAGAAGAAAGAATTAGGCATCAGACACAATCCTAATGAATGATGCATTGAAGTTCAGTTTGAATAGAGTTCTGCTACATAATAACAATAAATAACTACTTCATGCCACAGGCTTGGAAGAAAATTAATATATGCGCAAGTTTCTGAGTGGATTTATGTACATTGTTGGCATGTCTTTTGTGATCTTAAGGATATTAGAATAATTACAGGTCTACAGGGAGGTTTCACAAAATATCGATGGTTTGTGTCTGTGCACAGTAAAGCAAAGCATTTTATTGTGCAAAAATGGAAAAATAAAAGCAAATAATTAATTACCTGGACGAAATACTAAAAATATGATCTACTGGTTGAAACAGAAGATGTTCTTAGCCCCTCATTTACATAAAAAACTTGATTTAAAGCCTTAGATAAAATATGAAGTGGATTCACCAATCTTGAAGACATTTTCCCAATATAACAGATGATAAGATGAAAGGAGGAATTTTAATTTGGTCCCAAACAAGGACATTTCTGAAAGATGATACAGGGCACCGAAATGCAATTGTGCATGGATTTCTTGAAAACAGGAAAGAAGACAATAATGAATCTCTGGTGTAAACTCCATTACAATACTATTAAGCTATGGAATATCGAATATCTTTGAATCATTTTATACATTCACTTTTTATATTTTCATAAAGAAATATCCTAGATGGAAAAGTGTTATCAAGGTCAACTGTTTCCAGCCTGTGGCCTGGTCATTTTAGTAAAATACCTCCATCTCCCTCTATCCTCCACCACTACATATCACATTATCACCAACTGTTTCCAGCCTGTGGCCGTGTCAGTTTAGTAAAATACCTCCATCTCCCTCTATCCCTCCACCACTACATATCACATTATCACTAAGTGTTTCCAGCTTGTGGCCGGTCAGTTTAGTAAAATACCTCCATCTCCCTCTATCCCTCCACCACTACATATCTCATTATCACCAACTGTTTCCAGCCTGTGGCCGGGTAAGTTTAGTAAAATACCTCCATCTCCCTCTATCCCTCCACCACTACATATCATATTATCACCAACTGTTTCCAGCTTGTGGTCGGGTCAGTTTAGTAAAATACCTCCATCTCCCTCTATCCCTCCACCACTACATATCACATTATCACCAACTGTTTCCAGCCTGTGGCCGTGTCAGTTTAGTAAAATACCTCCATCTCCCTCTATCCCTCCACCACTACATATCACATTATCACCAACTGTTTCCAGCCTGTGGCCGGGTCAGTTTAGTAAAATACCTCCATCTCCCTCTATCCCTCCACCACTACATATCACATTATCACCAACTGTTTCCAGCCTGTGGCCGGGTCAGTTTAGTAAAATACCTCCATCTCCCTGTATCCCTCCACCACTACATATCACATTATCACCAACTGTTTCCAGCCTGTGGCCGGGTCAGTTTAGTAAAATACCTCCATCTCCCTCTATCCCTCCACCACTAACATATCACATTATCACCAACTGTTTCCAGCCTGTGGCCGGGTCAGTTTAGTAAAATACCTCCATCTCCCTGTATCCCTCCACCACTACATATCACATTATCACCAACTGTTTCCAGCCTGTGGCCGGGTCAGTTTAGTAAAATACCTCCATCTCCCTCTATCTTTCCACCACTACATATCACATTATCACCAACTGTTTCCAGCCTGTGGCCGGGTCAGTTTAGTAAAATACCTCCATCTCCCTCTATCCCTCCACCACTACATATCAATTATCACCAACTGTTTCCAGCCTGTGGCCGTGTCAGTTTAGTAAAATACCTCCATCTCCCTCTATCCCTCCACCACTACATATCACATTATCACTGTTTCCAGCTTGTGGCCGGGTCAGTTTAGTAAAATACCTCCATCTCCCTCTATCCCTCCACCACTACATATCACATTACCAACAACTGTTTCCAGCCTGTGATCGAGTCAGTTTTGTAAAATACCTCCATCTCCCTCTATCCCTCCACCACTACATATCACATTACCATTGTTTCCAGCTTGTGGCCGGGTCAGTTTAGTAAAATACCTCCATCTCCCTCTATCCCTCCACCACTACATATCACATTATCACCAACTGTTTCCAGCTTGTGGCCGGGTCAGTTTAGTAAAATACCTCCATCTCCCTCTATCCCTCCACCACTACATATCACATTATCACCAACTGTTTCCAGCCTGTGGCCGTGTCAGTTTAGTAAAATACCTCCATCTCCCTCTATCCCTCCACCACTACATATCACATTATCACCAACTGTTTCCAGCTTGTGGCCGGGTCAGTTTAGTAAAATACCTCCATCTCCCTCTATCCCTCCACCACTACATATAACATTATCACTGTTTCCAGCCTGTGGCCGTGTCAGTTTAGTAAAATACCTCCATCTCCCTCTATCCCTCCACCACTACATATCACATTATCACCAACTGTTTCCAGCTTGTGGCCGGGTCAGTTTAGTAAAATACCTCCATCTCCCTCTATCCCTCCACCACTACATATCACATTATCACCAACTGTTTCCAGCCTGTGGCCGGGTCAGTTTAGTAAAATACCTCCATCTCCCTCTATCCCTCCACCACTACATATCACATTATCACCAACTGTTTCCAGCCTGTGGCCGGGTCAGTTTAGTAAAATACCTCCATCTCCCTGTATCCCTCCACCACTACATATCACATTATCACCAACTGTTTCCAGCCTGTGGCCGGGTCAGTTTAGTAAAATACCTCCATCTCCCTCTATCTTTCCACCACTACATATCACATTATCACCAACTGTTTCCAGCCTGTGGCCAGGTCAGTTTAGTAAAATACCTCCATCTCCCTCTATCCCTCCACCACTACATATCACATTATCACCAACTGTTTCCAGCTTGTGGTCGGGTTAGTTTAGTAAAATACCTCCATCTCCCTCTATCCCTCCACCACTACATATCACATTATCACTGTTTCCAGCTTGTGGCCGGGTCAGTTTAGTAAAATACCCCCATCTCCCTCTATCCCTCCACCACTACATATCACATTACCACTGTTTCCAGCCTGTGGCCATGTCAGTTTAGTAAAATACCTCCATCTCCCTCTATCCCTCCACCACTACATATCACATTATCACTGTTTCCAGCTTGTGGCCGGGTCAGTTTAGTAAAATACCTCCATCTCCCTCTATCCCTCCACCACTACATATCACATTATCATCAACTGTTTCCAGCTTGTGGCCGGGTCAGTTTAGTAAAATACCTCCATCTCCCTCTATCCCTCCACCACTACATATCACATTATCACTGTTTCCAGCTTGTGGCCGGGTCAGTTTAGTAAAATACCTCCATCTCCCTCTATCCCTCCACCACTACATATCACATTATCACTGTTTCCAGCTTGTGGCCGGGTCAGTTTAGTAAAATACCTCCATCTCCCTCTATCCCTCCACCACTACATATCACATTATCACCAACTGTTTCCAGGCTGTGGCCGGCTCAGTTTAGTAAAATACCTCCATCTCCCTCTATCTTTCCACCACTACATATCACATTATCACCAACTGTTTCCAGCTTGTGGCCGGGTCAGTTTAGTAAAATACCTCCATCTCCCTCTATCCCTCCACCACTACATATCACATTATCACTAACTGTTTCCAGCTTGTGGTCGGGTCAGTTTAGTAAAATACCTCCATCTCCCTCTATCCCTCCACTACATATCACATTATCACCAACTGTTTCAAGCCTGTGGCCGGGTCAGTTTAGTAAAATACCTCCATCTCCCTCTATCTCTCCACCACTACATATCACATTATCACCAATTGTTTCCAGCTTGTGGCCGGGTCAGTTTAGTAAAATACCTCCATCTCCCTCTATTCCTCCACCACTACATATCACATTATCACCAATTGTTTCCAGCCTGTGGCCGGGTCAGTTTAGTAAAATGCGTCCATCTTCCACCATTTTTCTCCTCTCGCTTGCACACTTTCTATTATCTGCTTCTGCCATCTTTCTTGGCATCCCTTGTAGATGTTTTTCTTACATTCATCTCCGACATATTCTTTGACATTCTTTCTCATACAAAATGAACTGTAAAAAATATATTTGTGGCAATCATTTTTAAATACTATAAAGCAGAGGTGGCCAAACAGTCAATCAAGATCTACCGCTTGACCGCAGCCAATAGTTTGGTCTATCGCCTGGTCAATCGATTAAAAAGAATGGGAGAGCAAAAATTAAAGAGGATCTCTAAGCTGGCCTCACTAGATTACTACTATGTCAAAAACACCAACACTAGAAAAGTCCGCATTAGATGATCTACCCGGCCCGAGAATAATAGTAATACTGGGCGACGTGTTCCAAGAGTCCAGGCACCAAATCAACACACCCTGTATTGCCCCCTGGAGGGGGGGTAAGGCAACACTCACCTGACATCAGATGTTTCCAACTTCAGTTAAAAAGATGGAGTTCGAAGAATCGTAAACAACTGCATTGCGACGATAGACATCCAATCAGCGACCAGGAAGACTTGTGAAATTACAGCATGATGACAATGCCTTGTACTGCGTGGCTGACTGACTAGTGTGAACAATCCCACCCCCCCTTTCTTGTTTTCTAGACTCAATATATAGGAGAATGTAAATTGTATTATATATAGCATTATTGAATAGAGCTTCATCGAAAGAGCGGACTATGTGTTGGGGTCATGGAGGAAAGACCTAGGAAAATCTTACGTTTGATATAAATTATTTTTATAGAACTAACTATTTATTGGGGTCATGGAAGAGGGACTTATGGAATAAATAGTTAAAATCTTTGAGTCAACGCCATGGGGAAATCGCGTCTGGCATTTATTATTTTTTATGGCTAACTTTGTTTTGGGGTCATGGAGGATTGACCTGTAATGTAAATTGTTAAATCGTTGAGTCAACGCAATGGAGATATTTCGTTTGATGTTAGTTAATGTAATATGTAGAACAGATCATATGTTAGCGTCTTGGGAGATAGACCTGTTTTGTCATAATGTTAAAATTGTTATAACTCAAGTAGAGTAATGGAGGAGTTACGTTTAAATAATTATATTTCATACTATTGTCCAGGGTCATAGAGACATATATTAATAATATGGAAATGTCAAGAATGTCATTGTTAGTTATTATATATAGTGTTGTAACCATTAGACGTTACATTCTCAAATTAAAGTAAACTACTTTGTGGTTACGCAACTTTTTGTGTTTGATTCTCTGCGTCATGGATTATATCCATGAATTATCCTTGTAACTAATGTAAACTTTGAATTGAAGTAATTAGTAGGACATGAGATATCACACTGTATTTGTATACAGTAAAAGTCTATACCTTTATTTATGGGTATCAATAGGCTTATATATATTAGTACCCATTTGTGGGTAACTATTTTTGAAAGACCTTAAGTCATGATTTTAGGTACAGTAAATTGAGAAATGTGTTTGGGTAGTAGTTCTACCAGATACCTGAAAGACGGTACATTATATGATGCAATGTTTTCTTTTACAGTAGTAGCTATTAGAAAGTTTTTGAATTAAGGCCATATGTTCCTTTGTCTGTTTTCTGTTTTGAGCTAATTAAAATATACCTGATTGAAAACTATGCTATTTTATCTGTTGTCATTTATAAAATGTACGTTACGTCCTCCCGTCCTGTAGTTTTAGGGGCCTTACCTATAGGAGCAGCAGAGGGTGTAGCAGTAAACCAAGGTCCAACGAAAATTATACGCTTCGTTTGATGCTGTTTCTGAAGGCAGGTGGTTCATTGTCTATTTATTATAAATCTTGATCATCGAAAACCTCTTCTTTTGGGTACGGTCAATGTCTGATAGAGCTAGAGCATTTGTAGTGTTTAAAGGGGAGAAGAGAGTATCAGTTAAAGGTATAAAGTTAAATATGGTACTTGGAGATGGGATTAATCCAAACCGGGGAAACTATAATCCAGTACAATTGGAATAGTAGGCTAGACCATAGCAAAATTGTAAGTACTCACTCATCGTCATCATGGATTTAGACCCAAATAGGTTACTGAAAGATGAACTCCAATACGAAGTTAATATTCGCAGTGAAGCCCCGTTAGACACGTTAGATGGGTTACATAGCCAGCTCCTTCAGCTATTAGATAAGGAAAGAGACATAAATTCCCCCGCTATCGGAAGAACGTAAGTTACATAACTTAAGGAAAGACATAACCGACAAGACAGAGCTTACCCCGAGTCAAATAAAGAAATACCAAACCTCGTCAAGGCTAGAATGGGCGACCATAGATGATACAACGTTAATACAAGGGAAAGAAACATGTTTGAAACTACGCGAGCAACTTAGAGTAAGGGTAAGGTCACTTAAGGGGGAAGATAAGGAGCCCGCGCGTACAGGAAATGAAGAAGTGTTACCCAGACGCCTGAAAGAGGTCTCTTTGGTTTTGAATGACACGTCAACAGATATCAAAGAAACCCCTAATAATAAGATAAATATAACTGATCCCATTCAAACGGAATCACAAAATTTTGTTAAGTCAAGACTTTTAACAGTGTTGAGTATAATGAGAAAATGGAGAGTACATTTTGGGGAGGAGTCAGACCCAGTGGATTGTTTAGAAAGGTTAAACGAACTTAAACCCACTTACCATTTAACTGATAGAGAGTTATTGCAAGCTCTTCCCGAAATTTTTTAAGGACGTATATTATGGTGGTTAAGAAACAATCAAAAAAACTGGAAGCGTTGGGTATCATTTTTGTAGTCAACAAGTCCTGACAGTATTTAGAGCATAAAGAGTTTGAGCTTCAAACTGACAACTCCACTTTATCTTGGTTATTAGGTCATCCTAGACAAATAGGAAAAATAGCGCGATGGATTGCCCAACTAAAAGTATTGAGGTACTCGCTAACCCATATCCCAGGAAAAGAAAATGTGGTAGCGGACACGCTATACTGAATGTTTGAAGAATAAGGACGAGAGCTCGGACCTACGCCGACGCCCGGAGAACAAGAACACTGTGCGCCGACGCCACCGCCAGAAGAACAAGGAAAACATCGGGGGAAAGAGTCACCACGGGAGGAGCCAGTAGTGATAGGAGTATTGGCAGGGTTGCCAGAACTGTTCTTACCCATCAAAACAACTCAACAAGACGACCCCAAACTACGAAAAATTATAAACGATCTTACCCAGGGTGAGATTAGCCAGAACTACAAAATCAAAGACGATATCTTGTTACATAAACCGTCGCGAAAGACTGGCTGGAAAGTGTGCGTGCCCAATTCTCGCACCCGGGTACTATTCAAGTATTTCCACGTGTCACCGGTAGGCGACCACTTAGGGGGGGCTAAAACGGTGGCCAAAGTCAAGAGACAATTTTTTGGCCCGGCATGAAACAGGACATACGTCACCAAGTTCATTCATGTGAGGTTTGCTTGCGTTCTAAACCTGCCCAGAACCGTAGGTACGGATTTTTATCCTCGGACGTAGCTCAATTTCCCATGCAAAGAGTATATGTTGATCGTTTTGGTCCCTTACCCAGGTCCAGTGAGGGCAACGTTATTTTACTGACTGTGTTAGATGCCTTCTCAAAGTTTATTTGGCTTATCCCCTTTAGGGCTTCCCCATTCTTGGCAGTGGTCAAAGCCCTGAATAAGGAAGTTTTCAAGAACTTCAGTTTTCCATGCTCCATTGTGTCGGACAATGGAAGCCAGTTCACCTCTCGTTTATTCAAAGATATGTGCTTTTACAGGGGTAATAGACACTTCACCACTACTCCATTTTATCCGAATCCGAACCATGCCGAACGTTTTCATAAAAACCGTAAAGCCTCTCTAATAGCCTATCATCATCATTTCATAGGAAATGGTACACCACACTACTTTGGCTACAATTAGCGTTCAACTCCGCTGTCCACACCAGTCACAAAGCTACTCCAGCCGAATTGTTATTAGGTTATGAACTGCTGTCACCTATTAATCTGCGCTGTGAGTTATATCCAGGGTTTTTAGAGGAAGAGCCCCCGAAAAGAATGGTAGAAAAATGGGAAGTAGCGTTCAGAGAGCTGAAGAAGTCGCGTGACTTAGTCGCCCGAAGATAAGACGCTCAGAGAGCATCAGTACCCTCTAAAGTAGGTGACAGAGTAATGTACGAACTTCACACCTTGAGTAAAGCAGCGGAAGGAGTGACAGCTAAATTAAGCTACAAGTGGTCAGAGCCAATGGTAATTAGTCAATTTTTGACACTAGTGACAGTGCTACTAATTGACCCTCTCACCAAATTACCAAGTAGCAGAGCCCACGTCTCACAACTGAAGCCCTATGCACAGTGAACTGTCCAGAAGAGGAGTTTGGTTTCCCTTTTCTCTTTGCATGCCCCTCGATCTATTAGATTTGGTAACTACGGCGTGAAGTACTACGACGCGTAGTGCGGGAAAAGCCCTTTCTCTTTTGTGTGTGGGTCTTTTCTCGGTAAAGGGATGTTATTCCGGTTGCAGGGTATATTTTGTAACTGCTCTGATTGACCTTGACCGAATCCTTAAGGAAAGAGGTGAGTGGTCTGTTCTGAAGGACACCCGTAGATAGGATTAGATGGTGCTATTTTGAGGGACACTGTTAAGTACCCTACGTACACCAGGTATTTATTTAATTTAGGAGCGATAATTTTTTTATGTATAAAAGGATGTAACATAAGGTCATATTTCAAAAGGTTCCTAAGGAAAAATAAATTATGGAAAAGCTATAAGTAAAACTAAAACATTAAGTGTCGATTAAGGGTCGTCGAAATAATAATAATAATAATAATGTGTATGGGTAAAAAGACTATTTTGAAATGAACAATTAAAAATTGTAAACAAATTGAAGTTTGACCTATTTTGACATAGGATGGGGATTTCACTTTGCTAATATCATTTTAAATTTATTATATCCTTAAGATGAGCGGCTGGTCTAGGTATACAATGTATTTATGAGGTTCAGTATATCATGTTTACTTTGTATTTATGAAGTTTATTCTAGGTTTAGTCTAGGTATACAATGTATTTATGAGGTTCAGTATATCATGTTTACTTTGTATTTATGAAGTTCATTCTAGGTTTAGTCTAGGTATACAATGTATTTATGAGGTTCAGTATATCATGTTTACTTTGTATTTATGAAGTTTATTCTAGGTTTAGTCTAGGTATACAATGTATTTATGAGGTTCAGTATATCATGTTTACTTTGTATTTATGAAGTTTATTCTAGGTTTAGTCTAGGTATACAATGTATTTATGAGGTTCAGTATATCATGTTTACTTTGTATTTATGAAGTTTATTCTAGGTTTAGTCTAGGTATACAATGTATTTATGAGGTTCAGTATATCATGTTTACTTTGTATTTATGAAGTTTATTCTAGGTTTAGTCTAGGTATACAATGTATTTATGAGGTTCAGTATATCATGTTTACTTTGTATTTATGAAGTTCATTCTAGGTTTAGTCTAGGTATACAATGTATTTATGAGGTTCAGTATATCATGTTTACTTTGTATTTATGAAGTTTATTCTAGGTTTAGTCTAGGTATACAATGTATTTATAGAGGTTCGGTATATCATGTTTACTTTGTATATATGAAGTTCATTCTAGGTTTAGTCTAGGTATACATTGTATTTGTGAGGTTTAGTCCATGTTTACATTATATTTATGAGGTTAGTTGAGGTTTAACGTTGTTTTATGGAATCAGTTTATGTTTACACTGTATTATAGTTTACAGTTTGTTTATTGGCTATTTATTATCTTTTTGTACTGTATTATCCTTCGTTTGGCTAATGTCAAAGGGGGGAGTGTGTGTAACGTGTGTGGTGGTGGCAAACGCAGACAACCGTAGCGCTAGGGTCGGGGTCTGCTCAGTGAGAGCTGGCCAGACGCGAAAGGAAGGGATTAACTTGTCTGACTTGGATGAGTCAACACCTCTTAGAATGGCTAGTCTGGCGAGTGAATCGCCATCCACCGCGGCCGCTCACACATCTTGGGACCTCCTTGTGTGCTGTACCTGTAACAATAAACGATGTACATAACTTCATATCAACGACTTGTTTATTGCTTCTAAAATATATCCACGGCCAAGGGGGCCACAGTACAATAATCACTAGACTTCGAATAATAGACGAAGCATTGAATAGTCGCCGAAGCCAAACATGGGCTCAAATCGAATACGAAGTACACCAAGATTCGCTTCAGCCTAGAATTTGTTGAAGCTTCACACAACCTTTGATATTAAATTATTTTTTTTACCAACGAAACAAACAATAAAAGCCTTGGTAGATCGGAAAGGATTTTCTTTCTTTAGAGTAGATCCTTAGATCAAAAAGTCTAGCAACTCCTCCTATATAGAATGTGCATACTACCTTGTATGATATATAAATCAATAACATTTTTGTATTTATGCATGAAAAAAGTTCATAATAAAAAATTTATTATATGATACTAAAAATGAGTAATTCATTTTAAACAATAATCTGTTTATCTTTTAATGTAAGCGTGACACACAAAAGTTAGGGACATTTTTTAAATCGCCACATCACTTTTCTTTAGAATAAGCCTCTTATATCTCATAGGTACAAACAAAAATGTTGTTTGCTAGTGTAATTATGCAGTAATCAAACCAGTGATTTCTTAAAAAAATTGTAGGTGACCTGGTGGTCTAGGGGTAAGGTGTCAGACTTATGTGCTGGCGGCCGGGGTTCAATCCCCGGTCCCGGCATAGATTTATCTGATTACCAAACCCTTCCTTCACCTCTGACAAGACATCTTGTGAATGTGGGGAATGCCAGGCCTCCACCGTGGTTCGGATTCCACGTTAAACTGTAGGTCCTTCATTTCATCTCACAATCACTCTACCATTACACATTAGCGTAAGTGCGTATAATCTGAACGGGTAGTAAGACGCGGTGCTAATAATAATAATCTTAAAAAATGATGGTAAATTACCATGTTTACATAATATAAATAGGTAACTAATCTTGACATACATTTATAATCTAAGGTACATACTTTATTTAAGTAAGTAGTCATACCGCTGGTTTGTTTTCTTTGTTTTAGACAAAATAATACTAACCAGAGGGGATACTTGTTTGGAATATGGAACAACACCCGAACCACTTGGTAACACTAGCTCTGTTGAAAGAGACATTTCATCTACCATTGGAGTCAAGGAATATTATGGGGAGCCAAATTACACAATTTTGTGTGAAGATAAACATTTAACTAATATAATATATAGCGAAAGATTTACTTATGAAAATAACACAGATGACACTAACACTTTATTTAAAGATATGCATTTTGAAGATAAGAGTAAAAATTTATCTCAAAACAGTAAAGATCCTATGACAATGCAAGATGCTGCTTCATTAAATGGTTGTACTGCGATATGTTCGCCATCTAACTTGCTTTCAGAACTTGAAAGTGTGTTGCATCTAAAAGAAAAGGGAAGATTTTCCTTAAAAACTGCATTAACTCTTTCTTCAGCCAGAATCAGTAGTGTTGAAAATATATCACAGAGCAGAGATCAGTTATTTAACTCTGCAGTTACCAATATACCAATACACGATGTCACTCTGAACAAAAATACCTCCACTTGCTTAAAAACAGAAGAAAATCTTTATATAAATAAATATGCTGGAGTTGACCAAAATAAAATATCTTTCTTTCAGACAGAAGTCACAAAAGAACAAGAAATACTTGACAATCAAAACCCAACGGATCAAGACCAAATGTTTTTTTTCCCAGAACTCTCAAATGAAATTACAAGTGTTTGTAAAAGTAGAGAAATTGGTAACAAAGTCAACAACTCTGATATCACAAATGATGCTGTACAAGTCACTAGTGACAAGAACCTGGTTGTTTACTCTGGTTGTAAAACCAACACAAAAAACAACCAATCAGATGACATCTGGGTAGATTCTTTACACGTTCCCAGTAGTGATGTCAGACAGACTCAGAGCAACTTGTACAATGGTGACATAGAGGAAACTCACAACGTGACACCATCACTGCTTGCTGTAGAGGATACTTTGCTCACGTGCAGCAAGTATGAGAGCCTCTCCAAGGAGTACCTCTATCTGGATGAAGAGAAAGGGGTTGCACTTCTAGAGAGGAGCTTACCTGTCAAGAGGTAAGGAAAACCTCATTTCGCTTCATTAGGTTATTGAATTATATTTAGTAGAAGGTACAGGAAAGGTGCATAGAAATAACACAATATGGCTTTTACAAAGAAATAAAGAACACAGTTCACACTTTAGACACTTTACACTGCTGCCACTGGTTAAAGAGGTATGGACTGCCTCTTGGAAGAAAATTAATTGTTACAGCCCATTCCCCTGACTCAAGTTTCCTTCTATCTGAAATCAGGAGGGAGTGTAAAACGTGCAACGCAACTTCCTAAAAGAGGAAATAAAAGTAGAGCAAAAGGAAATTTGTAAAGAATGATAGGACACTTAGATAGGAACAAGTAATAAGGATAACATCAAGGACAAACACAGGAAAAGGACATTGGGTGTGAATATATATAATAATATATATCTATAAGGAAAACTTCTTTTCCATTTATGAGGTTATTCCTTTTACAAATTTCTATCCAAGTGTCTTATCATTCCTTACAAATTTCCTTTTGCTCCCCTTATTTTTATTTTTTTTGCTTTCCTTTAGAAAGTTGTGTTGTGAGTCACCTCAATGTCCAGTGGCAGCAGTGTAAAGTGTTGACTGTGTTCTTCTTCTCATTGTAAAGGCCATATTGTTTTCGTCCCTTTTATATGTTTCTATCCACCTTTCCTGTACCTTCTTCTAAATATAATACAATTAATTATTATGTTTATTCCCTGAAAATCCCTTTTCTCTTGATCTTCTCTACGTGTTGTTTTAAAACCTCTAATTTGTGAGGGGTGAAGTAAAATGGCTTAGACATAATGGATACTTTGTCGTACAACCTTTTGTGGCATATCAGGACATTAGTGCACCCTAGTTATTTTCTTAACTCATTGGGTATCTGGACCACCTCCTGACTAATAAAAATACATGAATGTGACTGAGTCGAGTCTTCTAGTTTGACCAAAGTGCCAAACCGGTCACATGGTAAGTCATCCATCCCCCTCCCCAACATGCATGTGTTAAATATTGGGACAAGATTAATTGGAGGTTACTGTGAATAACATGTGTGCCTAACTATTTATAATGTGTTATAAATACATATAAGTTATTGAATATTATAAAAGAAGTATAATCAAAAAAGGAAAAAATGTTGTTGTTTGAAAAGTTTGAATTAAAGTGGCGTTCCTTATCTGTGTGGTTTGAATCCTCACCTTATAAAATTTGTTGCATCTCTTGGCTGGGTGACGACATGTTTCGGCGATTACACCATCATCAGGTCTGAGACGAACAAATGTGAATATGGTAAATATTTAAATTATGATAAAGAAACAACCAAAAGATTATAAAGACTCTAAACAAGGATGAGAATACATTGACATTAACCAAAAAAACTGACGTTAAAAATAATCAATTTGTGGAGATAAAATGAAAGAACGAAATTTAATATATAAATTAATTGTTGGAAAACCCAAACAATCAAGCTTACCTTCATATTTGGATTAAGATGTTATTCCAGATATTAACACAGTGCAATAGATTTGTGTGCAGTAAATTGTCAACTTTATAACCTTTTTAATGAATGTTCTAAAATTAAAATTAAAATAATAAAATGATGTTTGTCAGGAATAAAAATATAGGACAAAGGAAGAATAAAATCAGGTTCTAATCTTCACTACACTGGCCCGAACAGGTCTCAACTACAATGGTAGGAAGGCAGGGTTTTTAAGATGGGATTTATTTGAGTTTTTGATTTTCACATGTTTTGGAAGGTTCTTGATTGTATTGATAAGGTGTTTTTTATTTGTTCATTTAAAATAATATTATGATGAAAAGTAGCATTATAGATGTGGAGGTTTTCAGTAATATTCAATTTTGGGCCTTTGATGGAAGATTGAATGCATTGGTTGATGGGTGTCAGTCGAAGTGCTCAGCATAGCATTTAGAAAGTGCCCTTCCAGTCTGGCCTACATATGCAGCATTACATTCACAAGTTAGTTTGTAAATTCCACTCTTGTATTTATTTTGGGTGTTAAGATTGGAGTTGGATTAATGTTTTTTGATTGTGTTGTTGGTTTCAAATGCTATTTTGACATTATGTTTTTTTAAATCTTAATGATTTTATTTGTTTCATGGTCTGTATAATTAAATGTTATCCATTTAGGTTGATTAAGGTTGTTTGAGATATTTGTGAGGTTAGATCTTTAAACCATTTGAGATTTTTGTTTCTGAAGAATTTTATATATTATAGAGTGAGAATACCCATTAGTAGGCTTACCATATGTCCTGGCTTGACCGGGACTCTCCCGGTTTGAGGATCTAGTCCCGGGGACCTGGCCTGTTTTCATTTTGTCCCAATCAGAAAAAACATGTTAAGAATATAAAAAATTAACAAAACAATATTGACTATAGATTAAACAAAAGCAAGTGAAACTTAATTGTTATCAAACTTAATAAATTGAAAACAAATCTTGAAGAAAGTCAGGATAATATACTTATACCACAGAGAGCCAAAAAATGTTCAAGGCACTATAGGAAGCTGGAAGCATTAATGTTGTTATAGCTACGAAATAATTTACAAATGTTTATGATCGATGTGTATCCTACATTGATCTATGGGAAAATAGATTTGGCGAAGCAGAATTTTTTGTCTGGATAAACAACATTGAAATTATATGGCCCAAAATTGAAAAATCAGCAGAAAAAATTAATGAAACACTTGGAAATGGTGCAATAAACTTATATGAACTATTTGATGAAATAGTAGCGGCCACGGCATTTTGCTCTTCAAACTGTTGACACTTTGAAAACTACAAACTTAAATTATGAAGAAAAGTGTGTTCAATATTCAATCTGTGACCTGGTGGTCTAGGGGTAAGGTGTCGGACTTCTGTGCTGGGGGTCCGGGGTTCAATCCTCGGTCCCGACACAAATTAACTGGTTGTAAACCCTTCCTTCGCTTCTGACAAGACGTATATCAATCACAACCTGTGAATGTGAGGAATGCCAGGCCTCCACCGTGGTTCGGATTCCACGTTAAACTGTAGTCTTTACTCAAATACCCACATAATTACATAATAGTATGTACGAACGTTAGACTGATGATGAATGAAGATAAACCATTCAATCACTTCAAAGACCAGAACATTTCTGTATCCAGCCTCGGGCGAGTTGGGGAGAACATTTTCTGCTGTTGAAAGGGTGTTCTCACTAATGAACAATGTGTGGTCTCAGGAAACAGGAAGAATGGCAGAATCAACAGTGAAATGTCTTATGTACTGCAAAATAAACATTGAAATAAGTTTCAATGAGTTTTAAGAAAAGATCAAAATAACAAAGCATTTCTAAAAAAGGTTCACACAAGTAACAAATATGATTGGTTCCAACCAGATAATAATTAGTGTTGTTAGCTGTGGACTTTAAGTTTTTTAAATATCTTAGCCTATTAAATTATGCTTTCTAATTTCATATTTGTATTCATACATTCAAGTATAGTTCTATCAATGAGTTTGGTTTCAGTTTTCATCTAAATGATCAAAAATAGCTTTTAAATGTGAATTAATTTTCAAAAATTTATAGCCCCAATGATATCATAAACATCCTTTGGATTGGTAAGGGTTGGGGGAGGGGGAGAGAAGCTTCTCACAATACATTAGTCCTAATTTCCCCTTTTAAGCCAATGGGGCTCTGCATCACGATTCTCTTCCAGTAAAACCCTAAAAATGTACCGGTTTGAGAGAAAAATACTATGGTAAGCCTACCCATTAGTGTATTTAAATCATATTATAACTGGTTAGGCATAACCTGAATGACACATCTGTTATTCACACTATTCTCCAATTAATCTTGTCCTAATGTTAAACACATGCATCTTCTGTGCTGGCGGTCCGGGGTTCAATCCTCGGTCCCGGCACAGATTTATCTGATTACCAAACCCTTCCTTAACCTCTGACAAGACATCTTGTAAATGTGGGGAATGCCAGGCCACCCCCGTGGTTCGGATTCCACGCTAAACTGTAGGTCCTTCATTTCATCTCACAATCACCATACCATTACACATTAGCGTAAGTGCGTATAACCCGAACGGGTAGTAAGACGCGGTGCTAATAATGATAATAATAATAATAATAAACATGCATATTTTAAACTATTTTGACTCGAATAACAAGTTTTAACATTAATCCTTACACTCATTTACTAATTTTTTGGAACTATGCAGCTTGTTATGTCTCAACTTTCATTTTAATATGTTTCATGTCTAAGTTATACCATTAATTGTTTTTTTTTACATGTGTATGTTTCACAAATAATAACCTGGTCAATTATTTCTAAAGTTCTATCATCATATTTTTTACTGTCATTGGTATATCCTTAATATTATAGAACAAGTCTTCCGTGTCAATATTTTCAAGCTTTTACTAATTAATTGATCATTATTGATGGTTTGTATTGAGTCTTTAATTATTATACTAATATCTCTAATCTAGTCAGTTTGTTAATTTACACTTGTCATTGCCTAACAGCTAATTCTTTATTCTGCCACTGCTAATAATAAATAGTCTTTGCACTGAATTACATTTTACTTGTTTATGCAATTCATTTTTGAACTTTATTACCTAACATTCTTTCTCTATGATGATTTTTTAGAAATGTTATTATGCCTGTTCTAATTGACTAAATTTCTTGATTAATAGTGTATCTTTGAATAAATTATCTTCATGCTATGTTCTTAATTTGACCAAAGAAGATGTACCAGTCAATTAATCTAATTGCTGTTCTATCAAAGTATGCTCCTTATATCATAAACTTCATATTTCTCCTTAATACAATATAAATGAATATAACTAGAACATAAGAGGTTGTGGTACATAAACAAAGAGAAAATGAGATTTAAGGAAGAAGAAAGAGTGCAGAAAATGATTTTGAAGGAAGTTCTAGAAGTGGGTATATAGAATAAACAAGGAGTGCAAGTAAAGACCTATGGCATCCAGAATGATCTGGGATGAAAACAGTGTGAAAACCTAGGCCGATATGCAAGAACGTTAATGAATGCTTAGTGGGCACACGATCGGCCCACCTTGTAACCTATGATGACGCAAGTAAACCCACTCTAGTGTCCACTTAATCAAGTTCTTGCATACGGTCCTTAGAGAAAGTACAGTAGAGTCTCGGAAACTCGACATTCCGTGTAACTCAACAAGTGCACGTGCACACAGTTATTGGCGCCAGTCATCACAATCCAAGGTCATTCAACTGTATAACCTCTCTGTTTGTTTAACTGGAGTGGAACAGTTGTGCTATTGTGTTTTTACAAGTGCTGTGTTTGCTAGTTTTCCACTTTGGTAATGTGGTGTTATTCGAATCAATATGTACAATATTGTGCAACATTTATTTATATTACACATATTGCTCTGTACGTATATTACTGTTAGTGTACTGAGCAATACTACAGTACATTAAAACTGTACCTATAATATTTGATACTGTACTTTGATTCATCCTTGTTTAGTAAACCTGACAGTATCCATGCATCCTTATGAAAGTTTATTCGTAAAACTCGACATTTCAATAACTCAACGCCACCTCAGTCGACAATAGGTCGAGTTTTCGAGACTTTACTGTAGCAAAAAATAAAGAAAATAATATGAGTTAAAGAATTAATGATGTTGATGTGTTAAAACCTCTGAAAGTGTTAAAGAATAACAAAGCTTCGGGCATAGTTGGGATCACAAGTGGGTTATAATTGTCAGTTTGTGTGAGTTGTTCAATTTGTGAGCTGGGATTTCAAATGTTCCTAAAGACTGGAAGAATGGTGTCATCGTTCCTTTGTACAGAGGTAAAGGCAGTATGAGTGAATGTAAGAATTGTAGGGTGAATAGTTGTTAGGTATTCCAGACAAAGTTTTTGGGAGAGTTCTCGTTGAAAGGTGTGTGTGTGGAAAATATTTGGGGTGTGCAATTTTGTTTCATGCAAGATAGTGGTAGCATGAACCAGATATTTGCATTGCAACATGTGATCTCTGGAGAAAGTGTATTAAGAGGTGAATAGGCATATATTAGGGAATGTTCTTAGATATTATGGTGTGGATGAATGGTTAATAAATGCAATTATGGCGGTCTATGATGGAAGTAAAGTGCATGTTGGCGTTGATGGAGTTTTGAACAAAGGGTTTGGTATTGAGCAGGGTTTTAAACAAGGTTGTGGTATATCCCCATGGTTGTTTAATGTTTTCGTGCCTAAGTGTATGAGGAATGCTTGTGAGGATGCGTTTGGTGTCAAAATGGACAATGTGAATGTGAGAGTGCAGTTATATGCAGATGATGCCATATTAATTACTTAGAATGAAAATACTAGCATAATACATTAAATCGTTTGAATATGGTGACAGGCAGAATGGGTCTTGGTATAAATGTCTCCATAACTAAGGTGATTGTTTTTTTATAAGTATGGACCAGGAAATGATAATAATCTCAGTATAAATTGAAGACTGTTAGAACAAGTGATTTATTTTGTGTATCTGGCATAATGTTCTGTAAAAATAGACTGATAAATGATGAAATCAACAGACAGAGAATGTATCTCGACAGTATTTGGATGTATGTGGACTATTGAAAGATTGAAGTAGCATCAAAAATGTTAAATGCAAATGTGAAGTTATGGGTTTGTCAGGAGAAACACAAGAGCAAGTTAAATGTGGTTGGAATGAAATATCTAAGAAATATGTGTGTAAAAACTCATATGGACAAAGTCAGTGATGAATGGGTGCTAAAAGGATGGGGTTTTAAAGAAAATCTCATAGATAAGTGTGAAATAAGTGTCTTACGTTGGTTTGGGCATATTGAGAGGATGAGTGTAGATCAAGTGAAGAAGCAAATATCTTAATGTAGAATGTATTGATTAAAATAAAGTGGTAGGCCTTTTAAGACATGGATAAAATGTACTAAATTTATAAATGTAGCAAAAACATTCTGTACAACATTCATATTTTTTCAACTATTTCACATCAATGGATATCTTTCTTGATAAGCTCAACAATTGCAGCCCCTTAAACTTCACCCACAGTAAATCACAGCATAATCTTACCTTCCTTGGTGAATCTGTTCCTTGAAAACAACCAAATTCTCACCACTGTACATATAAAACCCACCAATCACCAACAATACCTCCACTACCATAGCAGCCATCCTTCATACACACCATTCAGCTTGCCACATGAGCAAATAGATATGTTCAGAACCCGACGATTTAACTGAATATTGTAAACAACTCTCCACAGCTTTCCAAAGTAGAGAACCCCAAGTCTCTGATAGACAACCAAATCTCCAGAGCTCTCTCCAGGGATGACTACGACCTCCAAAACAAGTTGAGGACATCCCTCTCACAACCCAATACCATCCTGGTCTACAACGTATCAACACCATCCTCAAATTGGTTACAAATTCCTAACCAGTTCTACCCAGACCCAAAACCTTCTCAGTTCACCCCAAGAGTTACTTTCAAACGGCCACCCAATCTCCACAATATTCTAGTCCATCCCAAACTTCCTGACCCCAAGAGAATCCAAGAAGAAAAACCTACTACCAAAGGTTCACACCCCTGCGGTAGCACCCGTTGCAGCACATGTGGAATACACCTACCAGCTACATCCTTCAACAGCAAAGTAACCAATGGAATACAAAATCCCTGGGTATTACAATTGCCAAAACCAATAACTTGATATATCAACTACAGTGCAAATCATGTGATGAAGAATATATAGGCCTCACTACAGGTTCTCTCAGTCAGCGAATGAACAATCATCGCTTTGACACAAACCACAAAGATCCGGACAAGCCTGTACCCGTCCATGCTAGTACCCACAACCAGGACTTTCAAACCTGCTACACCACCAAAATATTAAGAGCATTTCCCAAACGGTGCAACAGTTCTCAACTTAGACAGTGGGAACTGGCCCACCAATGGATTACCAAATAAAGATACCACCAGGCCTCAACAGAAGATGTTTTTTTTTCTCTTTTTATAAGATTATCATTTTTCAAATTATTATTATTTAAAAAATATCATTTCTATTATTATCATTATTATTTATTTTCTTATTCATTATTATTATTATTATTATTATTTTTAAATAGGTCTCTTATAAATACTAACCATATCCAATAAATTTATTTTTACTCTCAAAACAGTTGGCACAATGTGTTTCTAGCAGTTTTTTTTAAATTCAAAATGGAGTAATCCAGTGTTTGTGTTTATCTTCTTTCTTTCTTTGTGTTCGATAAAGGCAACAATGCCCAATTATTGTTATATTTTGTGTTAAAATGTGTGTGTGACTACTTCTACTATAAAGACAGAAGAAAGGAAGAAGATGTCACCTTTGTGCATTGGATTACCTCCCACATCTTTCCTCTTTCCCTAGGTGGGCTTTCTTTATCAAATATATTCCTTATAGTTTATTTTGCCTTTTTCTTTAGTTTTATCAATTTCCTTATTATAAAATTATTTAGCCATTGGGACACCTCATTTTTACACATTTTCTCTTGTCTTTTGCTGACAAAGTGTTGACCTTGAACTCTACCCTCTAGCACTTTGAAGCCATCAAATATTACCAGTAAACAGCCCCCACCTCCTTCCCTGCCCCTCTATAAAAGACTAGTTTAAAAGATTGGCTTCAAAATGCTGATCATACACTTAACCAATTTTTCCATAATCGGCCGATGATTGGATTGGTAGCTAGCACCTGTTCAGCCCTAATGTACAAATATGTATGTAAAAATTGTAGGGCTACTGTACTATTTAATTGGTAATTTCAATAGAATTGTTGTTGTCAGTGTTTCAGAGCATCAAGAGGCTTGTCTTTCAGCTGGTCACCATTCAAGTATGTATGAAGACTTGAATTACTGCCAAGTAACCCAAGTGTAGGAAACACTCATCTGCACACCAACACTAGGGCTGACTGATATTGTCTATCGTGAATCACAAAGGATCCCAGTACACTATATGCATAGGTGAGTTTCCCAAAGTGGATCCATAAAGAGTCCTGTGGGGATCCCCAAAACAAATATACATTTTTAAGTGTGTTTTTATTAATGTTTTTACATAATATACAAAAATTCACTTCACAATTTGCTTTAACATTTTTCAACTACTCTCCAACTAAACATATATTTTCTTTTATTAATATGAATGGTGTTAGGTAGCAGAAGTGTGTGTGTGTAGTTTTGAATTTCACTTTGTATGTGGGGAGGTTAAGGAGGTCTGTGATCTGATCCATTCTAGCTAACACTGTATCATCAAAGATGATGTGTCACGATATAAGATGCCGTTTTACAAAAAGGTTTATCTCCTTAACCTAATAGAGATAAAAACGTTTTCTCAACAAAAAGGCGGTATTTTGTAAAAAGCCCGGTTCTTTTATAATAAGGCTAATTATACAACATCTACATATAATTTTACTTAGCCTAACATTTTAGATTAGTACATAGTATAATACAATTAGCTATAATTAAGGTACAGTAATTAAATACCTTAAAATAAAACAAGTACAACATTAATAAATGGAAAAATTATTTACAAAACATGCAACATGCTAATCTTCAACATCTTATCTCATTCTTCTCTATTTAAATTTTTCATATTTATCAATCTTTTTAGAGTTAAATTGTGAAATGTTCACTGTAAAGTTTTTTTCAACCGACATTATGGCAAGAGCTGTGCATGCTATTTATTAAAACGTAATGCAGAAGAAATCTTTCTGCTTTGTCCATTATCATTGGAATTATTATAATAATATTTAGGAGTTTTAAACATTCTACAAAAATTTCACATAAATTGTTTTCATTTACAAATGAGAACAGAGTTAAAACACCAGTCATATTTCTAAATTCATCCATGACATCTGTATTTAGCTTGACAGATGATGTCACAAACCTATTTAGCCTCCTTATTAAGCCTGTTGCTCTCATTCTGTTTCTACTTCATTTTATTTTCATTAAAACCCTCAATTACATCATTTTCTTATCTAATTTTGGAAATTTTCTCTATGATGCGATCTATTTTGTTTTTACAAACTCTGGATAATTTTTCTTTTTTTGTAAGTGGTTAGCCAAAATATAAAAACATCATCCTTTAATATTCTCATTAGTCCAGACGCCTGTTAAATTGTAGCTATATGTTTAATGTTATTTCTTGTTTCTATTGTGTCCATGCACTTAATATATTTTTCTTTATATTCACAAAATTGTATTTATTGTTTGAGAATGAACGTTTCTTCTTGCATGCACTGATCATGACAAGCGTTTACACACAACTTCATCAAAAATAACTGTTCTTTGAAGGGAATTAAAGAAATGTACAAAGTCCTCTTAAATTGATTAAACATATATAGGCATTGCATTTAATTGAAGCTGCATTTGACATTATTACATTTAGTTGATGTGCATGGCAGTGAACATAAGCAGCGTTAGATAGCTCCTTTATTTTAACCTGAACACTGTTGAGAGAATCACTCATAACTGAAACTCCATCATAAGACTAACTCTCCTAATGGCTCGTTTTTCCTCAATTTCATGTTGATACTGATTCCTCTTTGAAACATGCATTCTTATTAAATAGTATTCTTAACTAGATAGCTGTTGCCCGCGGCTTTGCTCACGTGGAAGTTGATTATATACAAATACACAATTAAATTAATTTAAAATATTACGTTACGTTGATGACCATAACTTGACCTCAGATCAAAAATAATGCAAGTCCGATACAAACTTTCACCCCCTTTTTCATCCCTTATCAAATAAAATTTCCAAAATTCCTGAAACACGTATTTATTTGTTTTACGTCAATAACCGAAATACAAAATTTTGTTTATGTAACTTTCAAAATGAAGGACTTTCATGCATATTATCATCCATAATATCATCCCCTATTTTGACCCCTTTGGGGTGGAATTTTCTAAAATCCTTTCTTAGTGGGTGCCTACATAACAAAATGAATATACAGTCCGAATTTCATGCTTGTAGCCTTGATAGTTTGCGCTCGGCGATGATGAAAATCAGTCTCAGTCAGGTCATCAGAATGTTATTTTATAAGTATAAATTTAACTAGTGTTACTTTTAAAAATTGCTAAAGGCCCTTTCAAAGCATCACTCAACTCTCTAGTTAAATTATCAAGGTCATGAAATATTTCAGGGCTGAAGATGAATCAGCTTGTTGGGACTCTTAAGGGCCACAGAGTCGAATACAGCTCGGAAAAATATTTAAAATATTGTATTGTTAGTCATCTTTTCATTGTTTATTTCGATAGATCTTCTGCAGTCAGAATCTAGCTGTGGTCTTCCCAAGTACAGTCAAATCTAAAGAACTGTTATGTTTAACAATAATGTTTCTTGCGTCCTTATTCACTCACCCAAATGATTTATATCAATCATGCCTTAATTAGTCCAAGATACATCACCATCAAAGAGTAATAATAATATTTAGCACTTTGTCTTACTTCCCGTTCGGTTTATACGCTTTAAGTACTAATTACGCTAATGGATTAGGAATTGGGAAGGTTGAATTAGAGGAAGTGAATTCGCATTTGCGTAGAGGGAGAGTGTAAAACCATTTAGGACCCCCCCCCCCCCCCCCCCAGTTCACCCACCGAGATTCGAACCTCGATCTCCCCGTCCTCAGCAGTCTAGCTCAACACGACAAGCGCGTTAGCCAACTACACCACCGAGGCGGGTATCAAAGAGTAGACATGGAAAGCAGAACAAAATATTTTTCACACAACCACATAGTCGATCATGTTTTTCTGTGAGTTTGTATGTTTAACTTATAAGTAAATTCACGATTTTTAATTTTTTGGTCAGTTTTTTTAGGATAATATTTGGTGTTGGTTTGCCAAGTTTTTTTAATTAATACATTTTCTTGTTAATTACAAAAAGTATTTTTCTTTTTAATGGTTTGCCAAGAATTCATGTTGATATAGATATAAACAAATTAACAATGATTATGAAATAAAAGATAACTATTTACATAAACATATGTTTGTACATAATTAATTTTGTGAGAACTAAGAAAGAATAATTGCACTTTAAAAATGATCCTAACTTGGTAGCAACACTTTAGTTATATTCATGATTACAAAACATATATCCACATTCACAATACAATCGTGCACCAGGCCACATGTTAAAACTTGTTAGCTAGGTCAGTAACCTCTCTTTGTTTCAAAGCACATTACAACCTGGTAGAGGCAGGGCAGTGCTAACAGTCATGCTCATAAGGGGAATATTAAAGATCATAGCCGATTTAAATCAATACAATCTAAATAAATATATTGATTATTTTTATATGTTTGATCCCGATCTACAATAATTGTGATCTAGTGTGTCATATCGTCTCAAGTTTCTTGTTTTTTTTTTTTATTACTACAAGTAAGAACTTAATTAAAATCACTAATCATCAGCTATAAAACAATATAGTTAACTGAGCGTTGGAACCCTGTAATTGATATTTCATACCCTGAATTCTCTGTATAAATAAACAGCTTAAAATGCAACAAATACATACATTCATGCATTGTCCTTCTTGGCGATGCATCGTCTTAACCTCAATACGTTGTCCCACTCAGCAATAAATTGTACTTTTTACCAATAACTAAATGCTGATGCATATTACAAACATGAAATTCATAATGGGTGAATTACTGAATTTTGTTCAGAATTTTAAAACACAAGCATTTTGAAATAATAAGACAAAATGTTGAGTTTGTGACCTTGACCTTTTAAAAATCCCAACAAATTTGTTTTGATTACATTTGATAATATAACAAATCCATGAGAGATTTTTCTAAAATAGTGGTGATATTATCGATCTTGGTGGTCTTGGGGTAAAGTGCTCGCCTCTGAACCCAATGTTCGTGTATTCAAACCTAGACAAGGTTGACAGATTGTTATTTTATGATAAAAATCCGTAGCACAACCTCCTTCGGAGGGAAAGTAAAGCCGTCAGTCTCATTTTGATTGTGGAATGTAAAAGAATCACGAAAGGTATGGCAAAATTTGTAGGCCTTTTCGCCTTTGCTCATAGATATTTTTATGTGCCAATATAATAATTCAGTTCAGAAGGTGCACATTAAATTTCACAAATAAATTAAATGAAAAATTGTGATATTTTAATAATAGTATGTTCTGGTGATTACTTTACTCTTTCCTAGATGATTCTTTGTCGTCCATCACATCCTCTGTTCCTGCTAGCTTTGTGTATGATAGCGATGTATTATATGAAGAACTTGAAAGGAGAGGTTTAAATCCTGGGCCAATAACTCATACCACAAAGAAGGTTTACCTGAGGAAACTGTACCACCATCAGAAACATGATACAGTGGCTCCAACCATTGCAAGCACAACTAGAGGTAGGTTTATTCATATCACTTTATATGGTATTGAGAAACACGACCATCATCTTAAACCAAATCAATAAACTTTAGTTAATTGACTGAATATATTTGTAAATTTTAAAACGTGACAAACACCTGGACAGCAGGAATCAAACCTGGGACCTTTGGCTTATTGTGACAAATGTCCCGGGTTCGATTATTATTCCATGTGTAATTTTTCAAATTGTCTAACATGATACTTGATACGGCTGCATCCCTAAGTAGCGAATAGATAATTCCATCTTCTCAGCATCTCTAGTCATACACAATTAATAATTGTAGAAGCATTTGCCTACCTCCATAACTGAATTTACATTTTCACTTTAAACTGTAAAAAACATAGCAACATATAATTTATTTTACCAATCTGAATCAACAACCCAGCAGGTTTCTTTCAAAGTAAACTTCATTCATATGCATAGTCTCAACAGGATATAGATTCGGATTGTCACAAGGGTAAGCGTGGAGTTATTAAAATAAATTCCTCATACTTGACACTCAGCCAATGTAAATATGGGGGAACTCAAGTAAAAATATTGCTTGGGATTATGTAAAATTTGATTTTAACAAAAGGTGGCACAGAAACTGTGGTGTTAGAACAGGCCTCATTCTGATTCAGTTTTAGCCGCCGACTCGTTAGAGTTAAAGCAAATACAGTAGTGCAGTACCGCAAACAGAATCTGGGAAAAATTGTACAAAGCTAGATGTGAGAGGACACATTTGGAAGTATTTCTCAAAGTGGTGGACAAATTTCACAACATGGAAGTGAAGATTTTCTAGAAACTATGGAAAAAAATTGGAAATGGGCTTGAATTTTGCTTGAGATATGCTTGTGAGGACTTGCAAATGGATGATGTGAATGTGAAAGTGCTGATATTTGCAGAAGATGTAGTGTTGATGGGTGAGAATGAACGTGATTTGCAGAGTTCATTAAATTGTTTGAATGTGACGACAGGCAGAATAGATCTTCATACAAATGTCCTCAAAACTAAGGTGTTTTTTTTCATACGGACAGGACTGTAAGTGTAGTATGAATTGAAAACTGTTATAGCAAGTGAATGGTTTTTGTGTAAAAATGTAAGATTGGATGATAAATTCGACAGATGGGTGAATGCATTTCTGAAAGTAGTTGGATGTATGATGTATACTACTGCAGATAATAAATTAGTATCTACAGAACCAAAGATTTTTTTGTTTTAAATGTGTCAAAGGCAACATTGTTCTATGGATGTGAATCATGGGTTTGTCAGGAGAAACACAAGAGCAAGTTGAATGTAGTTGGAATGGTATATCCAAGAAATTTATATGGTAAAACACAAATGGACATAGTCAGTAATTAATGGGCATTTAAGGAGTGACGTTTGAAAGGGAATACAATTTGTCAGTGAGAAACAACATTGATTTGGGCGTGTTTAGAGGATGATTGTGGATCGAGTGATGAAGCAAAGATCAGAGATATGAAGGTAGAGTGTGTGGGTCAAAAGTAAGGGGTAGTCCATCTAAGACATGGCTAAATGTTGTATATGAATGTGTGAAAAAGAGAAATAGTTTTAAGAATAAAAGAGCCTGTATGGCTCGGTGTATGGATTTTGTTGAAGTGAAGGGAGTTTGCATGGACAGGAAGTGTGCAGGGATTATGTATGGAGTTGTTTTTTGAGCTCTATTCACAGTTTCTTGCCTACCCCATAAGGGAACCTTATGATAAGTTTTTTTTTTATTCAAAAGTATGAACATACATTAATTTTCCCAAATTCGACTTTGATATTAAATTTCCAGAAATCTCACTACTTGACACGGCTTCCATAAAGTCTGGTCTGGTCTGGTTAATCAACTGGTGGCTAGCACCTAAACAAACTGTCATGGAGAGAGGAAGACAATTTGTCGACAACTACAACATTTATTAAAACAATGTTGATATTGTTGTATCTGCAGTGAATGGATCGTACCAATATTTATACAACAGCACTAGGAATATCAAGTGTTAACTATAAAATAATGTTTGTACAAGTTTATTTTTACCAGAAGTCTACAACAGTTTGGTGTTGCCAGTGGTGGGGAAACTGGGGGGGGGGGGGGGGGGAGGATTGCCTCTCTCTCTCTGGAATTAAATAATCTACCCTCACCCCCTCCATGATATAAATTTTATATTATTTGCCAGCTTAAACATTTAATTTTCATTTCCAAGCATGAACAACTCTTAACTAGCTTCTAGGGCATTCATATTTCAAAAAAATTGTTGTTAAGACTTGTAGAGCAATCTACTTTCAAAATCTGTCCAGGTGAGGACCACTCCAAATAGCTTCTAGGGTTAACGTATTTTCAAATATTTTCCGGAATTTTATTGCTTAAGGGACAGTTTATAAAGTTAAAACCTTTTTTTCTGGTACACAAATAATGTTTTGCCACCACTGGGTACAGCTACTACTGTTAAACTGACCCTGCTATACAAATAATTTTCGGCCGCCATCGCAGGGATCACAACAAGTCACTATTTCAACTAAAAGTAACTTTTTTTTAATCTGAGTAACAAAAAGTTACTTTTTTGTCAATTCTTTCAAAAGTTAGTAGGAATAATATATAATATAGCTACTTTATTCTGTGGAGGTGGAAGCTAATTTGAATGTATGTCCACCACAGTGCTTAGCACTGGAGGGGTTAACACTTTTTGTGTCTTAGGCACAGTCATCCCATAGACCAGGTGTCCCCAAATTACGATCCACAGGCCAAATCTGGCTTGTGAATGCTTTGACAAAATTAAAATTAAAATAATGATAGAAATAATTTCAATTGTGAATACTGAAATGATGGTGCTCCTAAATGAAGTTCACAAATACTTACATACATCATAATGCAGCTGGCGGCAGAATTCAAAATGTGTAATTAAAACAAATACTTATATACCATCATAATGCAGCTGGCGGCAGAATTCAAAATGTGTAACTAAAACAAATACTTATATACCATCATAATGCAGCTGGCGGCAGAATTCAAAATGTGTAATTAAAACAAATACTTATATACCATCATAATGCAGCTGGCGGCAGAATTCAAAATGTGTAATTAAAACAAATACTTATATACCATCATAATGCAGCTGGCGGCAGAATTCAAAATGTGTAATTAAAACAAATACTTATATACCATCATAATGCAGCTGGCGGCAGAATTCAAAATGTGTAACTAAAACAAATACTTATATACCATCATAATGCAGCTGGCGGCAGAATTCAAAATGTGTAATTAAAACAAATGGGTGTGGTTTCTCAACTCTCATTAAGTGTCTTTTGAGCGGAGGGGCTTAAGAACTTTACCTATTTGGGAACGGAGGCTGTAATTATGTTGGATGTACAGCTTAACTTTCAAAAGAAATCATTGGACACCAACAGCGGCCTCTGACTCTATAGGTCCCTTTTTCAATCCGGCCTACCTAGCACTTTCAATGTCCTAATGACATGTGTTGTGTACTGTAAATAAAACACAAAACAAAATAGAAAACAAACCATATTCCTTAAAATATAGGTTTATATTTTACTAATCATGGGTTAATATGATTATGTGATGTTCATCACTAAATTAAAACACATCCTTAACTATGGCCATAATACCCCATCCAGGTTCTTAATTGAATTTATTGAAGTATAGTAAAATAGTAAATAATTGTTTAAACAAAATATATTATACAATTTTCCTATAGATAATTTGGGATTTCTTATGTTTTTATATATATGGCTCATTATAAAGCCATTAATTAATTGAGAACTAACCTTATGAATTTTTATTGTTCTAGATCTTTCTAGTCTTTTTTTCAACGGCAATGAAAAACTAGTTGTTCAACTAAGTTCTTACCTGGCCATATTGGTAGAGTATTAAAAGAAAAATCACATGTCTACTGTTATGCAGAGAACATCTTTTGATCTGGGAAAGGCTGGGTTTTTAATGTTTTTGATCAATAATTTGCAGATTAGGTCACTTTTTTTTACAAAATTGTTAACTTTGTTTTACAGAATTGGACACTATTTTATCTTTTTTTTCGTTACTATATTGTTGTAATCCCTGCCATTGGGTACAGAGACTATTCTCAAACTGCCCCTGGTACACAAATAATGTTCCGTCGCTATTGGGTACAGTTACTACTGTTAAACTCTCTAACTGTGGCTGAGCTCACTTCACAAGTGGAGTAATTACTTCCTGATCCAGACATTAAAATAAAGTGTGATGAGGATGTAGAGTAATTCAGAGGTTTGACCCTAAAAAAAATTTGGAGGAAAGTGGGAAGGATGAGGTGTCTTACGATGAAGTCTCCCAACTGGGAAAGGTGAGGAATTGTTTTTAACAAGGATCCATATTGAAGTAATTTAAAGTGTCTTAAGACATAATAATTTGAGGTTGAATTGTGGAAACCTACAATAATATACTAACCTAGATATTGGGTAGAAATACTTGAATTATCCTTGTTCAAGAAACATTTTCCATTGGAATCGTTTGTTCAAAGTCTAACAACTGTGGGAAAATCCTTATATTAAATATAAAAAAATTACTTTTGCCATAAAATCGAGGAATATTCTGGAATTTTATTCTGAAGTTTGAGTGGCCAGCCTATTGCATCCTAACACCAAAAACTTTGTTACGTCATATAATCACGTGATGAGCTCCCTTAAACAGGAAGCCTTGGAAATTAAAATCATGTATGAGCTTGCTGTGAGGAAATCATCACATTGAACTCAAATTCTGGGATGGCAAGTAGTAGTGGCAGCAATTCAAGAAGAAGCAAACCAGACAAACTAGAAATTGATTTCATACAAATGTTATCATTATAGAAAAAAGGTATAACACAAAATTGCTAACTGCTCTGCGAAGTTTGAAAATTTGTCAGAGAAGGTGACTAGAGTAGAGGACTAACTGCGAATGAAGACTTGGCATTAAAGATGGCAAATCCCTACCCTGCAGGGAAATGGCATGTAAACACACACACACACACACACCACATTGATAAAACAAGTTTGTGTTAATGCAACCAATAGAGATTAATTAAAAGGAACCATGAAATTGTTGGCCACAGACAGAGATATAGTTTTGTTTTACATACCCTCAATTCGACTTGACATTCTTCAAGGTGCAGGGGTGTATTCTGAGAATATTACTTTGAAAGCTTCAGGAGCCAAAGACCTGAATCATTATTGGCTAAAAAGGTCAAGGGATTCTTCCCCAAGAAATATTTGAACATGGGTGCTTCTAGAACAGTGTTCTCAAACATTCATGATTTCCCATTATCTGTATGTGATCTTGGGAAATTTCACACTGTTTTACTCCCATATTCTACCTTTTTCGCCTTATCCGCCATATCTTTGTTTGAAAATCCTCCTATACAGCCAATTACCTTGAAGCACATAAAACAGTCATTGATTCCATGAGTCTCTTCATATATAACCTGATTTTGATTGGAAGAACAGTAGGAATAATTTAAACATACTTCTTCGCGCTCAACATTGCTAACATTTATATGTATCATTTGTGTTATTTTATATTTATTGATAATATCTATCAATAGTGACAGCTGCAGACAAGATGACTTGATATATGAATATATTAAAATTATTTTAGTAATTTTAGTAACTAACTAGCTTCTACTGTTCTTCCTACCATGAGAAAGACATTTTATCTGTAATATTTGAATATGTAGATAACGATAGTTGGTTTGTCTCCTTTTCCTGGAGGAAAGGGGGGGGTCAACAAGAGGATGAAACTGAGTCAGCGGCCTAACCGTCAGGAAGGGGAAATAAAAAGCTTAGAGTACCTTCTCACAGATTGAATTTGCAAAGTTCCCATTGGTGCAAATTCAACCAAGGTGAAGAAGGGTAGGAAGGTAATGAACTAATGACAGTAAACCAAGGTATTAAGTAGGGATGGACTGAGCAAACCTGACACTCTTGTTAAAATTCTGGTTGGACTCGGGCGAACCTTGTGATGCCCGGAGGCAATAATTGTGGGAGGACTTTATATATAATATAGTACCAATACTATTTTGTTAAGCATTCAAGTTGTACTCCAATTATAATTTACTTAGTCAGTGTAGTAGTGTGTTAAATATACCATTCATAATTCATGATATCAACGGTGTAAGGCATAATTTACGATATATTAAATATCAATGAACTCACAATGCAATAAAAGTCCAATCCTTTAGTAACTACTCTATACTTTCAATAATTTAACGGCCGAAAATTAGTTCTAGAAAAAAGATCGTAACAAAGTTTGGTGTATGTGACCAAGGATTCATAATGGTACATAATAAAATGTGGAATGGTGAAATAAAGAATTATAAATAAACGACAGTGAGCTACAAAGATGGAGCGACGAGGACAGAAACCTGGACGAAGCTAGAAGGACAGCAACAAAAGATGGAGGAGCTACGAGTGATCAATTCCTTGATACCAACACACTGCTGAACTAATCACAGGATTGTAATTTTGAAGCGAGGTGAGTGGTTTTTTCAAAATATTACTAGGCCTATTTTTTTCAGTACACGGAGACTGAGGAAAGGTAAGTGGATGCCGTATGTTTTGTTGTTCTGGTTTGCTGTCGATTGCTGGTTTGTCCCGGATACTGTGGGGAAGTGCCATTATTCCTCGGGGAGAGTAGGGATGGATAAATCACTTCAAACAAGCAGGGTGACATGACAGACAAGACCAGTAGCTAACAAGATGGACACTGATCAACATAAGCCATCAGATTTTGACGACCGGCAGATAAGAGGAATTACAGAAGAAAGGGAGTCTTTCTCATCAACCAGTGACATAATACACAATAAAACATTTGAGTATGGCGTCTCAACGCTCATTGACATTTTGGATGACATGGAAAGAAATGTAATGACGACAAATGCTCCATAGTGGAATAAGGGGTGACTGAGGCGCCTCCTGAACAATTTGACGACCCAGTGGACATGATGTCCCGACATAATAGACTGTTAAGAGATTGGGAAAATAAACATAAAAAACAGATGGATCGACTGGAGTCTGTAGTACAGGAAAGGTTGGATACATATGCTGAAGACATAAGAAGTGTACGGGAAGAAGCAAATAAAAAATTAGTCAACTATTTGAGTCACAAAAAAGAATTCAAGATGATTTAGGAACAGTGAGGGTGGAAATAGAACAGCTCCGCGATAACAGGCAGACAGAAGAGTCGGACATGTGAAATATTAAGGGGAAACAGGAGGCCCTTAAGGAAGCACAGGACTGACAAAGACTTAAATTAGATGGACTACTAGAGAAACAAAACACACTGATAAATAATCAAAAACAATTACACCAAGAACTAACGAACTTAGCTAAGCAGATGGAGATCAACTACCAGGGGTTGGTAAAGTCGTGCAAATTAGTGACAGACCGAAGCAAGTATTGTAACACCCATGACATCACCAGTATGTGACCTATTGTCAGCTACTGTCATATTGCAAGACCACAGTAGTTGCAGCCAAGAGGGAGTGATGTCACAGTTAGGGGGGGTACAGAAGTATGTAGGCCACCAGAGGAGGTACATTTAGATTTGGTTAAGGCCAGGCTATCTAAATTTAATGGCCGCAATTCTAATATATCAGCGGTGCAATATATAACTAAGATTGGACAGGGCCGTCAGGGGAATCACAAGAGAGCAACTTAAGATACACCCCTCTTAATGAATGGATTGAGAGATCAGGGATGTAATTGGGCAGTACTAAATGAATGGGACTGGACACAGCCAGGAGGGCGTTTTTGAATAAATTTTGGTCGATGGACAAACAGGATTTATTTTTACAGAAAGTATTCAATGGTAAATATAATCCAGGTCGGGAGTCAATGAGTGAATATGTACAGCGGTTAAAGAACCAGACGGACTTCCTGGAAGAACCAGCAAGAGAAGATGGGCTGGTGAACCATTTAATACATCACTTTGACTGGGGTACACAAGATGTTATGCTTGCTGCTGGAGTAAGGGATATGACGTCATTGAAGGATATCACAGAAAGACTAGATCAAAGAGTGGTTCTAGATCGATTAGAGAATAAGGCTACATATTGCAGAGTGCCACAGTTTGGTCACCCCGGACCAGGCCAACTGAAGACAAACATAAGAACACGGCACAGTACGAGCGAAGAGGGTCAAAACAAACAACGGGATGGGAACAATAATAATGACAATGGACGCAGGTGGAGAGAGGAAAGTGACAGAGGGGGAACCCAGGACTACCTGCGGAAGGGGGAGAGTACACTACACAAAGAAGTGGGTGGCAAGGACAGCAATCAAGTACCAGAAGTAACTAGGCAACCCAGACCTTTCCGTGCAACAGTTGCCCAAGAGTCACTACCAAATTATAAAAATGTAAAACACATCAGCACTGAAATTAATGACATTTCACGGGGAATTGGCGCCATTGAGGAGTATCGAAGTGACGCAGGAAACTACCAAGGTTCGTATCTGGGATGTATACAGCCAAAAAACCAGTAAATTCATCACATATTAGCTCATATGTGAGAAGCACTATCTCAAACAGGGCTACCACTATAATAAAAACCAAAACAGAAATTAAGGAGGTCATGTCCCTGTTAATTAATGATCCCGTGCCAGACCTTGTACATGAATAACAATTGATGCGCAGTCTGGAGAGATATAGAGCACCAGAGATTGCGGGAGTTGCGGAGTGAAACAAATTGAATTTTTTAATAAATAGTGGTGCTGATATTAGCGCTATTTCGCAAGCAATTGTTTTGAGGAAATTGAAAATAAAAACCCTTAGTTAAACCTGCCAGTACTACCCGTACAGTCTGTAACCATTATTAGTGCGAGCGGGCTAAGAAACACCAAGGTTAGGAAACAAGTGATGCTAGAAGTGAAGTTCCAACATGTGTCAGTGGAAATTGTTTTTTATAGTACCTAACTTAAATATGGCGGCGGTTATTTGATCAGATTTTCTCGGGTGGTATTATAGATTATATCTAACAAGAAGTACAGTTTACAGAGGAACAAAAGAGGGTAGCTGTGCCGTTTATAAGGGAAGTTGTGTTCGCCAGCATTAGTACTGAGGATTGCCAATTGTGGGAGGGGGAGAATATAAATGTAGGGGCCGACGTGAGCCAAAAGATCAGCGATGCCCAGTAAGAAATACTATTGAGTGTAACTTGAGGTCAAATTCCAGGTGCCACTCTGATTTGAGTTGCAATAAGGGGGAGGGAACATGCCCCAAAATGTGTGTAAATGTATGTCTCCATCCAGGGAGCTTAGAAGTAAACACGAGTTCAGCGATGATTTATCCCACATAACGTTCAAGATGGTGGAAAGTGAAAGAAACCAGCGAATCCTGAAGCAGCCCTGCAAGAATGACCACAAGTGCAATGGGGCAGGGCAAGAAGAGTTAGTAATGAGCAAATTACCACCAAAAACGCCAGGGAAGGACGCAATAAATGGCAGCACATGGGAGAAGGGCAATATATCTTATAAACACTTGTACACATGACACATGAAAGAAATTACAGACGCTGTTACCTCAAGAGATCAAAAAGAGTTAGAATTTCACGGGCAAGGGTGCAGCCCACCGAACAAAAAACAAGACCTAAAAGAAATTAAGGAAGTAAAAAAACTACTTGCTTACAGCAAGAGTTGGAACAGAAGATATTGGAGATTGAATGCGTGACCTCAGAGCAACGAGATTACCTAAGCCGAATACTATAGGAGTGTAAAGAAGTATTATCCAACCGGCCGGGACGAAACACAAAATATGTGTGCCATCTGGAAGGGATGAACCCAGGTCCTTTCTTCTGTAAATCATATTCTGTCCCATACAGTCAGCAGGAGGTAGTTAGGAGATACTAGACCAGATGTTAGAATTGAGTGTGCTTGTTCCGACATAATTAATCCAATTGTGGTCATTAAAAAGAAGAATAAGGGAGACTGGCTCTGTATAGACGTACGGCACATCAATCAAGTTCTCGTGGCTGATCATGAGTCTCCTGCACCCATGGAGGAACTAATTCAGTGATTTGAAGGGTGTGAGTGCCTAACATCCTTAGACTTGACAGCTTCATATTGGCAGACACCATTGACAGAGCCATCAAAGAGATACATCGCATTTATGTATAATGGTAGTACGTATTGGTTCACGTGTCTACCATTCAGCCTCTCTGTATCTGTTAGCCAGTTTATCCATGTCCTGGGGACAGTACTTGGTCCTGATGTTTTGTCATGGGCAATGGCTTATGTGGACGATTTGTTGGTAGTGACGCCAGATTTTGAGGAGCCTTGTACTAAACTGCAAATTATTTTGAGTAGGCTTAGAGAGAGAGAGCCATCAAACAGGGATATACAGCCATTTATCACTCGGGATCAAACCCATTAGAAAGAATCCACAGGGATATAAGAAGAATGCTACACGCTTATTATCATAGCAATCACCACTCGTGGCCTAATTATATTCCCAGGATTGAAGAATGTGTAGATCAAACCATACACTCCGTGACCGGATTTACCCCTCACGATTACTAGCCACCAAGACCATTGTAACGGCTGTTCCAGTTTCTGCCAGGGAGTGAGTTGTCCCAAGAACTGAAGCTAGAACGGGCCGGCCCCAACATGAGGAAAGTGACAAGTAGAAGAATGGCCCGAGACGCAAGGATCAATTATAGCCCAGCTGAGTATAAGATAGGAGATCTAGTACTCGAGTGAAGACCCACAAATGGTCATCCGCACTTACCGAGGAGACCAGAAAATTATTTTTACTTTATCAGGGACCAGGTAGGGTGACAGCAATCAGGAGTAATAATGCATATGTTATCCACTCCAAGGACTTTAATGAAATTATAGGCACTTTTAATGCAGTTCATATAAAAAAAAAATACCCAAAAAACCATGACCACTCATATTAGGTTTGGGAAAATCCATCACAATAATCGGGTGTTTTATTGAATAGCAGGAGTCCACAGTTCAATTCCTGGGAAGTTATAACCATGTTTAATATATTTGATGTATTGTGTGATATATATAATTAATAAAAAGAATAGTGCCAACAGGAACCAGTGTGTAACTAAGTGTGATAACAAGGGGGTTAAGAAATATTAAACATTCATGTGTTAGTAATCAAATGTGATATTTTTAAAGACTGAACCATGTACATAACCATTTTTAGTGAAAGTTACCGGAAAGGCGAAGTTTAAAAGGAGGGTGAAGTGCCTTCTTGGAACTGTGTAAGGGATTACAGCCAGCGGAATGACTACACCTCCACCAACAGGTTTAAGTAGGGGAGTGTAAAATGGTAGAGTGAAGGTTGGAACTATGGACATTGATTTGCTTTTTCCTTGTAAATATGTATTTAATGTACCTATCGACAATAGTAACGACTGACAGGACTGTTACAAGACTTATATAGAGAAAATAATTTTTAATGATCATTGATAAAGTGTTAATTTAGCAGAATATATATAATAGCTTTTAGGTAATTGTAATGAATGTATATAAGTCAAGATAGGAACTTAATTATTGTAATTGATAGGCATAAATGTAAATTATTGTGTGTACTCTAATGAAACTTTTAACATTTTTCACACAGCACACAAAGGGGTAGCTTGAGAGAGACATTTTATCTGTAATATTTGAATAAGTAAAGAACAACAGTTGATTCGTCTACTTTTCCTGGAGGAAGGGGGGTCAGTGGCCTAACTGTCAGGAAGGGGAAACAAAAAGCTTTGAGTACCTTCTTCACAATTTGAATTTGCCCACTTCCCATTGGTGCAAATTCAACCAAGATGAAGAAAGGTAAGAAGTTAATGACAAGTAAATAGCGGTCCAACTGTAGAACTTCGGTGAACCATGTGATACTCGGGGCAATAATTGTGGGAGGACTTTATATATAATATAGTACCAATACTATTTTGTTAAGCATTCAAGTTGTACTCCAATTATAATTTACTTAGTCAGATGTAGTGAGTGTGTTAAATATACCATTCATAATTCATGATATCAACGGTGTAAGGCATAATTTACGATATATTAAATATCAATGAACTCACAATGCAATAAAAGTTCAATCCTTTAGCAACTACCCTGTACTTTCAATAATTTAACAGCCGAAAATAAGTTCTAAAAAAAAGATTGTAGCAACCAAAATCATTCTATACTTGTTGTTTGATCTGCAACATTGAAATCCTCTCTTCCTTTTTGAGTTTGAGCCCTTTCCTTCCACATTTTTGGATGTTTGTTGCTATATATTTGCACTGGTCTGTCATCGGGGTTGGTGACGTTATATTAATTAGAATTGTTAATTAGAGCAACTCATAAGTGTTATTCTTAAATATAAATAAGATGGAGGGGTATTTAACACATGTATCAACATTTACACTAACTTTTCTTGACCCCTGTTATTATAATTTTTGTTTGTGTGTTATTTTTAACATGGACACTTAGATATAAATGCAAGTAGCTACTTTATTATCATTGGAGTATATGTCAAAGATGCTGGGTTAGGTAAACGCTTAGAACTAAGCTAACAACAACAACAACAACAAAACCTATCCCAATGATGTTACCTCAACAGGACATGGTTTGAGTTGTGAAACCTGAGCAGGTTGCAAAGGTGGCCCACTCTTAGTATCTGGTAATTGAACCGTTACATCACTCAAAAATTTGCTAGTAACAACTATCTCTGTCTAGCAAAGGTCCAATCTCCCAGCACTCGGTGCAGTCTTATCACTAATTTGCTGGACATGTTGACCTACCTTATAAGGCATCGAATGTCTGTCCTTGTTGTAGTGTTTACCAACACAAGCTTGTGCCCGTTTTAACTGAGTGAGTGTGTTAGTCCACATGTGGAGAGTTTCCTTCTGGCCTTCCCTTTTGCACTACTGGTAAACACCACTTTAGATTCAGGGGTGTTAAAAGTTCATGGTCCATTATAAGTTCTGCAGGAAGATCTTTTTTGACTGTTTTCGGCATTGTTGAAGCCAATTTGTAGCCAGTGTAAATCTATTATAGAGATTATAGTATGCTATGTTTACATATTTTAAATTTCTATATTATCTCTCACATAAATTAGGCACAGTAGTCTAATGTTTTACACCAAAATGAAAACACATGTTTTTGAAGATGTGAGAACTATTGTCAGAAACTAAGTAACACGGTAAACCAAGATTTTTAAAAATGTTAGTTTGTAAAGCATGTACAGTGTGCTCAGCCATAGATTTGCTTAGAAGTATTAACCAAACAAACTTAGAAAATTGTTCTACTGCTGAAAGGATGTATTTATTACCATTTTTAGATCTGAGTAATGGGTCAAATCTCTGAACAAACGTTGCATCGGAAATTATGACAAGTAGCTGTATTTATAATGTTGACCTGGTTTGGCTTGTAAACAAATGTCACATGACCAAACGTTGTCATGTATGTGTCTGTCCATACCGTGCCAAAAGAAGGTCTTATGTATAGACATGATGGTTTTGGCCACCCCTAGGTGTTTTACCTATTTGTCGTGGGTGTTGAAGTAGCCCTGTTATCTGTGTGTAATTCAAACGGCTATGATTCCAAGTCTTGTCCAAATTTATTTATGACATATATTATAGCTATTGTTTCAAGGTCATAGATTAGATAATTTAATTCAAAGGGGTGTAGAGTATGACTGGCGTACGCTACTGGTAGTATTTATCCTTCTATTTTCTGAAGTAATATAGCTCCAAGGCCTGATGTTAGAAGCATCAGTGTAACCTTCTCAACTCTTTGATCATGTTACATAAATAAATATACAGATGCACAGGAGGGTAGCAATAGACAATAGCTAAAGGTGTTAAGGAATAGCAAACCAAATAAATACAACCAAACTTGCAAAGCTAGTTCTAATCCAGAAATAGATGAGATAATTATATCCTTTCAGCGATAATATTAGATGACATTAAATTTTGTCAAGTCATTTAAATCCTACTTAGTAGATGACAGTTCGAAAGATCCCAGAAAGAAACTTATGTAAAAACTTGAATATACAACAAACCTTATCTTACGAATTGCAATAAAACCATCTTAGGGAAACTCTACATGATCATGACTTAAGTGTCCATTTTATGTTACGTAACTTTCCTATCTTACAATCAAATTTCTCATGTTTCACATTTTAATATCATTACAAAACGTTCAAAGCTCAATACTTACAAGATATGCTAATCTAATTTTACTACTGGAAAGAATCATAACATGCAGAAAAACTCAAAATCCAACATTACGATAAATTAAGTTATCACTTTTTAACACTCAAATTGACTTAAGGTCTAAGAGTGACTATTCAAATATTTAATTAAACAAATTCAAAACGAGTTAAAAGTCCAACATGACTGAAAAATATTTAGAGTCCAAAGTGACAGAAATCGCTTGAAGGGCCCAAAAGAGGTAATCATTATTTCACAGAGATGCAAATAATGAATTTACAATGTTCTTAAATTGTTGAGTTATTGGGTGATAAGTCATCTGTTCGATCTGAAGTTGAGACACGCAGTCGCTCATCGATGATGAACCAAGAAATAAATTACAATATAAACACCATCTTATATACAAATACACTTTCTGAAGTTGTTTTTGCGACTATCCAACTAGTGCGAAACAAATATTTTTTGTTTTTCTTTTGTTTTTATAAATAGTTTTTTGACATTGAAAATGTAAGACTTACAAGCATATGTCTTTTGGTCAATATATCTCAGAAAGTTGAACTTAGGGGCTATAAAAATATGGCTGCTAAAATAAAGTATGCTTTTCGTTCAGTTTTCCATAAAGATTTGCTAAAAGTTAAGAAGTGAGCACATTCTGGTGCTTGTGCAGACTATCTTGACAAGCCTTTCTTTCAGTACTTTGATCTTTCGTTCCTAAGTGGTCCAGAAAACCCAAAGAAGTCAATCAGAAATATAGAGGAAGATTCAGAAAAAAAGAGGTATGCTACTATCACATTGCAAATTTATAAATCTGGGGCTTGTAATAAAAAAGGAAAAGTCACAGGTAGTTATTGAATTAATTTCTACAGTTTCAATAGAGATTCATATTATAGAATATAAATTGAATAATTTGTTGATTCAGGTTAAAGAAATTAAATCACCTAGCTATTCACAAACAAAGAAATTTGCTACCAACTCTAAACATATGGAAGATATATTACTACCTTAAGTTTTTCCTGCTCATCATCACAACTCAAACGTTTTCTGGATGATTCAAAAGTTGTAAGGCATACATTCAAGATCTTTTTTAATAATGGAGGATCCATACCTTAGCAGCAAGGTTCATCATGCTACGAGAAGAATTTGATTTAGTAAACTGACTATGAAGTGAAATGTATATTATTAGATAGTAACTGATATTAGTATATGTATGTTCTTTTTTATTGCAATTCTTCTTAGTTTGCCGTACCACATGCTTCACTCCTTTCTTCTTATATTCTTCCTCTGTTTCCTCATTCCCATTTTTAACACTCCTTGCTTTATTCTTCTCCTTGTAGCATTTATCGGCATAAAGCTACAATAAAGAATAGACCTACAAGACAGAATTAACTAAAAGATTCAACTCACCAAGCCCCATTCATCAGTGGCCCCTCCCCAGTGAACTTCACGCACAACCTTCAGCGAACAATAACAACATTAAACTAACCGAGCAAGTCGTGTGGAGACTCGGACCAAGAATTAGCGTGAGGCATGCTGGGTAAGCATGACGTATAAAATGGTGATGTGGCCCGGAAACTATTGTTCGATTGTCATCCACAAAATGCTAGAACAATCCACGCCCGTCTGGCTACCCCTTCCCACCCCTCTTTGTGAACGTTCACCTATGTGTTGTTTTCCCCTCTTCCCCCTTTCCGAGCTAGAATAGAAATCATATATAATCATGTAACATGTATTAGCTTTTTACTCTTGTTAGGATAGCGTCCTTGGACACATCTGGTGTGGAGGATGAACAAAAGGCATAAAATCATGTTTCGGCCTTTATACTGTCAAAATTACGTTTGGGTTATTATTGCTGTTAGTTAAAATTAATTTATATAATCATTGTTAGGGACAGCATATTTAACTTTGGTTTGATTAGAAATAGTAAATCATATTTTTTGCATGTTGTTAAGTTGGTAAAATGAACACATAGTTCTATTTATTTGAACTCAGGAATTCAGATGTGTATTTTTGAACTGATATCAAACATAGGTAATGGACATGTTCCTTGTCGCATAAAATGTATACCCCGTGTGGTGTAAACTGTTTAGGTGTTACAAATGTTAGGTTTTGGAAGAATATGAAACTTAGAGCCCATCTGGCCGTAAAGTTAAGTTATTACTTCTCAATATTTCGAGAATTATCCCCCTTTTGTAAATGGTCGTAATGACTAATTTGTTTACTTTTACAAAAGTCTGTAATCCTATTGAGAACGGTTGAGTGAGACCTATTGAGCTAAGTTTCTAATGTTATACATTAGTGTTCAAATCTGGGTGACCCATTGTTGTAAATTTTCTAATTGTAGCTACCTATTGATAGTTAGCTTGGGATGCTGAGTGAGGCATATTGTTGTAATAGTTATGATATATATCCATTTATATTTCTCCCTTGTAAATCATGAGGGATTGTTAATTGTAAAAGATTGGATATATCCTTATTATATACAGTAATGTTCATGAATCTATCCAACTATTTAACTTTAACATTTTTATATGTTTATTTATCTACTGTTTATCTAAATAAACCATTTAATATCAAATGTGAATCTCTATCTTCTTATAAGTATGAACCTATATAATATAAATTATCACGTCCTCTATCCCAGTATCTTGGCTAACCTCCAAGTCCTACAAATAATGTTTGTAGAGTAAGTTCATGGAAGCAGAATGACCTATATGCCGAGTACGGCCTATTTGTCAGATGATATCCTATTGGCTCCTCTGCAATTATTGTCTGTTATTTTTTGTTTTTTGTACGTATATTGTGTACCCGCCTTTATTAATTCTTGGGAGAATAAGGGCGAGGTTACATCCTCACTACTTCCTTCACCCTGTCATTCCACCAGTGTGTCTTCTTCCACTTCATCTTATCACTCTTGTCCTCCCACATACTTTCTCTGCCGCTCCCACCATATGTTTCTTAAACCTTTCCCATTCCACCTCTACACTTTACATCTCATCCTTAGGCATTGAGCTTCTTGCCTTTCTTAGGTCCTCTTCATATTTTAGCCTCCACGTCCTTATTCTTATTTCTTGTCTTACTACCTTTCTCCTACATTATCATCCCTTTATGTCTACCACCAGCAACCTGTGGCCACACTATCTATGAACAACACACTTGATATTACCCTTATGTTTATAGGCTGTCTTTTAATGTCTTCTTCCATGACTATCATTGATCTTTGCTCCCCATTTCAACTGTATCTAGTGTTCTTAAGACTTTCTCTTTCCTTCTTATACCAGCGGTTTGTCGTTTTCATTTAATTTCTTACACATAACTCCAACAACCCTCCTCTCTTTCCATACTAAAACAAACGGGAAAAATAAAATTGATTGAATATTATTAAAGAATTAAAAATATGAATAGTTAATAATTTTAAAAAAAAGTGTACATTTAACATTTTATTTATAATAATTTCATCTGTGTATAAGCTGAATGTTGTTTTTTTTAAGAGAAAACATAATTCATTAGACTCCTTCAACTGCAGGGCAAGGAAGAAAAGCTATTAGTGTGCCAAGGGGTAGCTCACTTCTCCCCTCACCCAGATCTCCAGATCTTTCATAGCAAAACAAAACCACTGAACTACTATTATCTGAAGCACTCCAATCAGAAGATTATTTCGCATAATATTTGTGGTCCATAGCGTAAACAGAACAGATTTGCCCAAAAGCTCATTAATGATGTCTTGATTATGTCACACCATGTTGCCCCCCCCCCCCTCCACCTCCCGCAGGCCCTCACTTTTTCCCAACAACCAGTGCTGGGCAACATGAACAACAGGTCTCAACCCCATGCCGTGGTTCTGCAAGCTTTACTCGTTTATTTCTAATTTTTTTGTTTTTCTGGGTTCTTAGTAAAAGTAATTTCAAATAAGTGTCTGTACCCATTCGTAAATAATAGCGCCAATTTTCAAGTTAATGACGTAATTTCCAAAGCCAATTCACTTGAGAAAACCTGCCCCTCTTTAGTAACCAACCGCTAGACCAGCCATTCTCAACCTGCATCTTGAAACACTCAGGGAGGTACTTTTTTAAACATCTGGCAATCTAAGTTTTTAAAATCTTGAGATGAACGGGAACAATTGATCAGTCAGCAACCTTGAATGTGCCTGACATCACAATGTCTGCTCACTGTTTTCCCGAACTTCCACCAGTCTGCACGCTCTGCCTTCCTTGTGACCGAATTCACAACATGTTTGTTTGCTTAGTTGCATAATAACATTGATGCATGACGGCTTTGTTTCTTATAATTCCAAGTGTCAGCTGTGCAGAACAGATACAACATACTTGTGACTATTTTGTAATGTATTGTTTTATTTTAATTTAACTACCCATAATAGCAGGAGCTTAAAAACACAAACGAAAAATAGAATGTTTCAAGCCAATTGGGAAGAAGAATATTTTGTTGTGCCAAATAAACATGGTTTGGCAACTTGTTTGATTTGTTGTGAAAGTGTTATATTTTTTTTTAAATATCATTGTTCGTCACAATACTATGAAACACAAATCATTTAATGACACTTTTTCTTGCGAGTCTTTAATAAGATGTCAAAAGTTAACTTTCTTCAAGCAGTAATTGCAACAACAAAAGAATGTTATGTCAGTGGTGATATCACAAGATGCTATGGTGACAAGAGCATTGTATGAAATTTGTTACATACTTGATGAAACATGTAAAACCATTTACTGACGTGGGTTGTGAAGGAATGTTTCATAAATGCTTCCACTGTATTATTTGATAAACTTAGCAATAAAAGTGAAATCATATCACAAATTAAAAAAATACAGCTCTCTGATTCTACCGATGTTAAATGTATCGAAGATATTGCAAAACATATTTTTGATTGCATCATAGATGATTTGAAAAGCTGTAAATATGATTCCAGCGCCTATATTTCAGCAACATCTCAATATTCTGTTTTCATTAGCTACTAAACCGAACAGAATAATTTTATTCATGAAGATTTGTTGAAATTTCTTCCCATGAAGAAACAAACCAGGGACACAAAATATCTCGATATTGATATTAGCAAATTGGTTTGTGTATTCACTGCTGGATGTCCTTCAATAACCGGATCCTAAAAGTGATTTGTTTTCCTGTTGAAAAAGACATACAATTTAACAAATATCCTATCATTTATTTCCCTGTATCATTCACCAAGAAAACTTAGCAGCACGTATTTCCATTACCAAAACAGATGCTGTGTTGAAAACTGTAATAAATCTGAGCACAAGAACTGAACATTAGAAAATTCAAAAGTATTTTGGATGAAATGAACAGTAAATATAGCGACATTCTTTTACATACCTCGGTGCGATGGCTAAGCAGAGGAAAAGTTCTGGATCTTTTTTTTTTTACAGCAAGAAATTATTTTGTTTTTACAATAAAACAATGAAGTTTACAGTGAACCTAAAAATGATTGATGGTTGTGTCGTTTTGATTTTCTGTGCAACATCACAGAAAAATTTTGTGAACTCAATCGTGGTTTATAGGGTGAAAATAAAATTATTTTGCATATGGTGAATAAGATCTTGTTTTTGAAGAGAAACATCTATTATAAGGAAATACAGAACCAAATATCGCATGATTTTCCAACTGTAACAAAGGCTAAACAAGATGGTAATGACTTTCTTAAAAAAACTGTACAATAATTTTAAATTATTTAACTGCCTTATCCAAGGAATATAAGGGCAGATTTCAAGATTTATGAAGTATTAAGAATTGTTTGTTGCTTGTAGAAAATTCCTGGCACCTAGAAATAGCAACAACTAGCTGCATTGGGATATGACTATGCAAAGCTAATTGACAAATTTATCGAATTCAAAATATACAAATCTGAAAGTTATTTTTAAAGAAAAGAGAGAGGGAAAGGGCTGACATTTTTTGCATCAATGTATCATTGTGAATTATCCTATTCAAAACTGAACTATCTGAAGAATGTATATAGGAATTGACTTACTGATTCTCACCTTTATGACATATTGAGAGTGACATGTAGCAATTATTGACCTGATATGTCTAAAATAGTACAAAAGTTTGTCTTAATATCAAAAATCACACCAATTTTTAAATAAACGCCTGGATACTTTTGGGTTTTGAGTTTTATTTTTACATTACTACATTATGATGTACAATGTACAATGTTGTAGCCTGCATAACATAGCAAACATGTTTGTGGCCTTAGGGAAAAAAGGTTGAGTCCGCTCTAAACCACCATGAGCAATGAACAACTTTTTTTTTTATTCCCCAATGGGAGACAATGAAATAATCGCTAAACATATTACATCATCCGTGGTATCTATGAAAGTGAGCAACAGACATAAATGACATAGGTTTTTGGTCAGTTTTACCCGACTGTCCTAACTGATGCTATAAAATGTACGATAAGATGTTACATGTAGACCGGGATTTACATGTATTGCAGTTGATTTGACCAACTTAATTGTTAAATGAATTCTACATTCACTAATAGAATAGAACATGAGCACATGTTTTAAGACAAAATATTCTAAAAACATAAATTTTATTTGATTTTAAAATAAAATATATGGTGCTAATAAATGGTTCTAAGCAAGCACTAATTAAGATCGACAAGAAGTGCCAACTTCTCGTTAAGGATAAAAAAGATACAACACACAAAAGTGATAAAGGCCCTTTTGACAGCTAACCTCCATTTATCAAACTCAAATAATGATAAAAATGATGAAGTCTCATATAAACAAGCAATAATTAAGATTGGCAAGAAGTGCCAACTTCTCTATAAAAAAATTAATAGATTTACCAAACTTGAATAGTTAGAGTTTTTAAAAAAAAAGGCGCTTGAAGATCCTGAGGAAGGAAATGATGACATCACGGCACAGAGGTATATTTTACATGCATGATCCAGGAAGTATCACGTCAGTCCGAGGCAGCCAAGCGAGTGTTCCAGTTCTTGCTCTGATGAGGCCTGGTTGTATTCACAAACTTCGCCCACAGCCCTAGCCAATGAAATCACACAGATAAAAAATGTTCAGGAGTGTATATAGTTTTGCACGGTTCTGAAAACTTTATTCTCTATACACTCAGCGTGTAGGAATTAGCGAATTGATGGTTTCTAGTAAACCAATCAGACAATCTTTTTATGGTGGCGTCGTTGGCGGAAACCAGATGAACCTCTTTTAGCACGACTTATGATGAAGCTCCTAAAGCCATCCAGCTGCAAGAGGACATAATGAACATGCCGGCTCATGTACAAAATAATGTGGCGTTCACAACGCAATTAACATGTATTTTAACCAGACATCTATGCTATATTCATGTGAGATTTCAGTGCAATCGGCACATGTTGTTTTTTTAGGAACATATAGAGTTCAACCAATTTTTATATAAATAATAAATTATTATTGTTAATAGTTGAACTCAAAAACATAATAAAAATCACCTTAATGTTATTCTTGGCATAACATTTATGAAATCATTATTAATCATTATACTTCAACTTCCAGATTGTTACAACAAAATAGCCCAGAAAAACATACCATGAGCTACTGTTGAGAGTAAAGAACCCTTGACTCAAATGTATAAACTTACAAACATTTAACTTGAAATATTGTGAACATTACATAATGAATAAAGTTTGATTAAAGGAAATGGTCTGTGTTTGTTATATGCGTTCACACAAACTCGGTTCCCAATAAGTTCATGTCGTGTCAAATCTCCCACCATGGGTCTGGACAGAGGCTCTGGTGACAATTATAGATGTTCTTGCAAGTTATTCAAAAGATACCCGCACTTGAAGTCTTTTGTAAACAAAGAACACTGCCTTGGTTAAAATGTAGAAAGTAAAAATTCCAACAGCATACTCATAGTTAAGAATCCAAAGGTTATAGAGTTTGACTGACTACCTCTTACAAATTTCTTACAATGTAGAAATAAAAAGATTTTGCCTTGGAATAAGATCTCAAGAAAACAGTAGGAAGAAGAGGTGTTCATAACAAAAGAGTAAATTTGAGTGGAAATAGTAAGGATGTGCGAATAGCACTTTTTTTTACTTTTTCACTATCTTACAGGCAGAGAAAGTATTGTGATCGTCAAAAAAATCGAACTCAAGATTTTGATGATTCTCGACGTTTCATGACCACTCGAATACAAAAAAGTGGTTTTTGAATGTCCCTCCATCTGTCTGTACTTCCAACTAGAGCCTAAACTATTTTACTGATCAGGCTAAAACTTGGTATCTAGGGTTTTCAATAGGGTGGCCCTGAGGAGTTTTTGGAATTGGAATCTTACCCTAAAATTAAGGTTGGTTTACTATAGACAAAAGGTCAAAAATTCTATTTACTCAAAATTGGCTTGAACGATTTTGATTAAATTTCATTTCAAAATATTAATAATATTTCAAACAAAATGGCTACTCTCAATATTTCGGCAAAATCACTATAGGGTTCCCGTTCTGATGCATAAATTCTCATTTTTTATAATATCTCTGAAACTACTTGAGATATGAAATAGGTAGGTCTATTTATGATACAAATCTTTTATTAGAAACATATTTTTATAAAACCAATAACTTTCAATCTATACGCAAATAAATATATTAACTTTTCGACCATTAATGGTAAAGTATTGCGAGCATAAAAAAAATCTAACCCAAAATGTTGATGGGTTTTGACGTCTCATGAACTCCTGAGCCCTAAAAATAGTTTTTTGCAATGACATTTGTCTGTGTGTTTAACCCTAAAATTGAAGAGTAGTTTATAAAAAGCGAAACGAGAAAAAATAGATTTTCTACAAATCAGCTTTAACGATTTTGATTAAAATTTGTATCTAGGTGTTGATTAAGATTATAAATAAAATGACTATTTTCATTTTCCTATGAAAATGACTTTTAGGGTGCTTAAAAGAAGCGGAAATTTCCGTATCTTCACAACTATTTAAGATACTAAATAACTTATCATTGTAAAATGGTAGTACTATTAAAAATAAAACTTTTATATGAAATATATTTTTATAAAACCAACGTTTCTGAAATATTGGCAAATATGATCATAGAGTTTTGTGAGCTTTAGTTGTAAAGAGATACTACCTAAGTTTTAACCCAATAATTCTCCAATGCCATAGAGTAATTAAATATAAGTAAGTCTTTCAAAAAGTTTATGTTGTTTTTCCTTGAACCCTTTAGGAGAAATGTTTGTACAACAATGATCTATATCCATTTTAAACTCAATGGTCAATATTAACATTTTTATTGGTCAAATTTTATAAATGAGGAATTTAATAGCAATGCAATCATAACAGTAAGATGTGGAGCACCTAGTAAAATGACAAAAAAATTAACCGGAAGTTGAAATTTTAATACGAAGTGTTGACCCTTGTGGACCCAATATTGATCTTTTTTATTGGTGCAAACATACAATAAGGACATTATTTTTTTTTTTTAGTAGGATTATAAAATTTAAAACAGCGACTCAAAAAATGTTTTACATAAGTATAGTGAAATTTATGCTTGGGTTTGCTAGTGTGTATTATTCTGTTTTACATATATTACGAGTTTTGAGTAAATATCTCCATTTTTAAACAATAGAGCAAGAAAGTCCGTGCTGAGTTCTGTACCATTTATTTTCTAATTGAATGGTAAAATTTTAAATGCATACCTAAGCTTTCAAATCAAATAGTTTTTTTTTCCTCTATGGTGATATTGTTTTATTAATATAGTATTTTAAAAGGAATGTTTAACATGTAGTAGTTGTCAAACTATAGAAAATTCTATCCAAACAGCTGGCATTTGGACACAAACATTTACTTGTAAAACAAAATCTCAGAATATTGTGTAAAGAAATATTCCCTTTTCTCTAAAATTGACAATACTTTTTATAGCTATTTTTAAAAGATTGCAAAAAAATTGTATTTCCAAAAACTGGGTATTTTCAAATTTTTTGACATGATTCAAGATCTAAGACAGAGGTATAGACTTTAATTTAAATAAAAAAGAAATCTTATTTTGATTGTGTACTGAATTACACTGAATTTATGATACACATAAGAAAAATCATTGATAAATTACTACTATCTCACAAATTTGAAAAACTAATTAAAACTTTCAAAGCAAGCTCTAATTAAAAAAAAAACTGACTTGAATGGAAGGTTGTTTAGTCTAACTAAACCCAAACATAATCTATAGCAAAAATCCAAGTGACTAGTTTTAAAATAGCTTTATGTTAAAATAAGTAAAATCAATAAGGTACAGTAGCCCCATGGCTTCTTTAGTGCTGACTGATAGCTCGCAGCTGATTTCTGACGGCTTTGAAAAGTTATCAGACCAAATTATGTATCCCTACACCGAACCATATGATCTGCAAAAACATGTGTTTAGCAGCTGTCACTTCTGACAGTCAAAATTTAGGTACATACCTAATTGTTGACTATCAGAAGTTAGCTGTGAACTGTCAGTCAGCACCAAAGAAGCCACGGGGCTACTGTATTTAGGATAGTAAAGAATAGATAAGTGAAGTAAACTTAGTTTAGTTAGACATCCCTTCAGTAGTCCCATTAAATTCTGAAATCTGTCTCTCTCAAACAAACTATTTCAATCTCTCACCTCATCACTCAATCTCCCAAAATTCACTATTAATATACATTTTACTCTAAAAGTTCTTGCTTGCTTTTTCCATAATCTCTTGCCAGCTTACAAAATATTGTTTATATTTAAAATAGATGTATATATATATAAAATGAAGCCTATATTCAGGGGCAGCTTGTCTTACACCTTATCTTACTCATCAATAAGGATGTTTCTCAATCTACATAACCCAGAATATTTTTAAGAGGAGGATAAAAATAAAGTAAGATTCTGCTCATATTTAAAACAAACAAACTTGCTGCAGTGGCGGCGTCACTCATGTAATATACTAAACTGCCAATGATGAGATCAAAGTTTGATCCCAGTCGAGTGTAATGAGGGTGGTTTTTCTTAAATGGTTTCCCACTCTCTTCACACAAATGCAGGTCCACTTCCTCCAAATTTAACCTACCTCATCCCTAACCCAATAGCGAGGTCGGTACCCAGGTGAGGTGCATAACTCAAATGAATAGTTAAGACGCAGTGCTGAAAAAAAATCTAAAATTAAGTTTAAAAAAATAGAAGAGTGTATGAATTAAATAAATTTGTAAGTTTGTTATCATAATGTTTATTGTGCCTCTGAAAGAGTACAGCTGGGAACTGGAGCAGACACTGAGGAGTCTGGCCTGGCAGACAGAGATCTTGTCATATAGTCATCTGGAGCAGACAGTGGTGAGCCAGTTCTCTGATCCAGCTCTGGGACGTCGATGGCGTCAAGGAATCCAAAGGACCTCCTTTACATACTTACTGCTCGACTCAAGTGTGACCTGCAACCTTCCTGAGCGCAGAGCAAAGCTACCGCAATCTCAAGTTTGGGCAACCTTCCTCGCATCTATCTTTTATGTGGGTAAGGGGAAGCGTGCTCGGCCCTTTGCCCACCTTTATCAGGCTGCCAATATCTGGGTCAAGCCACTACTAAGGCAGACAAAAAGGTAATTCAATATGATTTAAAAATATACTAAATAGTGGGATGGTATTATTGAAATTAAAACAATGATTATATATATTTTGAAACTAAATAAGCAAGAATGGTGCAAATATTAATAGTGTTGTATAAAGGAGATATTAAACATATTGTAGTGTTATTGTTCTACTATATGTATATTAAATGTATTATTTTAGGTGGTACAGATGAACAGTTTACAGAAAAAATTTAACTTAGGTTCCTAAAAAGAGTATTAAAAAATAGTGAAATGCACTCTAGGTCAACATTGACCAGTGTAATGCGTGTGATATAGTCTTCTACAACTAGCGGCAGGGTTAATGTGTGTGATCTGTTGGTAATCGACAGTTAGCAGCAGTGTTAATGTGAGTGATATGTTGGTAATCTACAACTAGCAGCAGTGTTATTGGAGTAATATGTTGGTGATCTACAGCTAGCAGCAGTGTTAATGTAAATGATATGTCAGTGCCACAGCTTATGTATTATTATTATTATTATTATTATTATTATTATTATTAGCACCGCGTCTTACTACCCATTCGGGTTATACGCACTTACGCTAATGTGTAATGGAAGGGTGATTGTGAGATGAAATGAAGGACCTACAGTTTAACGTGGAATCCGAACCACGGTGGAGGCCTGGCATTCCCCACATTAACAAGATGTCTTGTCGAGGTGAAGGAAGGGTTTGGTAATCAGATAAATCTGTGCCGGGACCGAGGATTGAACCCCGGCCGACAGCATAGAAGTCTGACACTTTACCCCTAGACCACCAGGCCACCTTATGGTATTGTTAATCTGAGTGAGTAATATGTCATTGCGACAGCTAGCAGTAATGTTAATGTGAGTGATATGTTATTGCTTTAGCTAACTTTATCATTAATCTGAGTGAGTGATATGTCATTACTACATCTAATAGTAGTGTTAATGTGAGTGATATGTCAATAGCACATCTTGCAGGAGTGTTAAATGGAGTGAAGAAGATGGTTTGTCCTAATGATGTGTCGGATCCAGTTTGCTCTGCGCCAAAGAATCGCATCTAAAATGGTTATATTTAAAACCACTCTTCTTAGGACTTCGTTTGTCATTCTGTCTATCCATCTAATTTTCTCAAGTTTTTTCCAGCACCAAATTTCAAAGCTGTCCAAGCATTTATTTTCTATCTTTCTAAGAGTCCCTCGTGTTTCTGCTCCAAATGTAGTATTTCATCAGTTTCTTCCTCACTTCCAAACTCAACTTGCTGGTCAATAGTAATCTCTTCTCGTTGAAAGCATCCTTGGTCATGGCGATCCTTACCTAATCTTCTTGTAGCAGAATGCATCCTTTGTCAGTAGTTTTTCCAGGTATTTGAATTGCTGTACGTTTTCTAATTTTAATTTTCAGCGGCTCTTCATTTTTTGAGATCCTATCACTTTAGACTTCTTGGTGATGATTTCCATGCAAAATCTTCTTCTTATCTTCACCAGCCAGTCCATCATTTCCTGCAACTCTTTTTTATTTCTAACTAGCAATGCTAGATCATCTGCATATTTCATTGTGTTGAAGACGTGTCCTCCTATCCTGAAATTTCCATATCCCTCCAGAGATTCCTTGACCAGCCACTCTCCATACAAGTTGAACAGACTGGGGGACAAACAGCATCCCTGTCTCCACTCCTCTTCCTATCTCTACGCTTTTGGTCTTTCTCCATCATTCAGCCTCACCTTCACTCGCTGTCCCAGGTACAGGTTTGCTATCAGCCTTCTGTCCCTCCAGTTGATGCCGACCTTCTTGAGTATTTACATCAGTTTCTTACATTTCACCCCCTCAAACATCTTTTGCTAGTCAGTGAAACCAATGTAGACCTCTTTCTTGACTTCCAGCAATCTATGAAATTATGGATACCGATGCCATCTCTGGTTTATTTTATTTTTTTGAATCCAAATTGTTTATCTTCCATCACATTTTCTATGTCCTGTTCCATTCGCCTGTTGAGTATTCTTGCCACGATCTTCCCCACATGAGATATGTGTCTGATGGTCCTTTGGTATCTGCTTTTCTTTGTTTGTTTCTTTTTATCCATCACCATCAGACCCTTAGGATTTTCTATTCCTATTGTTCGCACACCTTTCATTTCATTCACTACCAATTCCTTTGCTTTCTGGTACATGAGACCATACCTTCCTTCTCCTTGCAGTTTGATAATCTCATTGCATATCTTCTCAATATAGTCTTTGTTCGCTTTGTTTGTTTCTCTCCCCTTAACTCATTGCTTAGCCTTATATATTCTTCTTTGTTGATGTTTTTCCATTTCCTTCTTTCCTCCATTTTCGGAAGCATTCTGTTGTTACCCAGGGCTTTTGTGCAGTCCTCTTCATTTTTCAAACATTGTATTTAGATCCTAAAAAAGTGTTCTTAGTATAATTTCACTTCCCTTCCACATCTATACTTTCTTACATCACCTCACTAAGCATTTGCTATATATTGAATTTCTCACAATATCACTCTTTCTTCTTAATATAAGTCCCAACTCGGTTTTCTCATGCTCATCTTCCTGATCCTCTCCAGTCTTATTTCATTGTACGCCACCAACAGATTGCGGTCCAAATCGAGGTTGGCATCAGTCATTGTCTTCACATCCTTCATATTATTACTGAACTGATGTTTGACAAGGATGTAGTCTAGTTGTTACCTGTTGATGGAGTATCTGCTCTCTATTGTTTCTCTTCCCCAGTCTATGTGGCCGTGTTGCTCAGAGACAGCTCTCACCCTCTGGTGTCTCATTGGCTGGGTTTAGGAACATGTATGAGACCATGCTGAGAGAGCATTGCTAAACACATTTAACTACTGGTCCTCTGCTGGATTCCAAACTCACGATAATGGACGTTCCCAAAACTTGGAAACAAAAATATTTCTCAAATTTTTCACGAAAAAATTCAAATAAGCTAGAATTAAGGAGCATAACAATGTTATAGAGTTAAGCACTAGAAGATTGCAAATTTTATTCTAAGTTTAAACAAGGTTTTGTCTCTTTTCTCAACCTGATCCCTGCATTTAACTTATTTAAATTTTATGTAAACTCTGTTGTTTTTTTGACCAAGATGCCATAGTTCATCATTATTAATCATATTATTAGTTCATATATTTTTCATTAAATGTAAAGGCTTATGTTTGAACATAATATGAATCTGAAATACATGTTGTTAAATTGTAAAATATTTTTGAAAAATCATCCCGGCCCATGTCTGTGGTAAATTATTACATCATCCTAAATTGAAGATGTAATTCTCGCACAAGCCTATACATTACACTTAATAAGATGGGATGAGAAAATTAAATCTAAGAGGAAATATATTCACATTTTCACAAAGATATGAGCATAAAATAATTTATAAAAAAAACTCCACTTAGTCAGGATTAGATTCACCAGTAATCACCTATTATTGAGAGAAACACATTAGAGCATTTTTGTATTGTTGTGAGTAAGGCTTTGTTTTATAATGGACTAAGAAAAGCCAGGTAATGGAGTTTAATCATCATAGAGAATTAAAAACATATGCCACCTAAAATAATATATCAATACAAAAAATTGTTACATTTTTGTGTTTGTTTTTTCTAATTTTGAATTATTCGTTTAAATGGTGCAGGTGAAGCGTATCTTGAAGATCTGGAACTGTGGTCTGGGTGTGGTTTGTTTACACATCTTCCAGAATATCATCCCTGCAGAAGCATTCACACGGGAGGCAGCGATGCTGGATGCACTGGGTCTGGCCAACTTGTGCAATACTCGTGGTGGGGAGTACTACGGAGTGGCTGCGACATGGTCTGCTCGACAGAAGAAGCAGCTTGGCATTTATTTCCTTTACCGAGCAATGATGGTATTCCTCAATGAGGGGGAGAGACAGCTCAGGCCTACAGACATATGCACACCCTAGTGTTATCAAATATTTTGGTCTTAATCCATGGTAAAAAAAATTAAATAATCAAAATACTTCATTATTTTTTCATAATAATTTATCATAAAATGGTTATTCAATATTAAAATTTTCAAAGTTGGTACATTATATTTTTTTAACATACAGTAAATTCCACCTTTAAAACTATGATAATGGGCTGTGAATGTTACCTATGTCCTTCTCAAATTAAACTATAGTATTTTATGTAGCTAACTCTTATGTGACATGCCGCATGATTTCTTGCAGTATGGCCAGTGTAGATACATTGTTTAAAATGGTCATGTTTCCATAGGCGGCAGAATTACTCACGACTCTTGAAGAGATGTTATATGTTAGGCTGTCATTGCAGAATTAGTTATCTACTATAAAATGTCATGCCAATTATTCTTTGAGAGTTTATAGCTGTGTAGATGTATAATGAAACAATGTAGAAACACTATTGGCTTCCTTCACTATCATTTACTTTATATCATAGTACAAGCAGTAATTCATGCTACCGGCTATTTGGGATACAAGATTAATATGAAATAACTTATTTAAATATTCTACTGACATGAGAAAATACCTGGAAAATGTGTTTTGATCGTTTCCTATTTTTTTAAATATTGTTTATAACTTTCCTGTTTCTAATTTTGTTGAAAGTATAAGCTAAACTTAGTACCAATGACACCACATTTTAAAATAAATTATCTTACCTAATAAAATAAATGCAATTATTTTGTTCTTAAAGTCAATTCTATTGTTGAAATCTTAGAAGAAAACCTGGACTAGTTGGAAGCTCTACCCCAGGCTTTAGCAGCACTGCTGACATGTTGCTCAGTCCCACTGCTAAATACTCTTGTGGAAATGGGCCCTGAAGGTGAAACTTCTTTTCATCTTGATTTTTAAGTACTTTGTTTGTAGTTGTGGTTTTATATAAAACAATATTGCAAAGTGTATAGAAGGCTATTAACATTTCTGAGTTTAATGATGTGATCATTCGTGTGTGTATTTGTTTTGTATTCTATGGATTTGCAGCACCTATACCCTGATTTGGTTTGGAAGAACGGGAGAGAAAATGTAAAAATATTTATTTGCTGCCAACATTAATGACATTTTACTATATAATTTGTGTTATTTTAAAGGTCTTGATAATATCTATCAAAAGTGACAGCTGCAGTCAACATGACTTGATGTATGAATATATTTTTTTAAATTAGTAACTAACTTCTACTGTTTTTCCTAGCAATATCATACTTTACTTCTCACATGCATATAACTAATATATATAAGGAAAGACTTGAACATTGTTTATGACTAATTAGTTGTGACATACATAAAGTGTATATTGCTAAGAAGTATTAAATAATCTGGACAAAACTTCTAGTTCAGACTACACACCCATTGAAACTCTTCATAAAACAAATACTTGCTATTTTTTAAAGTATAAACCGTCTATGCTAAACTTAACTCTGGTAAAGATAAAGAAAGGTATCATATAAAATGTGTGTTAAGTTACTAATTATCAATAACAAAAAATTATTATTATTAAAACTAGATAGTACTTTGTGTAACACACTTTTAGGAACGCTGATCTAAATGATTCTCATACCTGCTATATAAATACTAGCAAGTATTTTGGTTGTTTATTGTATTATAATGTAAATGGCTAATTAAAAACCTTTTAAATTCTTACTAATGGGATTCAACATAATTTTAATGAGATTGACGTCATGTGGAGAGGAAATAATTGGGGATCATCAGTCTGGATTTTGACGAGACAGATTTTAAAATGGCTTACAATTCATTTTTAAAAATAAGTAAATGAAATCTTAGCTATGTTTGGGATACCCCCAAAAAAACTGGTCAATCTAATTAAGGTATGTTAGAGAGCAATGCATGGCAGAGTACATGCTGGATGTCATTTATCAGATACTTTCGAAATACATAATGTGTTGAAATAAATAGATGCACTATTTAATCCAGTCTTGGAGTATGCTATCGGGGTAATGCAAGAGAGTAGGGAAGGGTTGACACTAAACAGTACAATGCAGTTATTAGGGTAAGTAAGGAATCTGATGGAAGAAATTTAGATATTTTACCAGAGGCCAGTGATAAAACATATTTAGATATGAATGCAAAGTATATGATCACATAGAGAACACAGATTAGAGATGATAATTTAGAGATTACTTCGAACAACATATCATTTGAAAGGGTTAATGAGTTTAATTAATGTAAAACTCTGAATAAACAAAACAATAGTTATACTGAACGTTCTCTACGACTGTAAAATGTGGTCTGTTACCTTACACCCCAAAAACAAATTCAAGGTGTTCAAAACAAGGTGCTTGGGAAAATGTTTGGTCTTAAAAGGGATGAGGCAAGTGGTAAGTGGGGAGTTAGATAATGATGAGTTACATACCCTGCACTCATCACAAGACCTTGTTAGGATTATCAAGTCTAGTAGGTTATAGGTAGGAAGGACATGCGGTGCAAATGGGAGAATCTAGAAATATATGACCCTATGGGAAGAGAACATTGGGAAGACAGATGGGCTTATAAAATTAGAATGGGCCTGTAAGAGATGGGATGTAATAAGGTGGACTGGGTAAAACTAGTTCAAGATAGGTATAGGGTGTAATGAGGGGATTGGATAGAACTAGCTTGTGATAGAGATAGTGTGTTATGAGGTGGAGTGGGCAGAAGTAGCTCGAGATAGGGATAGGGTGGAATGAGGTGGAATGTTGTAATGTTACTGATTTGCCCCTAAAGAATATGTGAGACCATTGACAATAATATCGTCCTAATTTTATTTGAACTTTATAATATATTAAGTGGCGCCTAAAGCACTTCTTCTTCTAAGAAGGCACGAGCCATTGTCAGTGATGTCAGAGCGCATGACGTTTATAGAGTCAATATGACAATTTAAGGTTTTTAAAAAATAACGTCCTGTTCTGGAAAGATCAAATAGAAATTTTAAAAGGTAATTTGAGGCAGCTTCCGGCTCTCGAAACTTCTACTGCCACCGAGATGTTTTTTTTGTTGTATTTTAATTTTTTATAACAGCTTCTTCTAGAATGTTTTTTTCGAAGAGAGTTATATACTCGGTGTGGTGAAATAAATCGACAGTGGCTCACTGAGTGGCTCATAGCACTGGCTCACTAGCACCCTGACTGTGAATGTCTGTCACTCCAGCCTTATATACGTACGGCCGTGTTATCTATTGGTCGCGTCTTGAAATTGTTAACGACATGGTCAGTTTTACGATAAAGACAATAGTGATAAAATCACATCTAACCTAATAATTGTGTATTATTTCAAGAGTTCAACAATTGGCGCTCAATCACAGGGCTATAAATACCAATTATATCATCAACGTACTGTATCGTTTTAATTAGTGCTCGATCACGGGGCAATTATCAGCTAATTAAACCAGACTGTTAAAAATAGCGCCCAACACGTGGCGAGTAATCCCATAATATTATAATGTATAGAACTAGCCCAAGATAGGGAAAGGTGGCATATTTTGTAAGTGTATCAATTAACTGAGTTCCTAATAGAGTAGAGTAAGTCGCTTCTCCTATCTAATAGAAGTGACAAATGCATTTACAAATATATTAAATGAAGGTTTAGGAAGAATCGCACATAAGAGAGGCATACAAGTTTAAAAAAATCTGTTTATTTAAATCTATAAACAAGTTGATATAATTACATATGGTTTAAGTAGATCTTACACTGGACAATCCTTTGTTAAATAACAGAAATTAAATCAGTTACTATCGACATAGTTATCCCAATAGGGAACGATTGGAAGTAACTCTTTTAAGTAGAACTAACACACATTCTGCTAAGGTGCCTCAACACAACAGCAATATAAATAAGAAGCAAATATTAATTTAAGGTTAATCAAAAATACATAACTATCCAGTCTAGCAGCAACTAGATTTAGACCTGAAAGGCATATACATGAATTATAGTTGAATAACAGTTAAAGATACCAAATTCTAGAAAGTCCTAATTTAAAGAGTTATTATGTTGGTAGTTAAATGAGCTAGCTAGCATTAGTTAAATCCATAGTTGGTTAGGAAACACAAATATTAAGCTATTAAAAGAGTAACTATCAGTTCACAAATAGTATATGGCGAGCTACCAGGAATCTAAGCTCTTAAACTACTATGGCCTGTATATTCCTTCTTAGTACTGGCTGGACATTCAATAGTATATTTATATTTCCCCCAATCTAGGACATATTATAACTAGTGTAAACAATAAATATATTAACTAATACAAAGGGGGCCGGAGACTATACACTATACCCCCCGGGCCACGACTGGGAACTAGTAGCGCTCCCAAAGGTTGGGCACCGTAAAAAGGTACACTACGAAAAATAATAGGGGCTGGGATCAGTCACAAACCCAATTAGGTCATTAAACAAAGGGTTAGATAACCTTATTTCCACCATTATGATATCCTAAGCATGGCCTTACAATTTAGGGTTTTAAGACATTACCCTAGTAAATAACACTTATGTCTTATTATGTGTAACAATGTTACAAAAAAAGAAGAACTACAAACTCAATTTAATGGGAGTACACTCACCACCTGCCTTGCTAAAAGTAAACATTGGAGCACACTTGCCACAACATCTCCCTACAACTCAATCTTATAGGAGTACACTAACCAACTGCCTTGCTGAAAGTAAACATTGGAGCACACGTGCCACAACATCCTCTCCCTACAACTCAATCTAATGGGAGTACACTCACCACCTCCCTTGCTGCAAGTAAACATTTGAGCACACGCGCCACAACATTCTCTCCCTACAACTCAATCTAATGGAGTACACTCACCACCTGCCTTGCTGAAAATAAACACTGGATCACACGTGCCACAACATCCTCTAACTACAACTCAATCTAATGGGAGTACACTCACCACCTGCCTTGCTGAAAGTAAGCACTGGAGGACACGTGCCACAACATCCTCTCCCTACAACTCAATCTAATAGGAGTACACTCACCTCTCTCAATGCTGAAAGTAAACACTGGAGCACACGTATCGTGACATCCTATCCCTACAACTCAATCTAATGGAGTACACTCACCACTTGCCTTGCTGAATGTAAACATTGGAGCACACATACTGTGACATCCTCTTCCTACAACTCAATCTAATGGGAGAACACCCACCACTTGCCTTGCTGAAAGTAAACATTGGAGCACACGTACCGTGACATCCTCTCCCTACAAATCAATCTAATGGGAGTACACTCACCACCTGCCTTGCTGAAAGTAAACATTGGAGCACACGTGCCACAACATCCTCTCCCTACAACTCAATCTAATGGGAGTACACTCACCACCTGCCTTGCTGAAAGTAAACACTGGATCACCGTGCCACAACATCCTCTCCCTACAACTCAATCTAATGGGAGTACACTCACCACCTGCCTTGCTGCAAGTAAACATTGGAGCACACGCGCCACAACATACTCTCCCTACAATTCAATCTATGGGAGTACACTCACCACCTGCATTGCTGAAAATAAACACTGGATCACATGTGCCACAACATCCTCTACCTACAACTCAATCTAATGGGAGTACACTCACCACCTCCCTTGCTGAAAGTAAACATTGGAGCACACGTGCCACAACAACCTCTCCCTACAACTCAATCTAAGCGACATCCTCTCCCTACAACTCAATCTAATGGGAGTACACTCACCACCTGCCTTGCTGCAAGTAAACATTGGAGCACACGCGCCACAACATACTCTCCCTACAACTCAATCTAATGGGAGTACACTCACCACCTGCATTGCTGAAAATAAACACTGGATCACACGTGCCACAACATCCTCTACCTACAACTCAATCTATTGGGAGTACACTCACCACCTCCCTTGTTGAAAGTAACATTGGAGCACACGTGCCACAACAACCTCTCCCTACAACTCAATCTAAGCGACATACTCTCCCTACAACTCAATCTAATAGGAGTACACTTACCACCTGCCTTGCTGAAAGTAAACATTGGAGCACACGTACCGCGAAATCCTCTCCCTACAACTCAATCTAATGGGAGGACACTCACTACCTGCCTTGCTGAAAGTAAACACTGGAGCACACGTACCGCGACATCCTCTCCCTACAACTAAATCTAATGGGAGTACACTCACCACTTGCCTTGCTGAAAGTAAACATTGGAGCACACGTACCGCAACATCCTCTCCCTACAACTCAATCTAATGGGAATACATTCACCACTTGCCTTGCATGTCACAAGAAGTTCTCATATGCCCAGGCACGCAACGAATACGCATCTAGTCAGGCTACGGTATTTCAAACATACAGCCAAATTGTCAGTCTGAATATCGACTGTCCCAACTGCCATTGCGAAGTTAATCTCGCTAGGACGACATCGCGACCTGTGCCAATGGTCTCTGCTTGAGACATCGGTATTGAAAATGCGCCAACTAAAGTGTCGCCGATATTTTCACTGGGAGCAAAACTGCCACCTAAGTCTTCTCCCCCACCCGTATCACCGAGGACGCCTCCTCCGGGAACCCCCCTGAACCCTCCTCGGGGAACACCTCCGAGCTCTCCTCAGGGAAATAAATTACGTGCAGCCACTGTTGAGTCGTTCATTCTCGCCTCTGTGTCACCAGAGGCCGGGATGAGTGGCAAACCAGGTAAGGCCGTAAAGGTGAGTGCCACTGGTGCCTTGAAGAAGGACCAGCAAGAGACCACTGAAAAAAATAATCTAATAAAAGCGTCGAAGGCCTTAACCAAGCCTTCGCGCAAGGATCCGACTACCCAGTCTTTCCAAAATAAACCAAAGCCTCTCCTGAAGCGGGAGTACCAGGAGAGACTGAGAAAGGAAAGAGGACCTAAAGAGGCCCTCAACAAATTTTTATTTTTAAGAGATAGCGTCATGGATTGCGAGGATAATTAAATCTTATATTAACAAAGTATGTCGCTAATACAATGGAATTATATGTGTTTCTACGCTCGTGTAGAGGAAATTAAACAAATTTATTCCCTGTATCCTTCCATCTGTGTTTGAAGGAGATCCACTTCCGCCCAAATGATAACCCGATGCTTCGTGGGTACGATGTGTATCGTACCGACAAGCCTTTCTTTGATCAGGCTAGCGGAGGTGTGGTTATACTCTCAAGAAGCAATATATACCATAAGAATATTAATATCGTTTCCCCTCCTGCAGGACGGGGTTTAGAATAGTCCCGCAATAACCCCTGTCCCCCTTTTTTTCACTCTTCCCCCTTCGCTTTATCTCTCCTTACCTCTTTCTTTACCTCCCCTGTCGTTACTTCCTGCACAGAGACTTTGGCCCCTCCGTTGACGACCATCTCATTGAACACTGCTCTCCTCGGTTTATTATTGGATACCACTGCTTTGAGCTCCGGAATGAAAGTGCGCCGGTTGTTATATCTTAGTAGAAGGGCCTTAGGGATTACAATACCGGGTACCCTAATTTGGGAAAAGACCGGTTGCGTTCATGAGGGCCCGGACGTAAAATTGGCACTTTCCTACACCCACTTGCTGCGACGACCTCTCTCTCTCGGCGATGCTCTATGCGAAGGTTGTCATGTCTAGCGTCGTATAGAGCCTCTCGTCTGGACAGTTAACAGGGCCATATGTGGTAGTACCAACTTGGGTCACCCTGGGTCTACGATCCTAGTACTGTGTAGGTTGTCCCCAAATATGGCATGGCCGATAACTTTGTCACCGCTGGCACCGCGCATGGGCACCTTTCAGCCCGGCCCCTCACAGGGCCGTAATATTGATAAGAGGCGGAAACGGGTAAGGCCGTCCAGCCCTGTTTTGATAAAAAGCTTGGAAGTGGTGAGGCCCCAGCCCTGCTTCCTGGTGATGTCTCGAGTGGATGAAAGGGAAGATCTGAAACGTTCAGCCCATTTATCCTCGAAAGAGTGATAAATGGAGCAGCAAAATCTGACGTTTTAATAAATTATTATTATTATTAGCACCGCGTCTTACTATCCGTTCGGGTTATACGCACTTACGCTAATGTGTAATGGTAGGGTGATTGTGAGATGAAATGAAGGACCTACAGTTTAACGTGGGATCCGAACCACGGTGGAGGCCTGGCATTCCCCACATTCACAAGATGTCTTGTCAGAGGTGAAGGAAGGGTTTGGTAATCAATAATTCTGTGCCGGGACCGAGGATTGAACCCCGGCCGCCAGCACAGAAGTCTGACATCTTACCCCTAGACCACCAGGTCACCGTTTTAATAAAGAAACTACGTGATGGCACCATTATTATTCAGACTATGACCGACATACAATCCTCAAATATTATGGCGATCTCCGAAATACCGTTGAGTAATACGGCTAATATACAGGTGAAGGTGGAGCCCCACAGGTTCCTCAATGTTTGCAAGGGAGTGGTCACTTGTTATGACCTCGACTGCGTGAGCATTGAGGATATCTGTGAGCTTTCCCCTCAGCATGTCACTGAGGTCTACCATATCATTACCAAAAAGAACGAACAAGAGAAAAAGACGGATACATATATCCTTACCTTTGCGACTCCATCCTCCAAAGGAGGTTCAAGCAGGCTTCCATGTGCTCAGAGTCAGGCCATACGTTCCCAATCCTCGGCGCTGCTTTCAATGCCAGGAATTTGGGCATACGAAGCCGAGATGCCGTGGAAGGCCAACCTGTGCGGATTGCGGACAGGAGGCTCACGATACACCGTGTGAGTCTCCTAAGTTCTGCATCAACTGCAAGGGTCCGCATTCTGCTTGGTCTCGGGCCTGTCCGAATGAAGGTGGAGAAAGTCCTGATGATCCAATGTGAAAGAAGATCCCTTATACCCAGGCACGCAAGAAATATATATCCAGTCAAGCTCCGGTATTCCAGACACCTTATAGGCAAATTGTAAGCCAGAACATAAATTGCCCCAACTCCCATTGCGCAGTTAATATTGCTGATACGCCTACACGACCTGTGCCACTCGTCTCTACTCGAACTCTCAAAGACAACCAGCACCATCTATGGTGGTGCCAAAATTGGTGCAAGGGCAACACCTCGCCGAAGTCGCCTCCACCACCTTTGCCCCCGAGGACACCTCCTCGGGGAACCCCCCCGAGCCCTTATCGTGGACCCCCCCCCCGAGCCCTCCTCGTGGACAACCCCTAAGCCCTCCTCGAGTAACCCCACCGAGCCCCACTCGAGGAACACCCCCGAGCCCTCCTCGGGGTCCTATACCATGTGCGACCGTTGTCGAGCCGCTCAACCCGCCTCAGGAACTCCGGAGGTCGGGATGAGTGGTGGTACTGGTGAGGTCGCAAAGGCGAGTCCCACTGGTGCCTTGAGGAAGGACCAACGAGGGACCGCCGAAAAAACTACTTTAAAAAAAGGGTCGATGGCTTTAACAAAGCCTTCTCGTAAGGATCCCCCGACCCAGTCTCTACAGGATAAACCAAAGCCTCTCCTGAAGTGGGAGGTCCAAGAGAGATTGGGAAAAGCAAAAGGACCTAAAAAAGTCCTCAATAAATTTTTATTTTTAAAAGATAGTGTTATGGATTGTGAGGATAATTAATTAAATTATATATTAATAAATAATGTCGCTACTGCAATGGAATTGTAGGGGTTTCTATGCTCTTGTAGAGAAAATTAAACTACTAATTTCTTCCCTGCATCCTCCCATCTTGTGTTTGCAGGAGACCCACTTCCGCCCAACTGACAACCCGATGCTTCGTGGGTACGACGTATATCGTACCGACAAGCTACTCTTTGATTGGGCTAGCGGAGGTGTGGCTATATTTGCACGTAACAACATATATCATGAGTTTATAAATATTGTTTCTGATCTACAAGTGATTGCTGTCAGAGTCTCCCTTCCTATTGAGGTAACCGTATGCTGCATCTACCTCCCACCAGGTGAACGTTTTCCAAGAGGAATCTAGAGGCCCTCTTTATACAACTTCCCGCCCCCTATATCATCTTGGGGACTTTAACGTGCATAACCTGTGTGGGGGTATAATTTTACAGACACACGCGGGAGGATGGTAGAGGATATTCTTGTCTCGGGAAACATGGTGTTAATGAACACCGGGACCCAGACACACTTCTCCACCTTTAATGGTGTATCCTCTGCCATCGACCTAGCTCTATGTAGCCCCGGGATTGCTGCTCACTTCCTTTTGGAGGTTCACTCGGACCTATGTGGAAGCGATCACATTCCCAATCTGCTTTCACAAATTCAAGATCCTCCCAGTACAGCACGGTTACCCCAATGGGTTCTTAAACGTGCTAACTGGGATAAATTCCGCGAGCTCAACGTATTCGAAGAACCCCATTCTCCTGACGTCGATGTTAAGGATTGGCAGTTTACTTCGACGGTCATCGCGGCGGCGAGGGCATCCATCCCTAAATCCTCAACACACCCGCGCCACCGTCCTGTTCCCCGGGTGGAACGAGGAGTGCCGGCTGGATATTTACAAACGTCGAAGAACCCTGGGTATCTTTAATCGACGTCCTACTTTGGAGAATCTGGAGTCATTACGGATTCTACGTGCTAGAGCTCGCCGTATTATTCTAGAAAGCAGAAGAGAGTCTTGGAGACAGTTTATTTCTTCCCTTACTATTTCCACTCCCACAACCAAGGTTTGGGATCACATTCGTAAAGTACGTAGTAGCAAAAATACCATTTATAATAGACCCGCATTCATGTCTAACGGTTCACTTGTCTCCTCCCCTATGGAGGTCGCCAATGTATTGGGCTATATGTTCGCCGCTATTTTTAGCACTGCGAGCTACTCTAACGAGTTAGCGGTGCATAAGCTGAGCATCGAGCGCCGTACTATTGATTTTGGTCCAAGTCAGGGGGAGAATTATAACTCCCCTTTTACACAAGATAAACTGACCTATGCCCTCTCCCAGGCGGGCAACACAACTTCTCGTCCAGATGATATCCACTATGAAATGTTGTGGCAGCTGCCCCCAGCAGGACACGCATATCTCTGGACCTTTCAATAGTGTCTGGGAATCTCATCAGTTCCCATCACTATGGAGGCAAGCAATCATTATCCCGTTATATAAATGTGGCAAAGATAAATTAGAGCCAACTAGTTATCGACCGATAGCTTTAACTAGTTGTGTATGTAAAATATTGGAAAAATAATTAATAAATGATTTATATGATATTTAGAATCCCGCAATCTGCTATCTAATATTCAATGTGGTTTTCGCCGGATTCGATTTACAGTGGATTATCTTGTCCGTCTAGAGACGGCTGTTCGTGACGCTTTTCTCCATAAGCAGCACCTTCTGGCTGTCTTCTTCGATCTGGAGAAAGCGTACGACACAACCTGGCGTACGGCATTTTGAAAACACTTTTTAATTGAGGGTTTCGAGGAAACCTTCCTTCTTTTATATCTAATTTTATGTCGGATAGACACTTACGGTAAGGTTAAAAAAAACACCTTATCCGAGCCTCAGGGTAGTATTTTGACCTGTACGTTGTTCGCTATCGCGATAAATAGTATTGTGAACAAAGAGCGTTACCTGTTCGTTCATGCCTCTTTGTGGATGACTACGCAATTTATTGCAGTTCGTTAAGTCTCCACAGGGCTGAACGACAAATACAACTTTCTGTCAATAATCTTTGGTCGTGGGCATCGTATAATGGCTTTTGCTTCACTGCAGCCTAAACGACGGTCGTCCACTTCCATAGATTACGTGGAATACAGCCAGCCCCCAATATTTTAATGAACCACGCCGTTCTACCAATCTCAGAAACCGTAAAGTTTCTGGGACTTTTAATTGAGTTTAGATTAACTTGGATTCCCCACATCAAAGACCTGAAAGCGAGGTCTATAAAAGCACTAAACCTGCTCAAAGTGGTTAGCGGTCAGTCCTGGGGTTCAGATAGGGAAACCTTGATGCGCCTGTATAGAGCTTTGGTAAGATCTAAACTAGACTGTGGCAGTTTTGTTTATGGTTCAGCTAGACCTTCGGCGTTAAAGATGCTAGATAGTGTCCACCAAGCTGGCATTAGACTGTCTACCAGTGCTTTTCGCACCAGTCAAGTCATCAGCATCTGTGCCGACGCCGGTGAGCCCCCTCTTTCTTACCAGTGGTCCTATCTTCTGGCATCTTACGTGTCCAAACTGCACTGCATGCCAGAGCATGTTGCCTACCGCACTGTTTTTCATCCCCCATTCATTCTTGTATGAAGCCAAATGGCGTAGTACAAGGCCGGTTGAGATCCGGATGCTATCGGTTTTCGACACGTATGGGATAGTGCTGCCAAAGGCTATCCCATATCACCAGGTCGAGTTTCTCCCTGGAAAATACGCCCTCCGAAATGCAATTTTGATCTTGCCAAGTTCACTAAAGCGACCACCACAAACGTTGTATATGAGAGGACCTTTAATGAGCTCCTCTACACTCGCTTTCACGGATTTGAGCGCATCTACACTGATGGCTCTAAATCTGGAGCCTCCATGGGATGTGCTTTTATTGTGGAAGGATCCAATTTTAAATTTGGTTTACCTAAAGAAACCAGTGTTTTTACGGCTGCTTTGTATGCCATTTTTAAATCTTTGTGTTTTGTATACCGAAGTAGTCACCGTTCTGTCCTCATCTGCACGGATTCCGTGAGTGCTCTGTTGGCATTGTCCACTCTCTACTCCTGGAATCCCCTCGTGCAGATGATACATGAGAAAATTTTAAAAATTGATTCATTAAGCACCAGCTCGCCTTTTGTTGGATTCCTGGTCACGCTGGTCTTCCAGGAAATGAACTGGTGGACCAGGCAGCCAAGGAGGCAGCACGCCTGCCTCCGGAGGTGAGTCTGGGTGTCATGTTTTTAGACCTAAAGGGTTATGTTCGGCGTGGAGTCTTACGCACCTGGCACGAGCAGTGGGTCTCGACCCCTGCTCAGAACAAGCTGTGGTCCATCAGGGACGGTGTGTGCTATGGCCCTCTTCTATACGAAAGTCTAGGAGAGAGGAGGTCATCGTGACGAGACTCCGCGTCGGGCATACATTTCTAATCCACGGATTTTTACTAAGAGGGATCCACCTCCAGTGTGTGAATTTTGCGATGCTCCGCTTAGTGTGCACCACATTTTGGTGTAGTGTCGCAGGTATGCCCCTATTCGCCTGGCCCTTGATTTTAAAGGTGACCTTCGTTTTTTATTACGTGCCAGTATGAAGGAGTTATTTGTTTACTCCATTTTATACGCCAGGCGAATCTTTTTAGTGCCATTTGAGTCACTTTTATAAAGTGGCTCATCTGGATTTTATCTCATATTGAGACCTTTTTAACATTTTAGTATACTTTAATGTGTTTGTTTTGTCGTTTTATCCATTTTAATAAACTTAATAAAATAATTATTTTACATGTTAGTTTTGTCTTTTTAACTAATATATTGTTTTAATATGTTTGTTTTGTTTTTTATTAGAGTGATGCACCTGTGGTTTTTTAGCAGGTGCTTCACTCAATTGTACTTTGAGCCCATTTGAGTACTCATATGGAGTGCCTCAAATGGTTTTTTTTTCTCATATTGAGATCCATTCTTTTTATATTGTATTTTTATATTGTCTCTTCACCTTTTTATATAAACAGGTGAATATTCTGTCTCTCTCCTATGGAGATTTTACTATGTATCTATATAATGCTAAGGCCCTAATGACCTCAGTGTGTCGATGGGCCTCTAAACACAAGTAATAATATCGTTTCTGATCTCCAAGTGATCGCTGTCCGAGTCTCCCTTGCTTTGGAGATGACAGTATGCTGCATATACCTCCCGCCAGGTGAACGTATTTCGAAGAGGAGCTTAGAGGCCCACTTTATGCAACTTTCTGCCCCATATGTCATCTTCGGAGATTTTAATGCGCATAACCTGGTGTGGGGGTCCAATTTTACTGACGCCCGTGGGAGGAGGTAGAGGATATTCTTGTCTCGGGAAACCTAGTGTTAATGAACACCGAGACCCAGACACACTTCTCCACCTTTAATGGTGTATCCTCTGCCATCGACCTAACTTTATGTAGCCAGGGATCGCTTCTCTCTTCCTTTGGATGTCCATGCGGACCTATGTGGGAGCGATCACTTTCCCATTCACCTTCCCCACTCCAAGATCGCCCAAGTAGAGCACGGGTACCCCAATGGGGATTAAATGTGCCGACTAGGATAGATTTTGCGATGTCGCCTTATTTCATGAATCCCTTCTCCTAACGTCGATGTTAAGACTGGGTATTTTACTTCGACGATCATCGTGGTGGCGAAGGCTTCCATCCCTAAATCTTGCAAATCCGCGCCACCGTCCAGTTCCCTGATGGAGCGAGGAGTGTCGTTCGGCTATTTCTGACCATCGAAGGGCCCTACGTCTCTTTCATCGACACCTACTTTGTAGAATCTGGAGTCATTCCGGATTCTACGTGCTCGAGCTCACCGTGTAATTCGTGAAAGCAGAAGAGAGTTTTGGAGAAATTTTATTTCTACCCTTACAATAAATATCCACTCCCACAACTAAGGTTTGGGATAATATCCGTAAATTACGTAATAGCAACAATTTCAATAACAATATACCTTCCCTCATGTCTAACAGTTCACGTGTCTCCTCTTTTGTGGAGGTCGTTAATGTATTGGGATCGATGTTCTTCACTATTTATAGCACTGCGAGCTACTCTAACGAGTTCGCAGTTCATAAGTGGAACATCGAGCGCCATGCTATTGATTTTGGCCAAAGTTGGGGGGAGGATTAAAACTCCCCCTTTACCAAAGATGAACTAACCTACGCCCTGCCTTGTCTCAGGCAGGCAGCACAGCCTCTGTTCCAGATGACATACATTATGAGATGTTGCGTCAGGTACCCCCTCCAGACAGGCACTTCTTTTAGAACTCTATAATAGTGTTTGGGAATCTCATCAGTTCCCATCAATATGAAGGCAAGCAACCGTTATACCTATATATAAAAGTGGTAATGATAAATTAGATCCAACTAGCTATAGACCGATAGATTTAATAGTTGTGTATGTAAAATATTAGAAAAAATAGTTAATAAGCGATTTATATGGTATAGAAAGCAATCTGCTATATAATATTCAATGTGGTTTTCGCCGTAACCAATCCACAGCGGATAACCTTGTCCGTCTTGAGACGGCTTTTTGTGACGCTTTTCTCCATAATAAGCATCTTCTGGTGCTTTTCTTCGATCTGGAGAAAGCGTACGACACCACCTGGCGGTACGGCATTTTGAAAACACTTTTGAATTGGGGGTTTCGAGGGAAACTCCCAATTTTTATATCTAATTTTATGCGAGATAGACACTTCCGGGTAAGGTTGAATAACACCTTATCCGATGATTTTATTTAAGAAAATGGGTTGCCTCAGGGTAGTATTTTGAGCTGTACGTTGTTCGCTATCGCGATTAATAGCATTGTGGACAACGTTCGCTTACCTGTTTGTTCATGCCTTTTCGTGGATTACTACGCAATTTATTGCAGTTCGTCAAGTCTCCACAGGGCTGAACGGCAGATACAGCTCTCTCTCAACAATCTTTGGTCGTGGGTATCGCGTAATGGCTTTCGCTTCTCTGCAGCCAAGACGACGTTTGTCCACTTCCATAGATTAGGCGGAATACAGCCAGCCTCTAGTATTTTAATGAACCACGTTATTTTAACAGTCTTAGAAAGCGTAAGGTTTCTGGGACTTTTATTTGATTTTAAATTAACTTGGACCCCCCACACCAAAGACCTGAAAGCGAGGTGTATAAAATCTCTCAACCTGCTCAAAGTTATTAGCGGTCGATCCTGGGGTGCTGATAGGGAAACTTTGATGCGCTGTATTGAGCCTGGGTAATATCTAAACTAGACAATGGCAGTTTTGTCTATGGATCAGTGAAACCCCTGGCGTTAAAGAAGCTAGATAGTGTCCACCATGCTGGCATAAGACTGGCTACTGGTGCCTTTCGTACCAGTCCAGTCTTCAGCCTCTGTGCCGATGCCGGTGAGCCCCATCTTCCCTACCAGCGGTCCTATCTATTGGCATCTTACGTGTCAGAAACTACATTGCATGCCAGAGCATGTTGCCTACCGCCTTGTGTTTCATCCCCCTAAACGTGTCTTGTATGAAACCAAATGGAGTAGTACAAGGCCGGTTGGGATCCGAATGCTATCGGCTTTCGACAAGTGTGGGCTAGTCCTGCCAAAGGCTATCCCCACATCACCAGTTCGAGTTTCTCCCTGGAAGATACGCCTTCCGAAATGCCATTTTGATCTTGCCAAGTTCCCTAAAGCGACCACCCCAAACTTTGTATTTAAAAGGACCTTCTACGAGCTCCTCTCCACTCACTTTCAAGGATTCAAGCGCATCTACGCTGATGCCTCCGTGGGATGTGCTTTTGTTGTGGAAGGATCCAATTTTAAATTTGGTTTACCTGAAGAAACCAGTGTTTTCACGGCTGAATTGTATGCCATTTTTAAATCTTTGTGTTTTGAATACTGAAATAGTCACCATTCTGTTCTCATCTGCACGGATGCCATGAGTGCTCTGTTGGAATTATCCACTCTCTACACCTGGAATCCCTTCGTGCAGATGATACATGAACAAATTTTAAAAATTGATTCATTAAGCACCCGGCTCGCCTTTTGCTGGATTCCTGGTCACACCGGTCTTTCAGGAAATGAACTGGCGGACCAGGTGGCCAAGGAGGCGAGTCTGGGTGTCATGTTTTTAGATCTAAATCGTTATGTTCGGCGTGGGGTCTTACGCACCTGGCACGAGCTGTGGGTTTCGACCCCTGCTCAGAACAAGCTGCGGTCCATCAGGGACGGTGTGTCACGGTGGCCCTCTTCTATACGAATGTCTAGGAAGAGAGTAGGTCATTGTGACAAGACTCCACAGTCGGACACACATAATTGACCCATGGGTTTTTATTGAGAGGGAACCCACCTACAGTATGTGAGTTTTGCGATGCTCCCCTTAGTGTGTACCACATTCTGTTGGATTGTCGTAAATATGCCCCTATCCTCCTGACTCTTCATTTTAAATGTGACCTACGTTTTTTATTACGCGATAGCGTGGATGGAGTTATTTGTTTACTCCGTTTTATACGCCAGCCGGCTCCTTTTAATGCCATTTGAGTCACTTTTATAAAGTGGCTCATTTGGACTTTATCTCATATTGAGATCTTTTTAACATTCTTTAATATTTCTTTTTGACGTTTTAACAATTTCTATACACTTTGACATATTTGTTTTGTCATTTTAACGTATTATTTTTTTAACATGTTGGGTCATTTTAACGTGTTATATTTTAGTATGTTTATTTTCTATTTTTATTTTAGTTTTATTTCTATTTTTATTTTAAATAACTACAGCCTTACCTGCAAGAGAATAAGGAATTTTATATTACCCCCCTGTGGGGCGGAGTTTAGAATAGTCCTGCAGTAACCCCTGCTTGTTGTAAGAGGCGACTAAAAGGGCAGGCTTCTGTGCAGGACGTACCTCGTGCAGGACAAACCTATCCTATATCTCTCCTTTCACATCATTTTCTTCTTCCTTCACTTGCACCCCTTTTTTTCACTCTTCCCCCTTCGCTTTATCTATCCTTACCTTTTCCTTCCCTTCCCCTTGCCGTTCATCCTGCACGGAGGTCTTTGGCCTTTCCGTTGACGATCTTGGCTACTAACCTGGCTCTTCTCTGTTTATTATTGGATACCACTGCTTTGAGCTCCTGAATGAAAGTGCGCCGGTTGCAATACCTTAGTATAAGGGCCTTTGGGATGACAATAACCAGGTACCCTACTTTGGGAAAAGACCGGTTGCGTTCATGAGGGCCCGGACGTAAAATTGGCACTTTCCTACACCCACTTGCTGCGACGACCTCTCTCTCGGCGATGCTCTATACGAAGGTTGTCATGTCTAGCGTAGTATAGAGCCTCTCGTCGGGACAGTTAACAGGGCCGTATGTGGTAGTACCAACTTGGGTCACCCTGGGTCTACGATCCTAGTACTGTGTAGGTTGTCCCCAAATACGGCATGGCCAATAACTTTGTCACCGCTGGCACCATACTGCCAATTTCTGCTGGCAACTCACAGGGCCGTAATATTGATGAGAGGCGGAAACGGGTGAAGCCGTCCAGCCCTGTCACTGTGGAAACCCAGGAAATGGTGAGGCCCCAGCCCCGCTTCCTGGTGATGTCTCGAGACGATGCCAATGGAAACCTTAAGCGCGTCAACCCATTTATCCTCGAAAGAGCGATAAATGGTGCAGCAAAATCTGACGTTTCTATAAGGAAATTGCGTGATGGCATTATTTTGATACAGACTGTAACTGACGTACAGTCCTCCAACATCATGGCTATTACTGAAATACCGTTGAGTAATACGGCTTCAATACCGGTGAAGGTGGAACCTCACGGGTTCCTCAATGTTTGCAAGGGAGTGGTCACTTGTTTCGACCTCGACTGCGTGAGCATTGAGGAGTTCTGTGAGGAGCTTTATCCCCAGCATGTCACCGAAGTGTACCGTATTGTCACAAAAAAGAATGGACAAGAAAAGAAGACGGATACGCATATCCTCACATTTGCGACTCCTACCCTTCCGAAGGAGGTCCGAGCAGGCTTCCACGTGCTCAGGGTCTGGCCGTATGTCCCTAACACTCGGCTCTGTTTTCAGTGCCAGGAATTTGGGCATACGAAGCTACTATGCCGTGGTAAGCCAACCTGTGCGGATTGTGGACAGGAGGCTCACGAAACACCATGCGAGTCTCCTAAATACTGCGTCAACTGCAAGGGTCCGCATTCCGCCTGGTCTCGGGCCTGTCCAAAATGGAAGGTAGAGAAGAAAGTCCTGAAGATACAATCTGAAAAGAAGATCTCATATGCCCAGGCACGCAAGGAATACGTATCCAGTCAAGCTCCGGTATTTCAAACTTCATATAGCCGGATTGTCAGTCAAAATATAAACTGCCCCAACTGTCATTGCGCAGTTAATCTTTCTATGGATCAAACACGACCAGTGCCATTGTTCTCTTCTCGAAATATTTATGTTGATTCCGCGCCAACTTCTGTGGTGCCTAAATTTTTAAATGAGGCCAAAATGCCACAACGGTCGTCTCCCCCACCTCTACCACCGAGGAGACCTCCTCGAGGAACTCCCCGAGCCCACCTCGGGAAATCCCTCGAGCCCGACTCGGGAAATCACCCTGGCCCGCCTCGGAGACCCCCTCGAGCCCGCCTCGGGGAAGCCCCCGAGCCCACCTCGAGTGACCCCTCCGAGAATTCCTCGGGGTACTAAAACAAAGGCAGCCGTTGTTGAGCCTCTCACACCCACCTCTGGGCTTCCGGAGGTGGGGACGAGTTGTGGAACAGTTGAGGGTGCTAAGACGAGTCCCACTAGTGCCTTGAAAGAGGACCAGCGAGAGACCACCGAAAAAAACTATATAAAAAAGCGTCGAAGGCCTTAAAGCCTTTGAACAAGAATACGACTACCCAATCTCTCCAAAATAAACTGAAGCCTCTCCTGAAGCAGGAGGTACAGGAGAGACTGGGAAAGGCAAGAGGGCCTAAAAAGGACCTCAACAAATTTTTATTCTTGAAGGATAGTGAAATAGATTGCGAGGATAACTTAATTTTATTCTAATAAAGTATGTCGCTATTACAATGGAATTGTAGGGGTTTCTATGCTCGTGTAGAGGAAATTAAACAACTAATTTCTTCCCTGCATCCTTCCATCTTGTGTTTGCAGAAGACCCACTTCCGCCCAAATGACAACCCGATGCTTCGTGGGTACGATGTGTATCGTACCGACAAGCCTTTCTTTGATCGGGATAGCGGAGGTGTGGCTATATTCACACGAAGCAATATATATCATAAGAATATTAATATTGTTTCTGATCTCCAAGTGATTGCAGTCAGAGTCTCCCTCCCTTTGGAGGTAACAATATGCTGCATCTACCTCCCACCGGGTGAGCGTGTTCCTAAGATGACCCTAGAGGCCCTCTTTATACAACTTCCCGCCCCCTATATCATCTTGGGGGACTTTAATGCGCATAACCTGGTGTGGGGGTCCAATTTTATTGACGCCCGTGGGAGGATGGTAGAGGATATTCTTGTTTCGGGAAACCTGGTGTTAATGAACATCGGGACCCAGACACACTTATTTACCTTTAATGGTGTATCTTCTGCCATCGACCTAACCTTATGTAGTCCCGGGATCGCTGCCAACTTCCTTTGGGAGCTTTACTCGGACCTATGTGGCAGTGATCATTATCCCATTCTGCTCTCACCATTTGAAGATCCTCCCAGTACAGCACGGATACCCCAATGGGTGCTAAAACGTGCTGAATGGGGTAGATTCCGTGAGCTCGCTGTATTTGGTGAATCCCAACATCCTGACGTCGATGTTAAGGCTGGGCATTTTACTTCGACGATCATCGCGGTGGCGAGTGCTTCCATCCCTAAATCCTTGCCAAATCCGCGCCACCGTCCTGTTCCCTGGTAGAACGAGGAGTGTCGGTTAGCTATTTATGATCGTCGAAAGGTCCTACGCCTCTTTTATCGACGTCCAACTTTGGAGAATCTGGAAACATTCCGGATTCTATGCGCTCGAGCTCGCCGTGTTATTCGAGAAACTAGAAGAAAATCTTGGAGACAGTTTATTTCAACCCTTACAATTACCACTCCCACAACTCAGGTTTGGGACAATATACGTAAATTAAGTGGTAACAAAAATCCCATTAATAGTATACCTGCCCTCATGTCTAACGGTTCGCTTGTCTCCTCCCCTTTGGAGGTTGTCAATGTATTGGGCCAGATGTTCGCCGCTATTTCTAGCACCGCCAGGTACTCTAACGATTTCGTGGTGCATAAGCGAAACGTCGAGCACCATGCTATTGATTTTGGCCAAAATCGGGGGGAGGACTATAACTCCCCCTTTTCTAAAGAGGAACTTATCTATGCCCTGTCCCAGGCGGGCAACACAGCTTCTGGCCCGGATGATATCCACTACGAAATGTTGCGCCAACTGCCCCCTGCCGGACGGGCGATCCTCTTAGATCTCTACAACTGTGTTTGGGAATCTCGTCAATTCCCAACACTGTGGAGGCAAGCAACTGTTATCCTAATATATAAAAGTGGCAAGGATAAATTAGAGCCAACTAGTTATAGACCTATAGCATTAACTAGTTGTGTATGCAAAATATTAGATAAAATGATCAATAAAAGATTTACATGGTACTTAGAATCCCGCAATCTACTCTCCGATATGCAATGTGGCTTTCGCCGTAACCGATCCACGGTGGATCACCTTGTTAGCCTTGAGTCCGCAGTTCGTGACGCCTTCCTCTATAAACAACACCTCTTGGCTGTCTTCTTTTATTTGGAGAAGGCTTACGACACCATCTGGCGGTACGGTATTTTAAAAACCCTGTTTAATTTGGGGTTCCGGGGGAACCTCCCTATTTTCATAACTAATTTTATGTCAGATAGACACTTCCGGGTAATGTTAAACAACACCTTATCCGATGATTGTATTCAAGAAAATGGGGTGCCTCAGGGTAGTATTTTAAGCTGTACGTTATTCGCTATCGCGATAAATAGCGTTGTAAACAACGTGCGCTTGTCTGTTCGTTCATGCCTTTTCGTGGATGACTACGCAATTTATTGCAGTTCATCGAGTCTCCACAGAGCTGAACGTCAGATACAATTAGCTGTCAACAATCTGTGGATGTGGGCATCGCGTAGTGGCTTTACCTTCTCAGCGTCCAAGACGACGGTCGTCCACTTCCACAGATTACGCGGAATACAGCCAGCCCCCAATATTTTAATGAACCATGTTGTTTTACCAGTCTCGGAGAGCGTAAGGTTCCTGGGACTTTTATTTGATTTTAAACTAACTTGGATCCCCCACATCAAAGACCTGAAAGCGAGGTGTATCAAGGCATTGAATTTGCTCAAAGTAGTTGCGGTCAGTCCTGGGGTGCTGATAGGGAAACTTGATGCGCCTGTATAGGGCCTTGGTAAGATCTAAACTAGATTACGGCAGTTTTGTTTATGGCTCAGCTAGACCCTCGGCGTTAAAGATGCAAGATAGACTCCACCATGTTGGCATTCGACTGGCTACTGGTGCCTTTCGTACCAGTCCAGTCGTCAGCCTCTGTGCCGACGCCGGTGAGCCCCCTCTGTCTTACCGGCGGTCCTATCTTCCGGCATCTTACGTGTCGAAACTTCATTGCATTGCGCAGCATGTTGCCTATCGTCCTGTGTTTCATCCCCCTAACCGTGTCTTGTATGAAACCAAATGGCGTAGTACAAGGCCGGTAGGTATCAGGATGCTATCGGTTTTCGACACGTGTGGGATAGTCTTGCCAAAGGCTATCCCCACATCCCCAGGTCGAGCTTCTCCCTGGAAGATACGCCTACCTCAATGCCATTTTGACCTTGCCAAGTTCCCTAAAGCGACCACCCCACACTTTTTATACGAGAGGACCTTTAATGAGCTCCTCGCAACCCGCTTTCGGGGTTTTAAACGCATTTACACGGATGGCTCAAATTGCGGGGCCTCCGTGGGATGTGCTTTTGTTGTGGAAGGATCCAATTTTAAATTTGCTTTACCTGGTGAATCCAGTGTTTTTACGGCTGAACTATATGCCATTTTTAAATCGTTATGTTTTGTATATCGTAAGTGTCACCGTTCTGTTCTCATCTGCACGGATTCCATGAGTGCTCTGTTGGCATTATCCACTCTCTAATCCTGGAATACTCTCGTGCAGATGATTCACGAACAAATTTTAAAAATTGATCCATTAAGCACCCGGCTCGCCTTTTGCTGGATTCCTGGTCACGCCGGTCTTTCAGGAAATGAACTGGCGGACCAAGCGGCCAAGGAGGCAGCACGCCTGCCTCCTGAGGCGAGTCTGGGTGTCATGTTTTTAAACCTAAAGGGTTATGTTCGGCGTGGGGTCTTACGCACCTGGCACGAGCAGTGGGTCTCGACCCCTGCTCAGAACAAGCTGTGGTCCATCAGGGACGGTGTGTCGTGGTGGCCCTCTTCTATACAAAAGTCTAGAAGAAAGGAGGTCATCGTGACAAGACTCCGCGTCGGACATACTTCATTGACCCATGGGTTTTTACTGTGAGGGGACCCACCCCCAGTGTGTGAGTTTTGCATTGCTCCTCTGAGTGTGTATCACATTTTGGTGGAGTGTCGTAAATATGCCCCTATCCGTCTGGCTCTTGATTTTAAAGGTGACCTACGTTTTTTATTACGTGATAGCGCGGATGGAGTTATTTATTTACTTCGTTTTATACGCCAGGCGGATTTTTTTATTGCCATTTGAATCACTTTTATAAAGTGGCTCTTTTGGATATTATCTCATAATGAGATCTTTTTAACATTCTTCTATACTTTTGTTTTTATGTTTTAACAGTTTTATTACAATTTAACATGTTTTTTGTCTTTTTAACGTATTATCATTTTAACATGTTGTGTCATTTTAACGTGTTATATTTTAATATGTTTGTTTTGTCTTTTTATTGGAGTGATACACCTGTGGTTTTTTTTTAGCAGGTGTATCATTTTATACTAAGAGCTCATTTGAGCACTCCTATAGAGTGTCTCAGATGGTGAATGATTATCTCTCTCACCTATGGGGATTTTATGATGTTTTTAATATATTTCAAGGCCCTAATGACCTCGATGTGTCGTTGGGCCTTTAAACAATAATAATAATTTTGTATTAAATACATAATATGAACTATATTTAATGTGTCACACTGACAACACAACCTATAAATAAAATACTTAAATGCCATACAATATACCTTTATATGGAGATGAAGGAGCATTTATTTTAAATTAGCTTAGGCTTCAACAAACACTCTCTTTCTTCGTTCATTAATTAAAATAAACTTGTTCATACAATAATGAATGCTTATCATGTGTACCTCAAGTACGTTTTAAGGCGACGTAACGAACTAAATTATCTTTCCACCTCACTCGGTGAGCTTTGAAAAACCAGCAGTATGCGCCACAGGACCTCAATATTGCTGAACTTTGCTCTCACTTCAAGAGATAGCCCTTGAAATGAGGTTAGGACATCTTCAACACACCTAGGTGTACTTTAACGAAAAAACATTTTTTGTTAAATTTCAAAATCTTTCTTGTTAATTTCAAGATACATTTTCAGTACTTGATTTATTTCTCCTTTTAAAAGACTTATTTCCAACTTTCTCATGCGATAAAGTCTTTTTTGATCAAATTTTGACCTTAGACTTCCAACATCTGGTTCTATAATGGCAAAATACTCATGGCAAAAGTAGTCATCGACTGAAGTAGAAGTGAACGCTGTAGCAGGACCTGTGTAACGCATTGGTGGTTTCTTCTGTCTTGGCAAAGAAAGACCTTGCAAGTTAATAAATACTCATCATTTTCTCTAAGTCTCTGTAAACTTGAAGACACTATTTTAATGGCCTGTATATGTTCGAAAGTACTCATTTTTATTCCTTGAAAAGATTTATTCAGAATTTCAAAATTATTTATTATTTTCCTGGCCATAGGGAAGTCTAAAATAGTGTCTTCTGACTCAAACAGTTTAATAACCCACTTTCTGATTGTAAGTGATTTTCTTTAACAGACAATGTTTCAAGTGTTTATAAAATCATGGAATTGTTTTTCCAGAATCACTTCAACCTGAGCACCTATGTATATCCACCTGGTCGGACAAAGGGGCTTGATGCTGGAATTAGATTGTAAAGGACCATTAAAAGAAGTTTCTTGGATATAAATAAACTTAGTTTTAGCTGTCAATGATTGTGAAAATACATCTCCAGGATCATGTGCCCGTTGCATTGAATTCCTCACAGTAATTGATCTATCACATGCATCCCTTGTGACCAAGTTAGTGCAGTGCGCCCCACAGTGAGCAAACACGGCTAAAGGCGGTATATTCTTTATTATAGACTCTACTCCTTTGTTGATCCTTCTCATATTTGGAGCGCAAGTTCGGACGAGGTAGTTGAACTCTGGTAATTATATAAAAAAGAATGGCTGCAATTGACTCCCCAGTTGTTTTAGTAGCACTGTATAGCCCCAACAAACTTTCATAAGGCTCTAAGTTTTCATCAAACCTACGCACGCATATGCTAAGCTGTTCAGTCCCAGTTATATCACGTGTATCTTTACAATTCAAAGAAAACAAACTAAATTTAGACGAGTGAATTTCAGCACAAAGATTTCTCACAATCTCATTGCCCCTTATTTCCAAAACATAATTTTGAATTTTTTCATTTCTGTATACTTCTCGTTACTTATTCAACCAATTTGCAAGATAGGAATCATAAACGGAACCTAGTTTAAGAAGATGAAATAAGTTTCCACTTTCTCGTTGACTTCCTTTTAAAGCATGGCCTAATATTTGATTGAAGTGAAAATTTTGAAGACATTACCTAGAAATCTTAAGTTCAGAAACTAAAGAAAAATTTAACTGGGCATTAGTTGGGTTTTTAGGTGGTCTATAACTTATAACTGCTTGTAAATTACTACCTGACTTTTCATGTGAACGAAACTTATTCAATGGCTCTTTCCAGTTTTTAAATCCACTTCTATAAAACACCGGATCCATTTTCCTAGCAAGATTGTTATCAGGACATAATTTATTATACCTATTATAATAAAAACAAAGAACTCCATCTGCATTGTTTGTAGAGGCATCCATCCATATGCAGCCAAATGAACTCTTTGTACCATTCTGGATGAAACCGAAGTATTTTTATTTTTAAATTCTGAGTAGGAAATTGGGCTGGTTTAGTGCTAGATATTAATTGATTTCACAATCATAAACTTGTGATTGATTCAACAAATCTCCTGTTTTATTAACATTTAAATTGACTCGAATGAACTTTTTATCAGACTCGCCAAAGCAGTGTTTTTTTTAAGAGATTATAATTCAGTTGGTGAATCACGATTTGTTTTGATTAAGAAACTATCCATACTCAAAATAGTTTTCAAATCACACTGATTTATATCAAGTTCACTTTCACAAACAAACACATTAGCAAATACGGCATATGTATTACATAAACTAATTTATTCACAACACATTAAACAATAACACACACACATCACTATTTTATTCTTAGCATTTACAAAATTTCTGCAATTATCTGAAAAAGTTTAGAGCTTGCCAATAAAATAATTTATTATTACCGTCAAATGGGGTGAATTCGGACGCTTTTTGAGTATGGTTGGTGATAGTTAAAAGTTGAATGATGAAATTGTGTTTTTTACAATGTCGATCATGGGGTATATATTTTAAGAATCCAGTGCTTAATGAATTGTTAATATATAAATATATTTGCTTGATTAAAAAAAAAGAAGTGTCCGAAGTCATTCTATATGGCGGGGTGACTTAGGACAACTAACTTTTAAATTAATGTCTGAATTCACTCTTTCTATGGGGTTACTTCGGACACGTAAAATGCTTTTTTTTTACAATTTAAAAAATATAAAAACAAATATAAATTACTAAAATATTGTTCTATTTATTATTTTTATTTCCGTTTGTATAATTCCAACTTCAAATAATAAAATGTTACTCAAATTACATCTTCGTTAAAAATAAACTTTCCTCTTCTATGCAATGGATTTTGCAGTACTATGATAACTTGCTCTTTTCTTATGGTGTCTTCATCCAAAATATCACGAAACCCAAATATCTTCTTACTGTTTCAACATGAGCGAAAAAAAAACTTAAATCTACTGTGTTCTCTCCAATATTTTTTACAACACCAACATATTGCCTACTAAGTTCCTTATTGCCACACTTGTATAAATATTTAGCGATTAGGAAGGCTTCCTTTTGTAATGCGGGAGTCTCATCATCCTCGTTGCTCTTGAGGTCATTTTCCTCATTATCCCTGCTGCTTACACTGGATGATGAAATATTCTCAACCTCTTCATTGTCACTTTCTGTAGGGACTGTTAAATCATGTCCCAAGATGGCCTTACCAGGAGGAACATTCAATTTGCGGCGGCGGCGGTGGTGGCCAGTTGAGCTAGTGGTGGGGTAGCGAGCATGCTCTAAGTCTTCTTCAAAACTTGCACTCCTCATTGTCAGGTAATTTCTTAAAAACACAGTTTGGGTCAAAAGGAGCTAATCCAGTGCAACGAAATCCATTAGTTATGTTGTCAGATTGAGTTGCTAAAATCTTATTTAATGTCTGTTTTAAAAGATTTGGAAAACATCCTTTGAAATAGTATCTCGTGTAAACTTTTTCCAGTCGGAAAGTACACCCCGCCATGCAATTTTGAGTGGCCTAAAAAAACTAACATCCAATGGCTGTAATAAATGTTTGCTATTGGGTGGTAGAAGCACAAATGAGATATTGTTCCGCTCACATTCTTGAATCACTCTCAATGACACATGACTAGAGAGATTGTCTCCAATCATTACTTTAGGTCCATCCAGTGATTTTAGGTAAAGTAGGGCTATGGTGATTGTTGAATTATTACTGTTTAAATACAAGCATACCAGCTTTTACCGCTTCATCGTACCGTTATTCATTTCATCAGCCATTAAAAGAGAATACACCACTGATTGACTTTTGTCTAATAACTACCGAAATCAATCACCTTGGATACAACAAAGACACGACAAACATTACATTACAAGTCTGTTAAACGCAACTGAAACTAAAAAAAACAACGCGCATGCGCAACAACACAAGAGGCTAGAAACAAAACAACAACTACATATGTCTCATCATAGTCAAGAACTAAATAATGTCAACACTCCCACTTATTTAGATCTATCTCTCAAACCAACTTTGCTTCGCAAGTAATTAAACTGATGCTTTGGCAGAGGCTTTGTAAGAACATCTGCAAGTTGTTCTCTGGATTCAATGTACCTTATATCAATGTCACCACGTTCATAGACATCCCGTACAAAGTGGAAACGAACATCAATATGCTTAGTTTTTCGGTGGTACTCAGGATTATTCGTCAATTTAATTGCTGATTGGTTATCTAAGTACATTGGGACCTTATCACATTTCAAACCCAATTCACAAATAATTCTACGTAGCCATATAGCGTCCTTTGTTCCATTAGACAATGCAATGTACTCAGCCTCTGTTGTTGAAAGTGCTACTACTCTTTGTCTCTCAGAGGACCAAGAGATAGCACCCCCATTAAACAAAAATACAAATCCGCTAGTTGATTTTCGGGTATCTACATTACCAGAATAATCTGCATCTGTAAAACCTCTCAGTGTGGCGTTACTCCCACTGTCTCCGTAAACAATCCCATAATCCATTGTCCCCCTTAAATAACGGAGAATCTTCTTAACCGCCTGCCAGTGATCTTGCCCATAGTTAGTTAAAAATTGACTGGCTTGATTAACTGCATATTCAATATCAGGGCGACTGACTTTTGCAGCGAAAAGAAGAGAACCAATTGCTTCACGGTATGGCACATATTGCAGTTTCTTCTTTTCTTCTTCACCTCTTGAACTCTGCCATTGGCTTAAGTGTAAGCCAGGTTCAGCTGGAACAGTTGACGGCTTTGCATCTTCCATGCAGAATCTTCGTAGAATTTTCTGGATGTATGCACTCTGACTAATTTTTATAGTGCGTTTTTCCCGATTTCGTTCAATTTCAAGGCCGATGAAATGCTTAGCGTCACCAATTGTGATCTGAAAACACTGTTCCAAATTTTGCAGAACTTCATCAATTGCTTCTTGAGAAGCTGACATCAAAAGTCCATCATCAACATAGAGAGCTAAGTATACAGTTGCTCCTTTGACCTTGCCAGCAAACACGCAATGGTCACACTCAGTTGGTTGGAAAACAAATTTTTCTAAAAATTTCACGAATTTTATGTTCCAGCAACGTGGCGATTGCTTGAGTCCATACAGGCTCCTTTGAAGTCTACATACTGCTTCAGGGTGTGCTTTGTCTTCAAATCCGGGGGGTTGCTGCATATAGATCTCTTCTTTCAATTCACCATAGAGGAAAGCCGTTTTCACATCAAATTGGGCAATTTCAAGATCTTCTCCCGCTACAATGGCTAGAAGCAATCGAATTGATTCATAACGAACAACAGGCGCAAAAGTCTCAAAATAATCAACACCTTCTCGCTGAGCAAACCCCTTTGCAACAAGTCTGGCCTTGTATCTAAGACCCCCACTTGAATTTGATTTCTCATTAAACACCCACTTACAACCAATCACATGCTTCCTTTCTGGGAGTTTCACAAGTTCCCACGTTTCGTTTTGTTGAAGCGCACTCATTTCGTCATTCATAGCGAGTAACCACTTTTTAGCTTCAGAACTCATGACAGCCTCTTCAAAAGTAGTAGGCACAGTATCCACAACTAGCGCAGAATCATTGTAGCGACTTGGTCTGCGCAGCTGGTCTCGATCACGAAGTTGTCTTCCTGAACCTGATGCTAGTTGAATCTCTTCCAATTGTGGTTCTACTCGTTCATCTACTTGCTGCTGGACTACTGGCCTTAGCTCCACTGCTGCTTCTAAGTCTGATTGACCTTGATGATCAAAGTCAAGTTCCACCTGAGCTACTGGTAGTGGGTTTACATCATTTTCTGTGTATGGTTGATTTTCATAACCAAAATCAAGTTTCCCCTCTTTTTTATGAAAACCTTGCTCTGCCATTTCAACTCTCTCATTGAAGATTACCTCACAGCTGACATGTATTTTTCGAGTCTTAGGATCCCATAGTCGATAATTCCTTGACTCTCCCTGATAGCCAACAAAAATCATTTTCTTGCTCTTTGGATCAAACTTCTTGCGTGTCTCCTTGGGTATATGCATGTATGCATCACAACCAAATACTCGCACATGTTTTATTTCTGGCTTTTCATTAAACCATCTTTCATAGGAAGTCATTCCGTCAGATTGTTTTGAGAGGGTTCGATTCAAAACATATACAGCTGTCTGAACAGCTTCAGCCCATAATTCTTCTGGAAGGTTTCTGGCAAGTAGCATAGATCTGGCACTTTCACAAAGGGTACGCATTTCACGCTCAGCCCGACCATTCTGCTCATGAACATACGGTGTTGACAGCTCATGAACAATTCCTTTGTTTTTCAGAAAAGCATTGAATTCATTTGACACGTACTCTCTGCCATTGTCTGTATGTAGAATTTTTATGTTGTTGCCGGTCTGCTTTGTCACAAAAGCTTCATAATCTTTGAACTTTGCAAACACTTCATGTTTGTGATGCATGAAAAATACAGAGTGGTATCCTGAGTATTCATCCTTACACAATAAAAAATACTTTGACCCACCTGGTGACTGTATATTAACTGGACCGCAGACATCCGGATGAATCTTTTCACCGGGATTATTAGCTTTTGGTCTCTTGCTAGATGGATGTGGTTTGCGAGCATGCTTTCCCATAGTACTCGCTTCACAGAAAAAATTGGATTTGTCTTTGATTACTAAACCATTAGCTGCGTCAAATTTTTCCGTTGCATTAATTGAATTGACATTAATGTGACCCAACCTTTCGTGCCACAGCTTCAGGGAGTTAACTTCTGCAACATTACACTTTGAAGAAACTTGTACCTCAAAAAGCATTCGGAACAGCGATCCATGACGCACCCCTTTTGCTGATAAGGCCCCACTTCTTTCTCGGACCTCGCAGTGATTATGGTAACTATGGAATGAGAAATTTTTGTCATTGATCGCTCCCACTGAAAATAAATTTCGTTTCAAATCCGGAACTAAAAGAACATTGGTCAATTTCCGGTTGACCTTCTTTCCATGCACCTCTGCAAGAATATATATTGTGCCAATACCTGCTACAGGTAACATCATGTCGCTTGCAATTTGAACTAACTTTATCTTACCAACCGGTCTGAGTTCACTGAAAAAATCGCGGCGGAAAGTCATATGGAGGCTTGCACCCGAGTCTGCCAACCACACAGATTTGTCCTCATCCGTTGTTTCTGAGAAGAAAGCTGAAATGTCACACACATATGCAGATGCAGAATCATCACTCATTTTTCTTCCTTTTCCTTCATCTGCCATTCGCGTTTCACATTCACGATACCAGTGACCAAGCTCGTTGCAGTACTTACAAGGATGTTTTCTTTTCAACTCTTCAATACTCTTGGAATTTTTCTTCCGCTTGTCTTTGGAATCATTAACCTTTTGGTAATTGGATGACATTTTTTCTTGTTCATCTAGTTTTAGCTGCAGGGCTTTTACTTGCAGCGCAAGTGATGAAGACTCCTCTTCCATTGATGTCAATCTTTTGTCCTCACGAATTATCCTCGCAATTAAATTCTCCTTTTTTCGCTCATCTTTTGCAGTGCACTCCCATGCCATGGTAAATGCCGAGAATCTTGATGGCAAACTGTTCAGCAGTTTAGACATCACGGCTGAATCAGGTGGTTTTTCACCTGCATCATCAAGTTTCTTACAGATGGTTTCAAATTTTTCTAGCTGTGTTGCGACAGGCACGCCATTCTTGATCCGAAAATCGTAAAATTGTTGCCAACAATCTTGTTTCGCATCTTCACTTGTGTCTCCATACAAAGAATGTAGTTTATCCCAGATCTCTTTCGGTGTCCTACAGTTTATTAAATTCACATGAAATGTCCGATCCACTGAGCTCAATAAGATCACTGCTGTTTTTGACTTACATTTTTTCCATACTTTCCACGCGTCGAGTTTTGCTGCTTTGTCGGGCTCTGTATCTGTCCCTTCCACAAATTCTACCAAATCTTGAGCATCAAGTAAGAATGACACGCTAAATTTCCATAATGCGAAATTTGTGCCGTCGAATTTTGTGAGATCGTATGTGTCCTTTTCCGTCATTGCTGCAAGCAGAGAAAAGAAAATATACTGGATGCAATATACACCTACCGACGTCACGAGCAAAACGTACCGTCGACACGAACAAACCGTACCGTTAACACGAACAACAAAATGTGTAGCGACGACACGAACAAAAGTTTCTCAACTTAACACTTCGATATAATGGCGGCGCAGAGGAAGCGTGTCTGGGCCCATAACCTGTTGAATTATTACTGTTTAAATACAAGCATACCAGCTTTTACCGCTTCATCGTACCGTTATTCATTTCATCAGCCATTAAAAGAGAATACACCACTGATTGACTTTTGTCTAATAACTACCGAAATCAATCACCTTGGATACAACAAAGACACGACAAACATTACATTACAAGTCTGTTAAACGCAACTGAAACTAAAAAAAAAACAACGCGCATGCGCAACAACACAAGAGGCTAGAAACAAAACAACAACTACATATGTCTCATCATAGTCAAGAACTAAATAATGTCAACAGTGATGAACCAATCCTCAAACACAGGAAGATCGAACCAGCCACTCTTGTTACGATTATAGCGGGTTCCTTTACGGCCCCCTTCCTGCCATGTGTCCCACAAATTTTCTAATTTATATAGAACATAGGGGGGTAGTAGTTTGTCATCCCCACTAGCAGCCATCATTATTGAAACACTTGTTTTTAAAGAATCAAGGATTCTCTCTGCATGTTTTGCTCCTCTTTTGACAATAATGTGTTGTTTTCCTGGATCATCACACATGTTTGCTTCGTCAGAATTTAAAAGGTTACTGGGTGGAAGGGATTCTAATGTTGGGTGCAGGTTCTCAAAGTACTGTTCAACAATTAACTTAAGCACTTGCGCACGAGCTCTCTTTATATATTCACTAAGTCGAACAGACAAAACATTTGAGTGCCTCTTGAGAAATGACCGTGAGCATTCAGAGCCACGTAGATTATTACAGAATCTTTACTCTTTACGCCCACATTTATCAAGATACCCTTTCACCAGATATCTAATATATGTTAGGGTGAATGGAAATCCCCTAAGAGCGGCTCTCTGAATTCCATGAAGTAACATTTTTTCCTCATCATGAGTTAAAGCCGTCTGTCCTCCAATAGTTCTGGGATTTGTTTTATTCAATTTGTTTTGAAGAGTTGATCGAGGGATCTGGTATACCTCAGATGCTTTTCTCTAAGATAATTTGCCTCCTTTTATATCCTTGAGAGCTTTTTCAAGGTTATCAACACTATAATTACAATAAGGTTTGCTCTCCAATTTTCTTTTATAATTTCGCGGCATTGTCCGAAGTCACTCTTCATTATTACTTTCTAACTAAAAATCTCCCAATATAGGGTTATATTTGTCTATAAATACAGTTCACAAAGATATGTTCTTTCAAACAAACTAACAAAGTGTATATACAATAACAGACATTTTATTATGATTTTCTTATAGCTTTACAATTAAAAGTTCACAAGGAGACATAAATTACTATTTTTAGCATGTCAACTTTATATTACTAGAAAGGCATGTTTTACTGTGTAAAAGCGTAAACATCAATGATTATCATATCACAAATAGCACATACAAACAAAATCCTGAAAAAACAGGACAGCACAACCTTTTGTCACGGTGCTACCAACATTAACATCCGAATTCACCTTGCCGTCCAAATTCACCCCATTTGACGGTACAATATTATTCAAATGAATCAATATATACTCTAGTGAATTTAAATATAATTGTACTTAAATATTGCGGGGCATGTCCCCTCGTTCCCTCTTCCAGACACGTCCTTTTTATGGAGAATAGGTTTAGCAGGAACATGATCAAGAAGAAAGCAAAAAGTAAAATGGCCTCCAATGAATTATGGAAAAACTACGTTACTGCTCGTCGACACTAACAGAAGTGGCTATGTCCCGAACTTATTTTTTTTTACAGATCTGGCCTTGTCCAATTGAGTGTCTAATCCTTTATATATGGTGTCCATCCCATGTGTGTGATCGTAACACCACTGTGGCGCCCTTCAGTATTCCTACAAAAGTCTTCAAAATGTCAAGTAAACTGTAATTTGTAATAAAATGTCAAGGCTCTCTCAGATTGGAAATTAATTGAAGTAACATAAGAAGTGGATATTTTATGCATTTCAATTTACCATGTCGGATCTTAATATCTACTGTACTAAATATATATTTTAATATATTTAAAATCGGAACTACAAACCAAGATCTGATAAGATTTATAACCCCTTCAATGCTAAAAGGTAATCCATAGCTCGTATATTAGCGTGACGTAGCATCTTTGTAATTATTGCCAGATCATGTCCACATGCTAATTAGTTGTACGTTTGAATGGAATATTTCTTATGTTGTGGTTGGTCGAGATTTGGCTTGTTTCGCGATAGGTCAAGGTTGTTACTTGTGCTACGTCTTATTACGTAAATTAAGGCTTTCTTGCTTTGGAATTTTAATCTTTCAATATCATATCAAAATTGAAAGCTTTAATTTTAGTGGGCACCTAAGTACCTTAAAATATCTAGTTTACCTTATATTTATATTTTAAATCCATTCTTGGTCACAACCTTAAGGTAATTTTTTAAATTGTTCATTAGCATTAAAAACATAAGCCTTTTCAGAACTAGAAGCATCCACATTACTAAATTAGAACAATTGTTTTATAGTTTTAAATAAGTAAGACTTTATTTTAAGGTTAGGTTTTCAGGTTGATTTTTTTATTCAAAGACATACAAACACCACCGACATATTCAAAGATTATTTATGGTAACAATAATATGCATATTTAACTCAAATTTTTAACTATTTCCTCATCATTGATAATCTTCATAAAAAATGTAATATATTGTATGTTGTTGACACACATGTTCCTGTTAGCATGAGACACATTGGACTGGGCACAAAACCATAAAAAAGGGAAAAAACTTTTTACATTACTTTCAATACAAGGGTTACACGTTCGATTGAAAATGTGCCTACTTTTAAAAAAAAAAGTTAGTCACGCTTGTTTATCTATACCTCTATTTCAATAACATTTTGTTGAGAATTCATTAGGGAGGCTTTAAAATATTTTTTTTTATCTTTCTTAAACTTGTTAAAACATGTTAGCATAGACATTTTTTATTTAGAATAATTTAAGATTCAAAAAAACTTTTATGTTATTACATCCATATATCAAGGGGAAAATCCCTAAGTGTTAAAAGATTTGACATATTAAAAAAATAGTTACATGCAAAAAAATTATTTGTGTACTTTCTTTCACTTATATTACAGTAGTTTCTTGCTCCTAGTTTTAATTGTTTTCTGCATTTGAGTGTTTTTTAAACGTGTAAAGTTTTTAAATTGTTTTTTTAGATTTGTTCTTGTTTCTTTAAAAAAATCCCATTAATGAAACCAAGTGAAAAATGTAGTTTTTATTTTTGCACCCATTTACCCCTGAGCAATTCCATTTGTAACGGATGTTACATTTTATATAATATATTTAATTATTTCATTGCAAACAATTTTGCTACGACCAATCAATTAGGATTATTAAATACTTCTACATCAAACTGCCTTGCTCCAAAAATTGCATGCCATAGTTGTGTATGCAATGAGAGAAATTGCTGATTCAGAAGTGTAACGGATGTTACTTTCAGGGGAACAGGTAAGGGTAAAATGAGTATTCATTTCAATATGTCAGTCCCTACACTTGATGTAAGAATTTTTTATGGTTTTGTAACGGATGTTACATGTGTTCCAAAAATAATCATTTTTGTTTATTTTCAACTAATGTTTATTTATTTTTAATCCTAAGTTTGTTCTATGGAATAACTTGTATATTTAGATTGTGGAGTCAGAGAACTTATTGTAAAAACTAGCAAAATAAGGTATGATTCATATGTAATAATAAAGTAATGGGCTAGATTATATACTTTATTTAAGGAAAATGTTATGTTACCACTGGAAAGCAACTAGCTTTAAACCATAAACTTTATCAGAATACAACAAACCATCAGTTTTATACCTAAATGACATTTAAATACAATTCAAACAAACTATTTTTCTTTAACATCCACTGCAGCTGGGAACTCATATCATGTGTTGTTTCACTATCTTCAGTTTTGGTGTGATTAATATTTATTCAATTTGTTTGAAGTGGTTATACTTCTGATCAGTTTCATCAATTTTGAAAAAAATGCTGTTTTTTCTCCATTGTTTCAAAAACACAACCCTAACTTCGTTATTTTCACACATTGTCTGACAGACACCAGCATATTGATAGAAAATTGATTTGTTTTCAATTTGAAACTTAACCAGAACAGCCCTGGTTTTATATCTGAAGGCATCGGGCACTGATGCTCATTGTCCTCCTTTAGAGATGCAGTAGATGACTCAGACCGAGAATATTCATCTGGAGGAAGCACATCAGTTTCAGAGTCTGATTCAGAGTATACATCACCGTAGTGCACATGCCTAACACAACTTGGCACTGGCCTTCTCACATTCAGACTGGACCTGTATTCTGTTCACAACAGATGTGGAAGTGAGACCAGCAAATATATGACTACTGTCACACTTTCTAAAGTGATGGAAGTTTCTGATCCCAACTATGTGTCGAGCATGCTCCCACCGCTCGGCAGCAGTAGCCTCAATATCGATTTGAGAAACAAACAGTACATTGACAGTTTTGCACAGCTTTAGTGCACACTCGTAAAATTCTAATGCTGTGTTTACTTGCGCTTTTCTTGCTTTCACGAAGTTCCACACTTGCCTCTTAGCATTGCCACCTATAGCATCAAGCGATCTTTTTCCGTGTCCTGGGGAAAAGGTGTTTTCCCTTCAACCTCAGTAACACCAAAATCATCAGCAAGAAAGCAAATGTTCATTGCTGTAATTTTCTTTTGAACTGAGTAGTGCAATTATCAGAGATGTTCTACATTCTCAATAATTCGAATGTCAGCCAAGATCATTTTCAGAAATAGCCATGAAGATACTTTTGAGTGATTTGCATCATCACTCACAATAACATAAGAAGCAACAAATACTGTGACTTGCGAGTGATGCCGAAGAGCACTTTGAGTTTCATCTTGTGGTACAAGGCTATAGCTCTCAGCAGTCAACTTGAATTACTATTACATACTCTTGCAAATTTTGTTTTTTCTGATCAAAATAGTTTTGACTTGATTTTTTACAAAAATGTGGCACTTAAATTATCGCAAAATTGCATTAAAATTTTATATAACATCTACAAGTGGGGAAGACTACTCAATGACAGCGTATGCTCCCAATTGTATTCCCCGTTTCTTCCATTGAACTGTTTTTGATATATCACAGTCATGCTTTAACAGTCAGAAACATTATACTACATTTCTCCATACGGTTCTTAAATGGCGCCTTGTCTTTAAGAAAATGTGGAAAAGGAGATACGAACTAGTTAAAAAGACCCCACATGAAATCTAATTCATTATCTACAAACAAAATGTTCAAATTTAATAAATTTGTTTCCCACAAACTAGAATAGAAGGCTGGATTCTGAAACTATATCAGACTTTAAAATAGCATTCCAGCTATATATAATACATAATTGAAATTTAAAACAATCTAAAATTTGTGAAAACATTCATATACCAATTTTATTTACTTGTCAACTAAAACGTAGTAGTTCACAAACAACTAGGTGTGGTCAACCAAACAATAATATTTGCAACAGACTGAATTTTTTTAAGTTTTGGCAATCTTAAGTAACAAAAAGTAGCTTACATGAGGTCTGACTTTGTTTTCTATTAACCCAAAAGTGTTTAAACTATCAGATTATATTAAAATATATGTGGTAATGTAGAAAGTCATATACTTAAACGTGGAGAATTCAATAGATATTTCAATAAAATTTGTGTAAAATCTATTACACAGTATTTCTTAAAAAGTATTTCAAAATTGTTTGAGGTTAGGTTAAAATCATATCCTTACTTTGGGAAGTCTTGGGTGAAAACACATTATTATACACGGGATACAATCAACTTAATTTGTCTATTTATTGTAACGGATGTTACACAGGAGATCTCAACAAACAATCTGTGATAGATTAAAAGTAATAACATACCAACAAATGGCTCCTTTCAACATTCCATAGAAAACAGGTGACAGTTAACTTTTCCACATGCATATTTAGTGAAATAATTGTACAATCAGAGTAAAAGGTTGCCAAATGTGGCATGTTTATTTTGCTTCTTTTTCCAAGTCTTTTAAAGTGATATCATAAAATATGTTAACAAGCTAAAAGAAAAAAAAAATTCATTTCCAAATAATATAGTATTTCTACCATTTATTTAGCCAAACATCTTAATCACAATTTTAATTTTAATATTTTACCCACAATTCCTCTTTTTCATGGAATTGCTGCCCATTATTTTCACACGAACTTGCATATGGTTTAAACAAACACATCCAAATCACCCAGGTGGAGTAATTGGGTGGTAACCATATTTTTAATTTTTTTAAATATGTTACATTCATTATAAAAAAAAGTACTTAGATCAAAAAGATGACAAATTAGGCTGTTCGACTGAAATTTTTTCAAAATTTAAAAGACCACCTCCCAATTCCCCCTACTTTACCCTATGTTTTTAAGTTACTAATGAATTTTTATTATTTTTCTAATAAAACTATTTGTTTTTGTATTTCTTTGCTGTAGCTTAAATATAAAATAAGCTACCTAATGGCAAAAGCTTGCTATATTAATTTCAAGCGAGTTTGAAGTTTAGTTTTCATTTAACAAAGTAAAAGCATCCAGAAGTCAGAAAATAGCTCATTTCTAGTAAAAGTGGTTCAGTAGGCCTATCACACATGATTAAATGGGACATAAGTTATATTTTAAACCTAAAACTCAAACTCAATGTCCCCCGTGTTACTGTTTTTCCTGTTAGATTGTCTTAAACTTAATATAATTGAATTATAAAAGATATTATTTTTCAGCTGATATTTTTTTTGCAAATCATAATTATTTGTACTTTTAATGACTCATTGTTTTACATTTTTATTTATAATACTTTTTCATAAAAGTAGAATAACATGGCAGTAACACAGTGGACAAATGGTAACACAAGAGACACACTAAGTAACACAGTGGACAAATGGTAACACAAGAGACACACTAAGTAACACAGTGGACAAATGGTAACACAAGAGACACACTAAGTAACACAAGGGACACCTATTTCTTAGAGGCTTGGATCTTTATTATTATTGTTATTTTCATACATAGCTAATTCAAACAAGGACCATACTTTTTATAAAATATGTATAATGTCAAGTAGAAGTTTGGGAACACTTTGAAATTACTTCTCATAAACATCAACTGGAGTAGTAAATGCGGTCACCTTTCATTTCTAGAGTTGGTGTTTCAAGAACTTGATCAAACTGCACATATGAAACATCATTCTCTTCAATTCTATAATTTCTACCACTTTCATCAATATTACCTTGATATCACCATCATCTTCAACTTCACTCTGTGCCACTCCTACATATTTATATTTAGTTGCATTTCCTTTTCCTCCTTTAATCTGAACTAACATGTACACGCCACTAGCGACAATTTTGGGTGGAAATCTTTCAATGTAGACAACTCTTTAAAAGAGGTATGTATCTTTATTGAAAGAGCTAGGCTTATGTAATTCCTTGATTATAGGCCCATCATTTGGTTCCGAAAGTTCATCTTCAGTAGAGGTTGAAGAGTAAACATCATTATAAATACTTTTTTTTTATATAATTTAGGCTGCCTCCTGCTTTTCATTTTTCTTGATGTTGATTACTAACAATACAAGAATTATATGTCTTGGTGCCATAGCAATTGCAAAAGCCTTTATTACTCAGCTCTTCACAGTAACAACTAATATCTCGATAGTTGATACACCCTTTTTCTTTTACAACTAACTGATGTAAATGCATAGTTCCAGATAGCTCTGGCATGGTCAATGGAAGTGTTTTGCGGACATAATCAATTTCTTCCGCAGTCACAAGAAACAACTTAATTGTTGTTTCCTTTTCCACCAATTGAAGGAACTGGTGAACATTAGCAATGCCATTACCATGGGACACAAGTCTGTCAGCTGTTCGCTTTAAAACTGCTCCTTTGCCATGTCCAGCTTAAAAAAAAAAAGACCATGTTCCTTGCTTGAATCCATTTTCAAAAAGTCTGTGACTAAAAAGGTAAAAGTTTTGTTTTTGTCTGTACTGTGTACATGGTCCATCAGAAAATACATGTAGTGTGTCCATATTAGGGTAATTTGTTCTTATAAAATTCATTCTAGGTGCTAGGTGGGCCCATATTGCACTAGGATTGTGCTCATTACTAGATGACACTGGCTCATGTTGCTTACAATATAAAACACCTGTGTGAAGTGTGATTTGATTTCGTGATGAACTTCTTCTATAACCTTACAATTGTAATTTTCACTAAAATCGATGTGGATAGCAACTTCATTTGGCTTTAGATTGTCAAGACAACTCCTATAGGCTTTATATTGTTTGTGTATATTGAAAATATGTTTCTTAAATAGGATCATTTATTGGTGAAATTTTGTTGTAAATGTGCTTATTGGAGCATTCAGCTTATCCTTTGAAATTTTCTTAACTTCCATTGCCTTATCTTCCTTGTGATATGTTTCTTCTTTCCGGACCCATTCATACCATTCCATTTCTGCATTTTCTGTAATAATATCAACGGGAACACATTTGTTTACACAAGTATTGCATTCATTGTAAATACAGTCTTTACCAACAGTCATTTCAACTAACAAATTCACGTCATTGGTTTTGATAGCACACAGTTTTTTAAGGGCAGATACTTTGTAGATAATATTGCTGTGTAACTTACAAGCACAAGTATCTCTTTTTGATACATAAAATGGGTGATTAGCTGTAAAAGATGAATAAGAACCGTGTCCTCCTTCTTTTAAAAATTTACTATGTAAATTCTTCAAAACCTATCTCTCGAAGGATCCTATATTTCTTGAGCAATTTACTCCTAATAACTGCTTTTAATCCTTCTTTTTGACTCCTTTTTTATTATTTATTTTGTACTCAGATGACATGGCGTGTGTCAATGTATGGTACTTGAACAACTGTTTTGAGACTTTTATAATTCCTGGTGTTCTAACTCCTGGTAAACTTTTGTCCAAAAATGGTTTTGTTTTTGAATGTGGGGTCAGTTGTTCAATTTGGTGGCTTTCTCTACTATTACTTGCTTTGTAAGCACGCTTTCTGTAGTTTTCAATACTTTGCTTCAACTTTTTATTTTCATTTTTAAACTTCATGTTTTCCTTGTAGGGTTTTGTTCTATCCCGTCTTTGATTTTTACACCCTCTTGTTGAATTATCTTCTTGAATATCATTCACTTTATTTGGCAAGGGAGATGGGGTTATTCCAACGGTCTCTTTACGAGATTTCGCAACCCTTCTCTCAAGTTTTTTGCTAGCTCGCCACTTTCTTCTCACCAATCTTTTTTCTCTCATTGACAGATCTTGAGCCAAATGTTTTGAAGAGTGATACCTTTCTCGTGCTTTTCTCTTGCATTCTTCTTCTTTGTTTTTATCTTTAATTCTTCTTTCTTGGTACTGCTTTTGTTTCTCTGCTGCTGTTAATGGCATTTTCTGTATAGAGAACAAACAATGTAAAAAAGCACTTATGGTTAACAGTTTAGATCTATAAGTGGCCAGGTAAATATATATTAAATACTAGTTAGTTAAAGATAGGGAGGGCTTAGAGTAATCAAATTGTCTACTGTGTTACCTTCTTGTCTCCTGTGTTACCATGTACAAGGTAACACAGTAAACATGTAACAAAGGAGACACTCTAACTTAAGAATCTAGACATGTGGCTAATTGAAAGTGAATAATCGCTATAGAACAGATTCAAATATGTATATATATTTTTCTGCTGACAATAAAAGTAACACAATGGGCAATGATTAAACACACCTACCAGGAAAAAACACACTTCTTTTAATTCAGGCACAAACAACCAAAGCTAACAAAATTGGCTGATCATAGAATCAAACTGATCTTCTTTACAACCTTTGTCTTCACAGTGATGCCAACTAAAAGTTTTGAAATGTCCAATAATATGGTAACAAAGGGGAAGTAAAACAATGGACAAAAATATGGGACTCACATATTTAATTTATAAAATATACCAAAAAAATTAAAAATCATATTTTGACTTTTGATTCAAATTCTTAGTAATATATTCTTTCCCTAGGGTGTTAAAATATATTATTCACATTATTGTAAGAAAGGATAAAATAAAAAATAACACTTTAAACTGTGAATTGGGACACCCATTTTAATAGTACACTAGTTCAAAGCTTGTGTAGTTTTGGGCAACAAAACAAATTTACCAATTTTAAAAATATATTTGTAAGTCAAGATGTCTCCTGCTGATATTATGATATTGTTTCAATTTTATTATCTTTTTTAGTTTATTTACTGATAACACATATATTTCCGGACACTATAACAGTGCCTTATTTTTGGAATGACCTGAATATCAAACATACTAGACACTGGTTGCTTTTAATTACAATTCAAGGCCTTCCTTAAGTTACAGACCAGTTTATTGAGAGAGTTCAGTTAAAGTCAAATGTATTTTTTTTAATAAGTTACTGTAAGTTAGTTACATTTTTAAAGATAGATGGGCTTTCCTGAATGGATCACAAATTAACCTCCCACGCAATAGTTTCTAACCATATTACCGCTACAGAAACAATCATAGACCTTACAACATTGAAATGGCTCTGCCTCTTGACCCATTAGCTGGCCAATTTACTGATGCATTTTTTATTTTGAATTATGATGTAAAACTCCATTACAAAATACACAAACAAAATAATTACACTATTTTGGATTTTTTTTCAAAAATTTCAATTTTTGATGTGTTGAGCAGAAGTACTGTAAATACTTTATAACATTCACTAAATTAAAAACCACAACTATATAAAATGTATAACATATGTAGAAAAAAAAAGTTTATAAAATAAATAAAAGTTTGAATGTTAAAAAACAAAGGGAATAGACAATCATAGATATGGTAGAAGTAATAAACATTATAATTTTGTCCCTAATAAACGATAATAATGACAGATTATGTCAGAGCTCACATTACTCTAGACATTTATTATAGAAATATAAAACCTTAATTAGAAGGCACTGGATTTCTCTGACATCTGTTGGACATTCATAGAACTACTATGAAACAATATTATTGTATTGAAATAACAAAGCGAGAAAGGTACGTTAAAGTCAGGGTGTGGACGTATGCCACGAGTCACACTCGTCAAAGTTCCTGTGTAGGCCTTACTGTAAATCTCTTTAATGTCAGCGAATGGGTTAAAGCAAGTATTTACTATCAGTAATCCATTCCTCTTGCTCAATTCTAGCTGCTTCTGACCCCAGTCATCTGCTCCAAGCACTTCTTCATACCCTTGCCTGCCCATCCCAACATGGGAATCTGCCCTCCTCCATCATAGCTTCCTCCCCACCACTTAGTTTCCGCCAGTTCCATTGGAGCTTCCTTCCCACCACTTAAGTTTCCGCCAGTTCCATCGGAGCTTCCTCCCCTCCACTTAGTTTCCGCCAGTTCCATAAGAGCTTCCTTCCCACTACTTAGTTTCCGCCAGTTCCATCAGATCTTCCTCCCCTCCACTTAGTTTCCGCCAGTTCCATCAGAGCTTCCTCCCCTCCACTTAGTTTCCGCCAGTTCCACCAGAGCTTCCTCCCTACCACTTAGTTTCCGCCAGTTCCATCAGAGCTTCCTCCCCTCCACTTAGTTTCCGCCAGTTCCATCAGAGCTTCCTCCCCTCCACTTAGTTTCCGCCAGTTCCATCAGAGCTTCCTTCCCACTACTTAGTTTCCGCCAGTTCCATCAGAGCTTCCTTCCCACTACTTAGTTTCCGCCAGTTCCATCAGATCTTCCTCCCCTCCACTTAGTTTCCGCCAGTTCCATCAGAGCTTCCTCCCCTCCACTTAGTTTCCGCCAGTTCCACCAGAGCTTCCTCCCTACCACTTAGTTTCCGCCAGTTCCATCAGAGCTTCCTCCCCTCCACTTAGTTTCCGCCAGTTCCACCAGAGCTTCCTCCCTACCACTTAGTTTCCGCCAGTTCCATCAGAGCTTCCTCCCCTTCACTTAGTTTCTGCCAGTTCCATCAGATCTTCCTCTCCTCCACTTAGTTTCCGCCAGTTCCATCAGAGCTTCTCCCCTCCATTAAATCCACTACTCATCAATTTTTCCCATCAATGTCCGTATATTTATTCTACCAATTTGTAGTCCATTTCCTTTGCTGGACCAGTGACCATTAGTCTGTCTCTGTCTTTTTTTTTTTTTTAAGCTTAATATTCCTAATTATTTTATATAAAAATTAAAAATATTAGTGTTTATTACTGATTCATAAATTATTTCATTGTCAAAAAGTTTTTCAAATAGTTAAATTTCTGATGTAAATTTATTGAAATCTCTTACACACCGAAATATTTTTTGTAATGTTTTTGATTTTGTATTTGAAAATTTTGTGTGCACTAGTCACTTCTGTGTTTTTATCTTTCCCTGTAAAACGTGCATCATTACCTTCATCATCCCCATCATCGTGATTCACAGTCTTGATATTATTCACTTTCGTCGTCACTTTTTTTTGTCATTTCTTCAGATTTTATTTAATCTGAAAATAAGACATTGTCATCGAGAAAAGATTATTCTAACATTTCCTTGTTTGTTAATTTTAAAAGTAGTGTCTTCCATTCCTGATATAAAAGGAAAAAAAACTTTGTTATAAACTTTCATTGTTATAGATAAAAAAATACCGAGTTGCATATAAAAATACATACAAAACAATACTTACATGAGTGGGTGTGCACTGCTACAATAGTTTCTTGGAAATAGATAAAAGGACCCGCTCCCTCAATCACTGAGAGAATTGATGGAATATAACTATGACTGTGGAGAGCAGCTCAAACACGCCCGCCTGGGGCTTTAAGACTCTCCCAATATTTGATCAGAGTTTTTAAACTGTAAACTTTAGACAGTTTCATGTAAGTACAATTGAGGAGTTCTATGTAAAAGGGGCCCATCTCAAAAAATCATGTTTTGAGAAAACTGCGCCTAAAGATTTATGATTTATGCTACATTTACAATAAGTTTTTCATTAATTTAAGAAATTTTACAAACATTGGTATACATATTTTGGAAATTGACAGTCACTTATGATTTCCTTACGTGTTTTATATACATGCTTAATTAAATCTTATATTATGGTCTGCAAGTGCCCCTTTTATAAAGGACAAGTGTCAAAGGCCCTTCATACATAGATTACCAATTTTTAATAGTGTTTTCAAACAGTTAAAGGATTACCTAAGTGGAAATAATGATAAATATAAGTTGGACAAATAGTAGCTAATTTTTTTTAATGTCTAATATATTCACTTAAAATGGTTTTTAATAATACTGTCATATTTGTATTCTGTCCCCGTGCTCTGTCAGAAAATAAAATAATTTCCCGACTATCACATTCTTCTTGTAACTTATGCATAATAAAGTCATTAACAAATAAACAAACTGTGCCGGACTGCTATCATCATTGTGGCAGTGCACATAACCCTCTTATAAAACTGAGAAGTTACGTTTGTTTTCGGGAGAGGCAAGTTCTAACACTATAATTCGACTACCAACAGACTTACAGGTGTTAATCCATTCCCGTTTTTAAGTTTTTTTGTAAGCTTCAGCCTTTCAAACATAATCTTCCATGTATCTGTTTGGTTAATCTGGAGTTTCACTGTTGACTTTCTACATAAATGGCACACATCAGTGCGTGGTAATCTAAAAGCATACACATTTTGATTTTTACTTGTGATATGATGTGTAGCTCATTTTTAATGGCTGACCTTTTTTATCCTTGTAATGCTCTTTGAATAACTTAAATAATGTTATTCCATTAAGGTCAGGATTTTCAAAGTACTCTTTCTTTGATTTATTAATAGGATAGAGAGAATCTTGATGGGGTATTCCTTCTAAATGTTCATTAAACAGCTGCCACATATTTTCTTTTATGTTATGGGGTCGATTCTTGTGTTTGTCCTGAAGTTGAGTAAATTACTCTCCTCCCTTAGTTTTATCTTGTATCACACCAATCCGCTTAACTGATATTTGATAAAGGGATACCAGAAAATTTTGACACACTGCAATACTTGAGCCATTGTATTTGACAGAATATTAAAAAACATTTTCTCATGTTGTACTATTAGAGTTACATTTACAATTTACAAACTTTACTAGGCTCAACAAACCACCTGGTAAATATCTTGTTGTTCATCTTTAGTACATTTCTTAAAACAATCTTTGGAACAACATTTTATCACACGGTTAAATGATTTAGGTGGAATTTAATTATTGGAACAAGCTGTTGTATAGGCTTCCCCGGAATTACGTTTAAATTTCATTTCTTTTCTATCTCTTAATGCCTGTTTCTTTATCTTCTTGCTTAAATTATTAATATTTTCTTCCTCACTAACCACAATGTCAGACATTTTACACTGTTTTATTGTAGTACTAAATAAAAGTGTGAAAATATGACCTCACTACTATGTGGAGCAAAATAGACTGATAACAAGAGCTGATGAATTGCCTCACACTGCTATCTATATTCAAGATATACAAACCAAACTTGCAAGCATACCAACATAAGTATGGCAGAACATAAAATGGAATTTTCCTAAAAAGGGCCTATCTCAAAATAGGCCCCCTTTACTTAGACCTCCTCAATTCTTGAGAACTGATTTCAAGAGAAACTATTGAGTAATTTGGTGTGATATTGTTACAGTTGGTAGTATTGCTGCTGGAGAAGGTTTGAGGGTGGATGTCACCACACGACTGTAAGAGCGGACCACTCCACTGTGGTATGGCAGGTTGCAGCCACCACACAATCACTAACGGGACAGAAAATGGAACGATCCTTGACAACAACATGCCTCGTGAGTAACAACATTTCTTAATGAGATAATGGAAATTGTCGACAAGCAATTTACTTTGACAAGTTCCAGAACAGATGGAAGCCTCGAGGTTATCCACCAAATCCTCCTTAGTGCTAGCCTCTAATAACCCCAAGTCCTCTGGGCTTACCCCATCCCAGAGTCCTTGGGGTCTCCCCTGCCCCGAGTGCTTGATTATTCCAAAGGCTGAGTTGGGCTGCAGAACAGGTGAGACTGCAAAGGCACTGAACTCCATATTCATAAATTTGCGCAAGGACGCAATGACCCAGTATCTTCTGGAGAGACTCAGGTGAGACTCTGCAGGGCACAATGTCCCAAATATATGTCTTTAATAAAGGATATTTTAATGGATTACCTGAATGAATACATTTTATATGAATAATATTTATAATTAAAATTCAATTTTTAGTGAAATTAGCTTGTAAAACTTGTATTAAATTAACATGAAGGACATAAATGTGTAATATAATATAACAGGGTTCCTACAGTATATGTAAAAAAAATTCTCCCTGACTTTCCCTGACTATTTTCCCAAGTTCCCTGACCAATTTCTCATAAAATTTCTACTATAACTTTACGATACTATACATGTGAAAATATTAACTTAAATAAATTTATTTCGGCCTCCTCCTCCCCTACAGCCGACCTTGCCTCACCTCTCATGGAAGAATAAAAAAGCAGACGTCTTGTCTTGCCAATCGGTTCAGGGAAAATGATGGAAAAATAATTAAATATGTCTAACCCCATCAAAAAGTTGTAACAAACTTGATTCACTTTGGTATCATGTGCAGAAATATGTACTAAATAACAAGCCACTAAGAACATACTAAATAGTTTGGTATCATTACAGTCTTATTTTACCTAAACTGTACATATCCTGAACTGAATAGCTCACAACAGGAGGAACTGTGTCTGCTTTCATATTATTCATGTCTTAAGTCAATTTTCTTTTTATTAAAATTACCAAAAGTCATACAATAAGATACAATGCTATATTTAATAAAGTGAAGCTTGTTTCTTCTTAAGTTCTTGCGACTCCACTTCTATTGCTTCTCGTTTCTCTTCAGTTGCCACCATTAATTTTTTTTCTTTTTCCTTCTAAATCTTTAACTTGTATATCTAATTTCCTCTTTTCTGCCTTCTTGTCTTCTTCACTTCTTTCCTGCTTCTTCATCTCCAAATATTCATGATAGCGTTTCCGAGCACCTCTCACGTAATCCAACATCTTTTTGCTAATGTGTATGTTTTTAATCCCTCCTGCTTCTTGTATCTCATAATGAATGTGACGCTGTGCAGTGACTGTTTTTTCATGCATATTTTCAAACAGTAAAGATTTATTTACTGAAAAACCACCTTCAACAGTTGCATTCCCATGCGACAAGACAAGGCAAATCTTTATTACTTCCCAAAGATGTTTGTAGTTTGTATCTCCTATTAGAAAGCTACCATAAATAGTGTCAAGTCCTACTTCATCACTAAACTGATCACAAGGACAAAATATTTCTTGAAGGTGAGATTTTTTGAGGTTGCAAGTATTCTTTCTTGATATTTTCAGCCAGAACATCATTTATGATGTTGGCATGGTTGAGTTCCTCCAAAAGAAAAGAAAATCTCTTCTGGCCCACTTGAGGTGAATGTTGAATAACACAAGGATCCAATGAAGACAAACCTCTCACAGCTTTCTGTATTAAGGGACTTCTTTCTTGTAGTTTTGCAATCATGGTGGTTAACATACTGCGCCACTCGTGTATACATTCTAGTTTATGTCTTTCTGTTACTGTGATCACAGTTTCTTATGACAAACATTTTGTTGCAAATCCTATATCAATATTTTTTCTAAGGATCAAATTTTCTGTTGTTTTTTTTGTGTCGATAGACAGTAACTTTGGACCTGTGCACTTCATCAGATCCGGTTTCATGCAACAATTCATACAGTATCTTGGAAATTTATTTACAGCTTCAAAAAGATATGGAGCCTATGGTTTTGATCTCTAGAACTGTTGCAGGAAAGGTTGACATTCATCTGCAATTGTCTTGCAGATAGTTAGTTTACACTTCAGGAATGGATCCAGGCTGATCTTTTCTATGTCTATAGATTATGTTTTAGGACGTTTTGCTTCTTTGAGGAACTTAACTACATGGTCTCAAATTTGTAATGCCCTTTGAAAGCACTTTGCATTCTATAACCACCGCACACCACAGAACTTCAATGGAAAGTCAACTGGGTAAACAATGCTCGACGAGCTGGAGAGTCAGTGAACAATAAGCTACTTATATCCCAATCAACAGACTCCACTCCTGTTCTCAAGGAACCATGAACAACATGAAGCCCACGTGTTCCCAGCTTTAGCAAACTACATACTTCATTGTCTGTGACAGATTTGGGGGGTAAATCTATGTGAAATCAACCAATTAAAAAATAATTCTGGAACTTGATGTTTCAAATTTTGTTGATTTTTGGAAAATTGGTTCTATCAACTGAAAGGAAGAAAAATATGAAATTTCAATTTCTTTTAACATTCCTTTTTTGAGTTATTGGCTTTCAAAGTTTTGGAATTCGCATGATTTTGGTCGCATTTTAAAATTTTCAAATGGTTTTATCTCAAAAACTATAAGGCTTTGAGAGGTGTAGTTTGTACTATTTTCTTCAGGATTTTACAAGCTTTAATATGACGTTCAACTTGGCCACATTTAAATGTTTTTTTAAATTAAAAAATATATATAATTTTTTAAATCTTAAGGTGACCTGCCGGTCTAGGGGTAAGGTGTCAGACTTCTGTGCTGGCGGCCGGGGTTCAATCCCCTGTCCCGGCACAGATTTATCTGATTTCCAAACCCTTCCTTCACCTCTGACAAGATATCTTGTGAATGTGGGGAATGCCAGGCCTCCACCGTGATTCGGGTTCCACGTTAAACTGTAGGTCCTTCATTTAATCTCACAATCACCCTACCATTTCACATTAGCGTAAGTGCGTATAACCCGAACGGGTAGTAAGACGCGGTGCTAATAATAATAATAATAATTTTAATCTTAAAATCAAAATTTTTCATTTTTTTGTAAAAAATTTATTCTCTTTATACACCTTTTGGGAGCATATTTACCAAATTTGAAGATGGGATGACAATGGGATCATGTTGTAATAAATAGTTGCATACAGCGGTACGTGGCAAATTCACCCAGAATGCGGTATGCTATGCCAAAAGTGCAAAAAAACATACTAACATAGAGGTTTGTAGTTAATAAGCTCAATATGCAGTTTTTGTTTTAGGTTTAGTTTCAAAACAATATTTACAAAAATCAAAATAGTTCAATTGCAAAGTAAGATATTAGATCTATACTAAAATATTATAAAATGTTCTACATACATCAAGGTTGGAGGCTATTGATAGAGAAGTTGTTGCTTGTTTAACAGAATATCAGATGCCTTTGTCATTTCTTCTACAGTCAGTTTGTAAGTTCTCCCAGTGGCAGTTGATGGATTCACCTAACAAATAATGAAGTTCTTAGGAACAGATAATATATCCGCTCTTCTTGGGTAAGTGAATGAAGGAGATGGTCCGTGAGGATGGAGAAATGATACGTCCACTTCTTGCTCTATCATTTTTTGAGATAGCACATGCTAACCACCTATTGTTATCATATGCACAAGTTACAAAACCTGCTATTTGATCAAAAGGCACATCTTCAGTGTCGGCTCCCACCTGAATCTTATGGACATCATAGCTTTCACGGTCAGAAATAATTTTGGTCTTAACCTTATATTTGCTTTGGGGTATGAACGCATGGTACTTTTGTGTACCAGTGACTGCACTGGCATCGTTGAATCTTTCTTCCAAGTTTTCTTCTTCTTCTAAATAATCCTGGTTTGGTACATAAAAAAAATCACTGAGGAGATATTCTATTTCCTCCATTCAAACAATTGGTAAGGCGTCAAGATTTGATTGTCCACTGGCTTTAGCTGCAAGCCTTTTCACTGTACCACCAACACGTCACACACTCCCTTGCCATGTGATGTTGCATAGAAGTGCCATTCTGCTTGTACTCCATTGAAATTCTCTTCATGACAACATAAATTTGAAAAGTTCTTACGATTCTTATATTGAGCAGCGGAACCATCACTGAAGTAATATACTTTTGACAAATTTGGTAGAATTTCATCCTTTATATACAAAATGAGCTTTGTTTGAAAAGCGTGTACCAGAACTGTGTTGTGCGTTAGACAGTCAGATATAAACACAACACTTTTGTACCTTAGGACCTCCTGATCATTGGTTTCATCTTTGGTCTTGAAATATACAACACATGGATGCGCCGTAACCATGGAGTTATTCCAGTAAAACCCTTGAGCTTCATCTTGAAGCACAAATGAATAGTTCTCAGCATAATCACACCGAACTACAACTTCATTTTCTAACAATAAAGATTTCTTCTCTGAAAAAGGTTTGGCAACAAAGTCATGCCTTTTTAGCTTTACTAATTGATTGCAGAAGTCCTGGACAAAGTCCTCTGTTGTTTTACTCATGGTCTCCAAAGTACAGCGATCAACGGTAATCCATTGTTTGTAAGTAACATTTTCTACCATTTCTTCTTCTAAGGCTGTGAGCAAAGCATTTTTAAAAGTACTTATGTTCGGACAGAAATCACATTCATTCATAAGACATAATTTGGTAGGTGTGCTGCACATTATTTTAGAAATACAATGTTTGTATGTCTTAAGTGGCTTGTCTGAACCTGGCAAAGTGGTAAGTTTGCTCCAGCCATCATCAATTTGGTATTTTGATGAGTAGTGCAAACGCAAACAGAATGAGTGCCACTTGCTCCAGCTATGATGCAATTTTTTGGTCTCATTTTAGCAAATTTTGAAAATCCAATTTTTACTTACAGCATAAGTAGATTTGAAAAGACTGAAAGTTTCTTGCAAATTTCCTAAAATTAATCTCTTTTGAACATGCAGGGGCTTGCCATCAATCTTTTTCCCCAGGCATTTGTCTGCTGGTATCATCACTACAATAAAACTCTTTAACTAGAGCAGTACTTTCTTCTGTTAGTGACTTACCCGGCTTAGCATCTGGGGTAGCAAGTATTCCTTTTTCTTCTGTCAACCTCTCTGCCTTTCTTGCTATGTAATTACCTACACTGAATTCCTGTTCAATTCTTGCACAAGACCAACTTTTGGGTAATCATGTTAAAATTAAATTTTTTTCACTTTTATTAGCTATTTTGAATTTGTCTTTAAATTGATCAATCATTTCTTTTTGGGTGTCATCACAGTCACACTCTTTTTGGCTTGGAATATTTTCCCCTTGGAAAAATGTTTCACTTAGTTTGCGTTTTATTCTGTCAACCTTTTCATGGCAATACTTTTTTATACTCTTGCATTTTTTTTTTACCACTGGCGACTCACCTATTGAGGTTAGAGAAGCATTCAGAAGTTGGAAACCTTCATCAACATTCATAAATTCAGGATCTTCAGACCTACTAGTACCAGGTCTTACAATTCCAGTTTCTTTATTTTTTGATTGTTCTAGCTTTTCATTAGTCAACAGCTCTGGCTGCCTTTCTTTTGATAGTTGGAATCTACAACCTGAACAAATTTTCATGTCTTTTTTCATATTGTAATCCAACTAGTCACATTTCTAAGATCTTTTTTCTTGACCCAGTGTGATTTTTTCTTAAATGGGTTGCAACCAAATGTGGCCCAATTTTTTTCATCTTCCCTTCACAAATAAACAGCAGGAAACCGTACTAATAGGACTAATAATGCAATAAACACTGATTAAAATAGAAACCCCCAAAAAATATTATTGTAGCCTATCTCTTAATTACATGTCCATAAACTAAAATAAGAGAAGCCACTGAAATAAGTCACTTCAATAAGAAATAATAGTGAGAAACCGAGCCAATAAAGTCCATGTATGTTGTATGTCTGGCAGTCGCAGTAAAAACTAATGGAACTTGTAAACAATAGCAGTGTTCAGGTTACTGCTATTGTGTATGACTCGCTCCCCTCAGGGCTGGTCTTATCATGATCCATTGTCTTCATTTGAAATGAATTTTGAGATTCATTGTTGAGGAGCAGTAATTTATTTTACAGTAGCCTATGTAATATCATTAATAAATTTGGCTCTAAGCTCAACCTCAGAACAAGGTTTTTCATAAGTTTTGGACTTTTTTTAATGGGCCCTACTAAAAAATCCTAAAAATATTTTGTTTTTTAAATGTTTTAGGGTTAACTTAAAAGAGCAATTAAATGAGTAGAAACAATTTTCCCAATTATTTTGTTTATGTTACTGCAGGTGTTCATAAATACTCAGGGTATTGACACAATGCATCTCATTCTGGGTGAATTAACTGTGGTACTGCTATATTTAACTATTTATTACAACATGATCCCATCTTCAAATTTGGTACATGTTCTCCCAAAAGGAGTATAAATAAAATATAATTTTTAGAAAAAAAATTAAAATTTCGATTTTGTGATTTAACAAAAATACTTTTTTAAATTCTTTACGAAAAAATTAAATTGTTAAATATGGCCAAGTTGCATATCATATTAAGGCTTGTAAAATCCTGAAGAGAATAGCACACATTCAACCTCCCTAGGTCTTATAGTTTTTGAGATAGATTTTAAAATGCGGCCAAAATCACGCGAATTCCAAATCTTTGAAAGCCATGAACTCAAAAACGGGATATAAAAAAATTTTGAAATTTTATATTTTTCATTCATTTAATAAATGGAACCAATGTTCCAAAAATTATCTTGTTCAGAGATGTGAAGGTCTAGACCATTGGTTGATTTCACGTGGATTTACCCTGATGTGTTCCTGAAGAAGTGTTATAAACTTTAAATTGACATTTGGGCCATCCATTGACACGTGTATCAACTTAGAGAGTGGAAGAGGAGAAATACCATCCAGAAAATGCTTCAGTAATTCTTCAGCGGTGCTCCTAACAAAAACACACTGTTTAAGTAACGGCTGATGACTTTATGATTTTCCTTGTCCCAGAATCTTATTACAATGTCCATTTCCTCTTTGAATAACTTTATTCAACGCTTCATCAAAACAAATTACAAAGTTGTTACATGATTTTAGGCGGTCCAGTAAATTGTTATGAAAGAACGCAGCCAAGCCTTGCACAATGAAGTATGCAGCCTTGTCTCCACCAAGGGTAAAGGCATTGGCAATGAAACACTCTGGAAAATTGTACTTAAATATTGCAAAAATTGAAATACATTTTTTTGTAAACAACTTGCATAGCCCAAATTATTTCCGCCTTAGTTATATCATCTTTTATAACAAAAGTGTTATAGTTTCTTCGAGGCACTACACTAATTTCACTTTTGGCAACAGTTTCCTTCTGCAGCTTTACGATTTCCGATGAAATAGAAAAACTCTTCGAGTAACCAGCCGAATCACCACTAGGTAGAATGTCTTTGTGTGCCAGAGATTCTGTTGAAACAGGGAAGCTCGATGAACCTGAATCACTTGACTTTTTTGAGAAAAAAGTCAACAGAGAGCGTTGATTTGTCAAAGTTTCAAGAGTTTTGATATGAGATGGTCCTTTTGCATGAGAAGCTAATGCTTGCTTTCCCATATTACTTAGGTTTATATTTTTTTTTGCACACTTTACAAAATGCCTGCAACTTATTACTTTCAAAGCCACTGATCCAGTATGAGAATTCAGGAAAATACTCTGGGCTTAGCCAGATCTGGTTAAAAACTGGTTTTTTAGAGACATTGCTGATGTAGCCGAATCAGTCCTAATGCACTGTATACAACTATAACGAAGACAAACCTTGAACAAGAACCAAAACAATGGATCACTAAAGTTAAAAGAATTGTCATGTGCAGGCCAGGAGATTTCTGTGTTCACCTTCTGAAATAAAATGCTACCAAAACTAGTGTTACAGCAAGTTTGAGCATGGTAAGTGCCCCTCAGCTTTCTTCATTGGGGCAGTGGCTTATGACGCAGTAAATAGGAAAAATATTTTTGTTGTTTTCTTCTAAGTGTGACATGAATTGTCATTTCCCTGACTTTTTTTTCCCCTGACTTTCCAGTTTGTAGGAACCCTGTATAATATATATGCACAATATTTGAATGATATTTGAAAGATATTGTTAATATTAATTACAAGTTATTATACCTTATAATTAGGATTATCTGTAAATTATAATAAACATCTAAAAAATTCAGTACAAATTAAAATTGTAAACATTTGATTCAAAATTATACTCAAAACTATGTTCTTAAAAACAAAGAATGATGTGATCATGCATATTTGGTATTACTATATTATTTTGAGAATTGACAGAACAAGCTATTCAATTTTGAAAAAAATATACAAATTGAATATTTCTTATCTGTAGTTCCCTGTTCCTTGGCTACTGCTGAAAGTGCCGCAACGTTATTTATACGCCATGTTTCAATGCTACGACAGCATCATCCTCAGGTTTGGTGAAAAATAAGAAAACAAACCGAATGAAATTATGGTTAAAACACAATGCGTTATCCAATGGGCCAACGCTAATTTAATACAACTTGTACAACTTATTTCACTAAAAATTGTCTTTTATTTATAATTATTCTTAAATGTTCCTTATTAAACAATTCAAATGTTCCGATTACTTAAACAAGCTCACAGTGCATAAGCTCCACACTATTTGACTTTGGTCAAAGCCAGGGGGAGGACTATAACTCCCCCTTTACTTTAGATTAACTGACCTATAACTTGTACCAGGTGGGTTTAACTCTTTCGTTGACCTTGACCTTGGCAGCTAACACGGCTCTCCTCGGACAATTACTAGATACCTCTGCAATTGAGCTCCTTCATGAAAGTGCGCCGGTTGTAATATCTTAGTAGAAGGGCCTTAGGGATGACAATAACCGGGTACCCTACTTTGAGAAAAGATCGGTTGTATTCATAAGGGCCCAGACATAAAATTGGCACTTTACTGCACCCACTTACTGCGTTGACCTCTCTCCTGGCGATGCCCTATGTGAAAGTTGTCCCCAAAAAAGGCATGGCCAAAACCATTGTCGCAGCTGACACCTTACTGTCCACTAGCACTGTACTGCCAAAACTTGCTGGCAACACACTGCTCGGCTCCTCACTGTCCACTAGCACTGTACTGCCAAAACTTGCTGGCAACTCACTGCTCGGCTCCTCACAGTTCCGTAATATGGATGGCAGGCGGAAACAGGTAAAGCCCTCCAGTTCTATATTAGAACAGTCAAGGAAGTGGTGAGGCCCCAGCCCCACTTCTTGGTAATATCTAAAACAGAAGAAAACCAGAACATGAGACGAGTGAGCCCATCTATACCCGAAAGAGTTATAAATGTCCCATATAAGAAAACTGTGTGATGGCACGATTCTTATTCAGACCACTTCCGACATTCAATCTAGTAACATAATGACACTTCCGGAAATACCATTGAACAACACAACCAAAATACAGGTAAAGGTGGAACCCCACAGATTCCTCAATGTTTGCAAGGGAGTGGTCACTTGTTATGACCTCGACTGCGTGAGCATTGAGGAACTCTGTGAGGAGCTGGCACATCACAAAAGTATATTGTACAAAGTAGAACCTCGCTAATCCATCACCCGTGGGACTGGGAGTATTGTCAGAACGCAAAAAAGGCTGGATTATCAGAAGAAAACTAAATATTTACAGTACTATATTACATATATACATACATACATAAGACAGTCTAAAATAAAATAAAATCTAAACAGAAACACATTTTTTAGTGAAAAAAATTGGTAATGTTCTTTTGTTGGGCAGACGACAGTCTAGACCAAAGATCCCCAAACTTTTTATACCTTGGAGCACATTGAAAACTAACGATAGTGCGGCGGGCACCAAATATTTTTTCAAGGCAAATTTACAAGTTCCTGCCAGGCTCAGAGGTCAGCCTCAACGCTGTACACATGGCCGGTCAACTGATATGTTATGTTTCCAACAACGATTGTGATGTTACATGGGGTTGTATGTAATACTCAAGTCTGTAGCCAAGGGGCAAAGGGTGGTTTAACCCCCTCCAACTTGACAAAAATAAATTTAAAAAGTACTGCTTTATTTACAATTTTAACAAAACCAAAATAAAGACACAAGAAACCATTTTGGTGCTTGGGTACATTTTAAAAATATATATTTATTCTGTGTCTATTCAGGCAACAAAGCTGGCTAGACTCATGTCGAGATATTTACAAAGGAAATAGGAAGTATTAGGATGGTATAGGTGAGTGTGAAGAGAATGATGAAAGGGGGTAGGGGGTAGGTCTTTGAGATTAGGTAAAACCAAAACCATTCAGCTAAAACTACAGTGGTTTTGAGTAAAAGTACACTTTGTAAATGAGCCGGCAAAGAAAGAGGAATGGCAGGAAGGCATTTGATAGAGGGGGGGGGGGGGGGGGCTTTCAATCATCAACTTCTTGAGAACAGCATACCTGAAGATAAGCACAAACTTGATTTTTGTTGGAAAATTGACAGATTTAAATTACTAGTCAAGAACTTTTAAGCTGTGGTCAAAAAGTGGCAGGCAGACGCAAAAGGCTCGGCGGGGGCATAGGGTTGGGGCCCTCGTCTAGACTAGCTGCAATGTTCCTTCATTTCTTGATTCATAAGATATCCATAGGTGTAGAACTTTCGTTCTGTTTGATGTACTGAAGAGCAACATCAATAGCTTTCTTGGCTCATCATCAGGGCCTTCATTTACAGTTTCTTCATGAACTTGTGAAACAGCGGCAACTATCTCATCGTCATTTAGTTCTTAATTTGTTTCACAATCTTCATCACATTTATTAAGCCACTCATCAATGTCATTTACTTGGATACCATGTAAAGTTTGTGAGTCGTTGACAATTTCCCGCGTGTCTGTGTCTTGCGAATTCCCAGTTTGCTCACTATTTATCCTCACTTCCAGCCAAAGTTAACGCCAAGATTTTTGCAATGTGTCAAGTTTAATTTCATTCCATGACTCGGCTATTGAGTAAATTGCATCTTTGATGCTTACGGATTGCATGGCTTTAAAAAAGGCTACATCCCTATCTCTTTATAATTTTTAAGGCCTTAATGATCTCATGGGCCTATAAATAATAATAATAATAATGTTGTTACATACCACACCTCGGGAACATTGCTGAACAAGAATGGCTCCATCGGAAGAGTTATACCCACTCGCCGCCATTCAACTCTGGACTATACTCTTCCGAGCTATCTAATGAACTGAGTGGAGTTCTGCGAGGGTCATGAGTTGTTGGACGCCTTTGCTTGGTACCTACATGCAGTTTTCAACGTCCAGGAGTGTTTCTACCCCTCCTTCCTTTCCCGTGGTGCATTTGTTCAGCCACTATACAACGCCCTGGCCCGCTGGGATCGACACAGTTCAATTCTAATAGTCGACGACCGACGTCTCTTTGGTCGACAGAAGTTCATAACATTATGAGGTCATGATGATCGTGCCGTCAGACTCACCAGACAGGAGAAAATAATATGCTATAAAAGTTTGAACTTTTAACTAAAAGGTAGTAGGAGGCTTAGAGCTAAAATATAAAGTTTATGGATCTTTTTCTTACAATTTGGGTGTGTCCGTCACTCTCGAGGTTGTAAAATACGTTATTAGGTTAGTTTTTTGACACTGTCATGTTGAATGTATCATGAGTGATATCCCACTCTCAATTTATTCTTCTGCTTGGTCCTTATGACCAATGGTTTAGTTGAGGTGTATTTCACTACTTGGCCTGCAAGCCCATGTTATGGTCCACAGGGCCTTCAGAATGGAAAGGGGGAATTTAGATCATTCCAGGCCTGATGTTTATAACCTAGTTAGGTATTGGTTAGCTTTTCTTGTGTCACGTTGGCGCCTCGTGTCTAGTTGTTCACCTGTTTGCGGTGCAGAACTTGTGGGCTTGTTTCCGACCTTCTGGTGTGGCCTGCGTCTTGTTATACATTTGTGTATGTCTCTCTTAAGGGGTAGCTTGAAGCCTTTTGATTGATTATAACCAATGTATGGTTATTGGTTGGCGCCCAGATTGAGTGTGGTTTTTCTTGTTATTCCTGATTATACTAATTGGTAACTCGCCAACCTTTGTTAAATTAAGGCCTCGAACCCTGAATGGCAACTTTCACCTAGATGTTTGCCCGGTGTATTTGTGACCAGAACAAATAGTCAATTTTATGAAACTTTTTGCAACTAAGTTTAATCAGGTCAAGCTAGCTTCACTAGCATATATCATCCTTATCTTAAAATAGGGTTGTTTCTATAAGATGTTGAGCAGAATCTGTCTTGGCCATGCTCGCCTAACCTATAACATATTTGTTGCAGCAAATTGACTATCACAATTGTATTGTGTAGAAAGTCTGTCTGTCCCTTGGGGGAGTTAATTGCTTCACAATTCTATTTGTCCTTAGGAAGTATTACAACACTCTTAAGAGTGAGACGAGATTATTTATTTGATGCGTTGGCGGGGTTTTCACTATTATGTTTAACCATAGTCGCTCCACGCCCAGTTCACTCTTGAATGTGTCGACCTTTTTGTCTAACCATTATGTAATTGTCTTGGCCAACTCTTTAGGTCACTTTAGATAATATTGGATTGTGTTTATTTCCCCTTGTCATGTAGTTGGCGTATTTAGTAATAACTAGAGCGCCGTTACAAAATTAGAGCCAGTTAGCTATAGACTGATAGCCTTAACTAGTTGTGTATGCAAAATATTGGAAAAAATGGTCAATAAACGATTAACATGGTATTTAGAATCCTGCAATCTCTTATCTGATTCAGTGCAACAGTTCTCAACTTAGACAGTGGGAACTGGCCCACCAATGGATCACCAAATCAAGATTACCACCAGGCCTCAACAGAAGATAGTTTATTTCTATAATATTATTTCTATAATACTATTTCTATTTCTATAATATTTCTATAATATTATTTTCCAAATTTAACATTATTATTATTATTATTATTATTATTTTCTCTTTTTTCTCTTGTCTATTATTATTATCATCATCAGTTTTCTATAAATATTAACCACAACCAAGGAATTTATTTCTACTCCCAAAAACAGTTGGCACAATTTGTTTCTAACAGTTTAATTCAAAATTCAAGATGGAGTAATCCATTGTTTGTGTTATTTGTACTCTCTTCTTCTTTGTGTTTGATAAAGGCAACAATGCCGAAATATTATTATATTTGTGTTTAAAATGTGTGTGTGACTACTTCTACTATAGAAGACAGAAGAAAGGAAGAAGATGTCACCTTTGTGCATTGGATACCTCCCACATCTTTCCTCTTTCCCTAGGTGGGCTTTCTTCATCAAATTTATTCTTATTCTTAGTAGTTTATTTTTCCTCTTTCTTTAGTTTTATCAATTTCCTTTATTATAAAATTATAAAAGCAATCTCTTATCTGATATTCAATGTGGTCTTCGCCATAACCGATCCATGATGGATCATCTCATCCATCTTGAAACGGCTGTTCGTGATGCCTTTCTACACAAACAGCATATTTTGGCAGTTTTCTTTGACTCGGAGAAGGCGTACGACACCAACTGGCGATACAGCATTTTAAAGATCTTTTTTGGTTGGGGTATTTGATGGACCCTCCCTGTTCTTATAGATAATTTTGTGTCAGACACGTCTGGGTAAGGTTGAATAACACCTTAATCAGATTATTTTATTCAAGATAATGGGGTGCCTCAAGGTAGTATTTTAAGCTGTAAATTGTTCACTGTTCCAATAAATAGCATTGCTGACAACATGCACTTCCTCTCCGTTTATGCCTTTTTGTGGATAACTACACAATTTATTCCAGTTTGCCAAGTCTCCACAGGGCTGAACAGCAGATTCAACTCTCTCTAAACAATCTATGGATTTAGGCATCGCGGGATGGCTTTCGCTTCCCTGCAGCCAAGACAGCAGTCGTCCACTTCCATAGATTATGCGGAATACAGCCAGCCCCCAATATTTTGATGAACCACGTTGTTTTACCGATTGTAAGGTTCCTGGCACTTTTCTGATTTTAAATTAACGTGGATCCGCCACATCAAAGACCTGAAGGTGAGATGTGTAAAAGCACACAATCTGCTTAAAATAGTAAATGGTTGCTCTTGGGGTACTGTTAGGGAAACCTTGATGCGTCTCTATAGGGCCTAGGTGAAACCAAAACTTGACTAAGACAGCTTTGTGTATGGTTCATCTAGACCTTTGGCGTTAAAGATGCTAGATAGTGTCCACCATGCTGGCATTCGACTGGATACTCGTGCTTTTCATAGCAGTCAACTCATCAGCATCTGTGCCGACACTGGTGAGCCCCTTCTTCCTTATCAGTGGTCCTATCTTCTGGAATCTTACTTGTCAAAACTGCATTGCAGCCAAAGCATGTTGCATACGGTCCTGTGTTCCATCCCACCAATAGTGTCTTGTATGAAACCAAATGGCGTAGTGCAAGGCCGGTTGGGATCAGGGTGCTATCGGTTTACAACACGTGTGGGATAGTCCTGCTCCACAACTCCAGGTCAAGTCTCTCCCTGGAAGATACGCCTGCCTTATTGCCATTTTTATCTTGCCAAGTTACCTAAATTGACCACTCTGCCTATTATATATGAGAGGACTGTTAACAAGCTCCTTTCAACTTGCTTTAAGGGCTTTATACATATACACATGGATGATTTAAAGCATGGGTCTTCCGCGAGACGCGCCTTTGTTGTGGAGTTAACAATTTTTAAATTTGGTTTACCTGGTGAATCCAGTGATTTTACGGCTGAATTATACGCCAATTTTAAATCGTTATGTTTTGTTTATCGTAAGTCATCGTTCTGTTCTCATCTTCATGGTTTCCATGAGTGCTCTGTTGGCATTGTCCACTCTCTACTCCTGGAATCCCCTTGTGCAGATGATATACGAGCAAATCTTTAAAATTGATTCATTAGCGCCCGACTCACCTTTTGCTGGATTCCTGGTCACGCTGATCTTTCAGGAAATGAACTGGTGGACCAGGCGGCTAAGGAGGCAGCACCCCTGCCTCTTAAAGGCGAGTCTGGGTGTCATGTTATTAAATCTTAAGGGTTATGTTCTGCATGGGGTCTTAAGTACCTGACATGAGCATTGGGTCTCGACCCCTGCTCAAAATCAGGGACAATGTGTCGTGGTGGCCCTCTTCTATACGAAATTCTATACGAGAAGAGGCCATTGTGTTGAGATTCGGGTCGGGCATACATTTCTAACCCATGAATTTTTAATAAGAGTGTGAATTTTGCAATGTTCTCCTTAGTGTGTACCACATTTTGTTGGAGCCTCGCAAAAATGCCCCTATTTGCCTGGCTCTTGATTTTAAAGGTGACCTTCATTTTTTATTGTGCAACAGTGCGAAAGGAGTTGTTTACTCCATTTTATATGCCAGGTGAATCTTTTTAGTGCCATTTAAGTCACTTTCATAAAGTGACTCATCTGGATTTTATCTCTTATATTGTTTTAATATGTTTGTTTTGTCTTTTAATTGAAGTTTACCCCTGTGGTTTTTTTTAGCAGCTGTTTCAACCAATTTGTACTATGAGCCCATTTGAGCACTCCTATGGAGTGTCCTAATGGGTATTCTCCCATATTAAGATCTATTATTTTATATTCGTATATATATTATATATATATATATATATATATATATATATATATAGTGTTTTCACCTTTTTATAGAGACAGGTGAATAATATTACTCTCTCCTATGGAGATTTTACTATGTATTCATGATATGACCCTAATGACCTCATTCTGTCAATGTACTAATATTCTACTACTACTACTACTACTGCTACTATTATTACTATTACTATTACTAATACTACTATTATTACTACTACCACTACTACTACTACTACCACTACTACTACTACTAATTTAACAGTTGATTCTCCTATAAGTTCACAATTTTCATTAGTAGGGGCAGGGACATTTAAAATCACAAATTTTATACAGGATATCCAAAGTTTTGTTCCAGGAATGAGTTTAAGAGAATGGTATTTTTTTAGAAAATGAAAGGATAACAGGTTTCAAAGACATTATAGGGTTTTTTTCGTGTGTTTCCCGAATGGATCATAAAACACTTTTTGTCTGTCCTTAAAATTTGTCAAGAAAACATTCAAGTGAAGAGAGCATAGTCATTGTATAAAAGAAAAGTGTGTTCTAAGTTTAATGATTTCTTGATTAATTTCACAAGATCAGGAAAATGTGTGTATGTTTTTTCATTTGAGCCTACTTGGAAACTCTCTTCTTGAAGCAATGAACCATTACAAGTAGTCTCCATTATTACATTAATATGTAAAACTAATATCTTGAGCTAGAGTTAAGTTTAATATTCTAATTTGTTAAATAAAATACATGTTACACAATCAACCAATCACTAAGACCTATTAGCAACATATAACTAAAATTTGAGCTCTTGAAATAAAAACACTGCACAGTATTTAGTTTGCCAACAAACTCCTATATTTAAGGAATCAACTGGAAGCGTGAACCAATTGAACCAAACCACCACCACACTTTCTGTCAGATCATATGTTTATCTGGTCAATAGTGTAGATACAGTCGGTCTAGACTGCTGTTTGCATTGGTGATTCATGGCATACAGTCTCTTTCTTTGTTCTGTTGCTGGAAGGTGTAAGGAAGAGAGGGTCTTTGTGGGGGTGGGATAGTTTAGTGCAGTGGTACACAACGCGGCTCATTATTTTTATTTATCTCTTTAATTAATGTGTTGTTAAAAAAATATTATCTTTGTAATATTGAAAATAAATCAAATGATCAATAGGCATATAACAAAAATTGCAAATAGGCCCATCCCTATTTTTTATTACTGATTTGCAATCAAAATACCATTTATTTATTTAAAATAAAGCTCATATTGCTTTTAAAGGATACAAAATGTTCTTTTACTGCAAATACCTTAAGGTGTGGCAGAAGGGAGCGCGAGTAATTTTACAGTTTTTATAAATATAAATTTTTTTGGACACAATAAATAAAATATTTCTCCAGTAGCAACGTAGAGTTTAGTTTTCTGCACATGCTAATATCAACAGAGCTTGAATATATGTCAAGGGTGTCCTGAAATGATGTAAAAACTTTTTTACTTTATTTAAAAAGTTTTGACAAAATTCCAGGACACCCTTGACATATTCAAGCTCTGTTGATATTAGCATGTGCAGAAAACTAAACTCTACGTTGCTACTGGAGAAATATTTAATTTATTTTGGCCAAAAAAACGTCAATTCTATAAAAACTGTAAAAACAATTGCTCTCCCTTCTGCCGCACCTTAAGCACAATATGTAATCTCGCACCAGCCGTTATTTTATTATATTATAATAAATCCTAAATATTTTTTAATTCACAAACCACATAAAACACCCTCTTCATTTTTGTTTCAAAAAAAGTTTGTTATTCTTCAGGGTGGCTATAGACAGGGAAAACCAGGAAAAGTCAGGGAATTAACTTAAAATTACTGACAGGTCAGGGAATTTATAAACTGCAATAGATACAAAATATAAATGCCAAGAGATGGTGTTCTAACATTAGTTGTTTACTGTATTGGCGCAAATATTCCTACAAAGCTCTATTTTGTAGCAAGCCATCCAGTGAGCCAGAAGAAAGAGTGAGTGTAACTGGCGGGTGCAGGCAGAACTGATGTGTGAGCGAAAGAGAAGTAGGGATGGTTCTTGACCTTGATAATTTGATGACGTCACTCATACGAACATAGGAGAATCTAGAACTAGCGGGTGCAGGCAGAACTGATGTGTGAACGAAAGAGAAGTAGGGATGGTTCTTGACCTTGATAATTTGATGACGTCACTCATACGAACATAGGAGAATCTAGAACTAGCGGGTGCAGGCAGAACTGATGTGTGAACGAAAGAGAAGTAGGGATGGTTCTTGACCTTGATAATTTGATGACGTCACTCATACGAACATAGGAGAATCTAGAACTAGCGGGTGCAGGCAGAACTGATGTGTGAGCGAAAGAGAAGTAGGGATGGTTCTTGACCTTGATAATTTGATGACGTCACTCATACGAACATAGGAGAATCTAGAACTAGCGGGTGCAGGCAGAACTGATGTGTGAACGAAAGAGAAGTAGGGATGGTTCTTGACCTTGATAATTTGATGACGTCACTCATACGAACATAGGAGAATCTAGAGGTCCGTGAAGTTGGCAGCACCACAAACGGCACAAATTCTGAAACCTATGCCAATATTTAGTGCTGATTTTGTGCCACAAGAATATCCTATCCCTATAATTTGTGCCATGATAGTTTTCAATAAAACAGTTAAAAATGTTTTAGCTTCACACTGTAATTCCATCCTTGTGGGCCGTTGTTTCATTTCTTTTCCCCCTATTCATACATTATGCTGACCACACGTTTCTCTCTTTGAGTGTGTGTTTAACCCAGGGGTGGGGAAATGTTTGGCTGTCCAAGTTCAATGTTCCTTTACGGATTCCTCAAGACTTCTCTGTTTGTACAGTAGTTTTTTCTAAACTTTTACCAAAATATGAATGTGCGCTTAAGTTTGATAGATAGATTAGTTACTATCTAACATTTATGTTTAAAAAATGACTTTTTATTTTGATTATTTAAAACACAATTTATAATTTCCTATTGTGTGTGTGTCTTTCTATACCTCCAGAAGTCTCTAAATAACCTAGAAAATGGAAATTATGCACAATTATAATATTGACTTGATGTCTTGCGGTTTCATAAGGTCAAACATTTTTTTCTTTTAAAATTTAAGATCTACCCCTAAAACTAAATGTAGCTTACTTAAGGGTGAATAGAGAAAAAAATCAATTTAATCATAATTGGCTGACGATTTTGTTTAGAATCCATATCTTAGGCCAATTTGTCAGTAATATTATTTTGTACCGTCTCATTTTCCCGGAAATATGATTTAGAGAATACTTTACACTTTACACGTGCTAATATTTACAATTATTAGTATAAACCATGAGACACACATGACGAAAATGGTTTCAATTAGGATACTATAACAATGTCTATTGATTTATTTATCTTAACTGCGAGGAGAATGGTTTTGAAGGAATTGGTCGAGAATATAGATTAGGACCTTCCTAAGAAGACATACAGTAATTGGTTTATAATAGTATATTAATTTATGGAGATATTTAATTGGTGATTATTATATTTATACAATCATTATTTATGACTAAATTTCATAACCCAACACTATAGTAACATAGTTCTCATTATAAGAATTCTTAGTATAATTTCTACTAATAACCAGGGTTGGCATGAAGATATTTGAAGCTATAAAAGTAATTATTTTTATATTTATAGTAAAAAGTACGCCATATGTGTATCTTGAGATAGTTATACCCAGTCCAACTCATTAAAGCTTATTTCTTTTAGGTCCATCCTAATATTATCCTCCCATCTGCACCTGGGTCTTCCCACTCTTCTTTTTTACCATTAGTTGTGCCAGTTAATACCTTGAACGGGGTTCTGGATACTTCCATTCACGCTGCATGATCTACCCACTGTAACCTGCGAGAATGACTACCCTAACAATGTATGTTGATGAGCACAGGGTATTCAGTTCATCATTATATAGCCCCCTACTCCCCGCTATTCTCATCCCTTTATTGATCAAATATCTCCCTAAGCACTTTGTTTTCGAAGACCTTACATTTATTTTCATCATGTAAGTTAACAGGCCATGTTTCGCAATCATAGAGAACTACTGGTAAAATTATGGTTTTGTAAAGTATGAGTTTTACATTCATTGACAGCAGATGAGATGCCAACAACTTACAGACCGAGTAATAACAAGCATTTCCTGACTTTATTCTTTTCATAATTTCCAATCTAATATTATTATCACTAGTTAAAATTGTTCCTACATTTTTGAATTTATTAACCTGTAAAATGATATGTTGTTTGCTGTAATCTCTAAATTATCGCCCTCAATCTGTGTTCTTTGTGTGATCATATACTTAGTCTTTCCAGCGTTCACTTCTAAACCTATTTCCTTAACAGTCTCTTTAAAGAAAAATCAAAATCTATTTTATAGCTTCCATACTATTACCTAACAAATAAAAATCATCTGCTTACTCTAATAGCTTCATTGTACCAATTAATGTGAAGCCATCCCTACTTTCTTTCATTAGCAATGAACTTTCGAATTCCTAATGCCATAGAGAAAGTAAGTTAAAGAAGGAATAAATAAGGTGCTCGGTAAAAGTAATGCTCACTTGAATTATGTGTTAATAATTTAATCAAAATCTACAATTAAGTTGTAAGTTGGCCTCTGTCTAAAATTTTTCAAATATTTAACTATTTAGGAAAGTTTTAATGTAAAGTGGTCAGGGTTTTAGGCCCTTAGCTCTCAACCATTTCATTTATAAAATTATATTAGTTTGCCATTGTTTACATATTAATACACTCAAGATACTGAGAATACTAAACTTATAAATACATTTTTCATTTCCCATCCATCTAGGCCTAATTTAATTCTCTTTATTACTATCAAAATGGTTAATTATAGAAAGTGTAAGTTTTTATGGTAATTGTAAGTTATGTAAATCATAACCAAAGCTGTAAGTAATTATGTTTTAAATTTCAATTCTTTAACTCATTTCAGGCCTTAAACTTTAATCTAATAGTTTTTCATTATTTAAAGTCTTGTGTTGGAATTATAGAATATCCAAATTTATTACTTTTACTTTCATTTTAAGCATCATGCAGCGTATTAATAGCTGAAACCGGCAGCTGGGAGATTGCACCTGTGGTTTCTCTGAGGGAGAGGGGGGGGGGAGGTTTTGCGTGGACTCCTGGCCAATCAGCACAGTTGTTGAGCGTCTCTTTTGACCCAATGGAGGAAGCGTCAGAGACGCGACACTGGCGGTTAGCACGCAAACAGATAAGACTGTATTAAAGTATTTTTCGTAATGTGGGCAGATGGGTTTCCAGATGGTGGAAAGAGATGTAGACCAGTGGCTAAATGACCCTACCTAAATATTCTCCATATCATGTACTAATAATTGTTCTCTACAATTAGTACCCATGGTATAAAATGTATAATATTCATTTTAAATAGAACTTCAAATTCTTCTCTAAATAGTATTTCTTTAATCGGCTGTGTCCATCTACCCCTACCATTATCTGTATAACCCCGAGATGCTCTACTGGAACCTACTGACTGCCGTGGATGACAACTTTTTTATGAGAGGAGCTATATAGGATGGCGACTAGTTACAAATAGCGTCAACGGTGGGTGGTGACCAAAACAGTGACAGCAGCGGGCGACTTGTACATTAGGCCTATTTAAATATCATATGCAATGAAATCTTGCATTATACTAATGTTCACCGGTATTTAATGGGTATGTTGTTAGATTGGCTCTGCTTATGTTATAAATAAGTGTTTAGTGAAGGACTACGAACATATGTGTCCGTCCTCCAAAGTTAGAAAGTCATGGCACGTACAGTCTATATATGACATCATGAATTGTCAGATACCATAAACTTAATATTAACCAGGCCTGTTACCATCCAAAAGATATTCAACCTTTTGCTTGGAATTAATAATATTAAGTTATTGCTTCAAAATATATTAATAGATTTTTCCCTTGCTTGAAAGTGAATTTATATGGTTTTAAGCATAACAATGGTTTTGATAAGTATCACTATACATTTATTCACAAATAGTGATTAGGCCCAGCAATTTTGAATTTTGGGCAAAGTTGATTCTCTGTTATTTTGTACTATTTTTATATTTTTCTAAACGGGAGGTATTGTGATTTGTATTCATGGTACTTTGCTAGGTTACTGCAATTTAGTTTTTCATTTTCGGATTTTTCTCATAAATATGGCATTCTCTGTAGGTAAAAACTATATATAGCTCTAGCCATGTAATGGTGGTGTGCTGAATCCCTACGTAAGTAAACTGCCCCTACAAAAATGAAAGTTTTACTAGTTTGCTAGGTATCTTCAACACTTAAGTAATTAGTGTGCCAATTTTCAACTTTTTACCTTATCGGAAAGTTAGAGAAAAGCTCTGGACTGACAAACATCGCATGCAACAAAGTTGCAGCCATATAAATAGGATTATTAATTTTATTAGCACCGCGTCTTACTACCCGTTCGGATCATACGCACTTACGTTAATGTGTAATGGTAGGATGATTGTGAGACGAAATGAAGAACCTACAGTTTAATGTGGGATCCGAACCACGGTGGAGGCCTGGCATTCCCCACATTCACAAGTTGTGTATGATACACCTTCAATACACC
>JBCFYV010002255.1:44223987-44234050 GCA_039000515.1 Timema cristinae
TTAAATTCTAATAACACGATAATATTAATGATGAGCTGATCTCACCCAATAATGTAGACCACGATTTCATGTACTGGTAGTAAATCTGTATTATTTTCTCTGTAGTTTGTTCTTTATCATGTCCACATAAAACTCCCAATAATCCTTTCCTGAAACTCAGCTCCTATTTTTCATGCTTTTGCATGGCCGAAATTGATGATTCACTGTATAATATTCACTTTTGAAAACTGGCCCAAATTGAATCTTCCTTTATAATTTTTCTTTAGTCCTGCTTTTTTTTTTTAACAATCACTCAAACATGTTATTTTGTTTTTATTTTTAAAAAAATCTCTGGCCTTGGAGAAATAAATGATTTAAACTTCGCGCATAAAATTTCAGAAACAAAATAAATCAAGATTGAAATAGTTCCGAAATCCACCACTCTTTAAAGCAGCTAGGTTAAAATCACCTACCAAAATAGTAATAGACATGGCGGGTTGGCTTTCATGAATTAAAATAAAGAAAGAAAATTTATTACAATGAAATAAAGGTAAGTAGGTTATATATAAAAATTAATATTTCAATTGTAAATGAATATATAATTAGTATTTGAAGCTTTAGGAGTTGTGATTGAAATTTCAAACAAATAAATAGTAAAGTTGTCAACGTTATTACATAGTTGAAAGTTTGGGTCAACTGACTATTAAATTTATATTTTAAGTAAATATTTAAGCAAAAATAACATCATAGTATATACAAAGAAAATTGGGGATGTAGAGGCACATGTCATGGAATAAGTTGAGTTGATGTGAAATGAGCTAACTATACATGCATGTTAGGACAATTTATTTCAAATATGTGTGTAAACATGATTTATTTAAAAATTTCATAGTGAATTTAATAAAAGAAAGATAAGTAAGAAAAGTACTAAATTTTTACATAATAGATTAAAATATTCTTTATTCAAGTCCTTCAGAACATTATATAAGTTAAAATACATTCCTTACAACAATTTTTTGTTGAAAGAAATGCGCTGTATTTCACGTATTTTGATTAAAAACCCAGTTAGGTTTTCAACTAAAAGTAACTTTTTTTTTGAGAAAGTCAATCACTGATTCTCGATGAATTACTATATATATGCACAAGTTGACAAAACATATCCAAGCTATCCAATCTCGCGACTATCAATCTGTCAAGGGATGCTAATCCAATCTCAGCACATCGTCAAGGGCGCTATCTGTTGGAGACACTGACCAAGGTGCACGATCCAACCACTGCACCAATCACAAGAGGCACTGTAGTAGCGCGAGCATCACGAGTTAGCCAATCACATAGCTTTCACTTACACAGTTGTTTTTTACCCATCAACAAACTGATCGCGTCGTTTTGTGCTCACGCTAAATTTATCTAATTAGCCTAATAAGTGTATTTGTAGATTCTATGTTCGTCTCGGACGTTAAGTATCTGTACTCGACATTGACCTTTGCTAACACTATCTAAGCACAGCACGCATTGGAGAATGATAGTCTATTCTTTCTCTGCACCAAGCCAGCCGCACATCAGCTTATCTTGTTAGAGCAGGCCATGCTAAGGCCTTGTGAACGCTCACATACCGTCGAGACACATTCAGCCCCTGGGTCAAGCATGATATCTAAATGTAGACAGAACAGGCTGGCCGGCCTCAATGTGGCATGTGGTAGGATACATACAGCTAAACAGAGAAGCATTCGTGCCAAAGGTGTACCCTCTCACAACAGTATATATATATATATATGTAGCAAAATAGCCAACTTATGTTTCGTTCAATCAGAATTAACATTTATTGGTACTCAACCTATTTGATCAGCATATTGACATATTTCAAGGGACATGTAAACAATAATGCTTTGCCAATCAAGCTATAAAGTACCTCAATGGTGTGATATAAACTGTTCTAGATTAATTTTGCTTTTTCCTTGCTAAATATTTGTTTGGTTTTGTTTTACCCAGAAACCAAAAACAATTATTAATTCATATACATTGTATATTGTAGGACACTATAAATGTTACCGGTTATATATAATGCTTACCATATATTTTGTATCTAATAAACTTTTTTTTTGAACTTTGTGTATAATACATAAACCAAGGTAAAGTACTTTTTATAAAATAATCATATAAAATATTCTTCACAATTATTCAGAACATTGTGATTTTATAACCTTATTTATTTTTATTATTACCTTGCCAAAACATCCAGCTTAGGAAAATTAGTTTCAGATTCACCATCTATAGGTGATTTATCAACTTGTATTTCAAGGTCTTCACCATGTTGATGTGCCCATTTTGTCAAAAACAGGTTGATTGCGAATTTGCTCATTTTCATCATCTCGAAAATCTCTAACATCTGATAAATTACCATTCGGCATGATCAAAAATTTCATTACTGGGTCAAAAGAATGAGACCTTTGTCTTCCATGACAAATCTATTACAACAATAAATAATAAAGTCCAAAGAAATTTTCTTATTGTATTTGAGGGAGTCGGGGCAAAAACATGATAACCCTCATTTAATGAAATAATGTGTTAAAAGTGATTTCTGGTAGCTTACCTTTTGAACTAAGTGTTTTTTATGGTCAGTCAAGACCTTGAGCATAGCTTATATTGATGAATATCTTATTAATTTTTTATATCTAGATTCCAGGATTTCTTATACATATAAATAGTGAATACATCCCATATGAATCATAACTATGAGGGCTTAACATGATTTTCCTCGATCCCTTCAATTTTGAGACAATTCTTCACAATTGCAGGATGGCAACAGTCTATTTTGTATTGGAATATCATTTTATTAAAACTTTCTTTCATCAGTGATATACAAAACAAATTATTACTTAACTTATATTAATATCTTACATCTATTAATGTTTAGTATATATATTTCTTCTAAATAAAAAGCATTACACCATAATTAATAAACTGGTCAAACATTGAAGCTAACAAACTAGATGGCATTACTTGTAAGAGTGATACCTACTGCCATCTATGAGAGTGATAACAGAACACACTATGTGGCCATTGGCAGCAGGACAAACTAGAAGTTGATTTTCAACATTAGAGGAAAAAATGATATGTTTCTAAATGACTACAAAAGGAATGACAAGTCGAAATGATACAAAAACATGATAAAAATAATACAACCTAGAGTTATATACATTTTTAAGTGAATTAACTCTTTGGTACTACTTATTAATTTAGTAAGTAATTAAGAAGATAATTTTAGTTAAATCTAGGTATCCTTAAAAAATCTAGAATCACTTCTAGCGACCATTAAAAAATATATATTATCATAATCATCCACTTTTCTAATTATCAACAAACCATTGTAAGATGCATGGTGAAGTGGTTAATTGTTTTTCCAGCCATGCCATGGTTTGGGATGGATATCGGAGGCACATTATGCAAGCTGGTTTACTTTGAACCCAAAGACATCACACCAGATGAGGCAGACGCTGAAGTTGAAACTTTGAAAAACATCCGACGCTATCTCACCAAGAATTCTGCGTACGGCAAGACTGGACACAGAGACACCCATCTACAGGTAGTACAATAACACTGGCACATTAAGGTCCTGTACCTTACACTGGCAGGGGTGGCCAACCTTTTATTAAGCTATGGCTATTACATTTTTAGAAATCATTAACCTATCTTCTCCCCCCACCCCACTCTACCCGTACCAAACTTTACATATCACATTTGATAACAGTTTAGGAAAATAATATTGATTGCTCTTTTTTTATGAACAATTATTAAATAGCTTAAAAAATCTGATTATTTTACAGGATTTTCTAAAATAATAGAACCCATATAAGTGTAAATTAGTTGTTTTTTTCTAAGAATCTATAATCATTCACATCATTTTATAATTATAGCAAAAACTATTTCTTCATAAGAAATCAAAATTAAATTAAAGTGAACTTTACATATTTATACACTACTAATGTGATTTTTGAACTTGCTTTTCCTTTAACAATTTGTCAAGGTTAGGTTTAATTTTTGACGTACATAAAATAAGCATTTTAATAAGATAAACATCTGTAATAGTATAACGAAAATTATTTTTAATAACATTCATAGAAGAAAATGTTTACACACACACACACACACACACATATATATATGGAGCCGAATATACACACAAATCTTAAAGCAAGATCATGAGGCTCATAAACCATTCTTTGGGTACGTATTTCCAAAATTCAATCAGATTAGGAGCACTGGATGATCTACAATGTTCTTTAAATCTTGCGCAAAGTCCAGAGGGATTTGGGATTTTTAATATCTCAATTTGTAGGTATAGGTAATATTTACCTATATCAAACTATGAAAGACAACACGAATTAATGAATAAGTCTAAGTTACTCCTTTCAGATGCAAAATAAAAGAAAAAAGTGAGTTACAAATGACTCATATAAATATGAAACTGATATTTTAGATGATCTAGGGTACTAACAATTTGCTGGAGTGTTGGAAAATGATCAAGTTTGCCCTGCTCTAAGTTGATACAAAATAGTTTTAGCTTTAATGTAAAGTTATTGACTTCAATAAACATTATCGGAAATAAAGAATGTTTGCCTTGCAACTGTATGTTAAGAATATTCAAATAATGTGTGATATCCACTAAATACACTAAATCACAAAGCCAATCTGGCTCTTTAAATATACCATATTCCATATCCAAAAATGAAAGTACTTTGTCTTTTAATTTGAAGAAACGTGAACTAACTTATCGCCTAGAAATCCATCTGTGTTGTGGAGTAAAAGTTCACCATACTCATTAATTTCTCTTAAAAAATTTCCTTAAACTCACTTTGGTTGATTGCACGTGATCGAATCATACTGACAAAATGTAAAACAGGATCAATAACATACAAATTCATGTGTCTTAACCCACAAAGCCTCTTTGTGAATGATGTAGTGATATGAAAATAGCTTTCGCTCCAAATACTGTTCAAGCAGAGAAAAACAGCCATTTCGCTTTCTTAGCATAGCCGGAGCACCATCAATACATATACTTTAGAGTTTATCTCATTCAAGCTTACTTACATCTACACCACATTTTTCATATCATTTATTTACTTCCTCAAAAATATTCCTTCCAGTTGTTGTGGTGTACTGAATTCCTCTCCATCGCAAGTATTGTTCTTAAGTTTTAAGATTGTCTAAAAGGTAACTTCTGGTTTCGACAATAAAAAGATAATAGAAAGGAATCCAATAACAATTTATTGTTCCAAGTGGACATGTTTGCATTTTGTGCACCCCTAACAGAACTTCACTTATCACAGAAAAACTACATATTTAGACAATTACTTGAAAAGGCAAGGTAATTTTATGCCTATATAATAGATATTTTCCTAGCTCAAACTATAGAGGGAGACTTCGCCTAGACTGAAAGATAGCTCATAAAACAAAATTAAGATTCAGAGGCTTGCACCAAACATGTGGTTTCCCAAAGGGATCTTCTAAATCATAATCAGGTTACAAATAAATGAAAGATTTAGGATTTATTAGTTACAAAAAAACAACATTTTACTATTAATTTAAGCAAAAGAAGAAAAGGTACATTCACCATAACCTTACCGATTTGTTACATTATTTAAGAAAAGAAAATGTCTTTAGTAAAAGATAAAATAAAAACAAATTAATAATAATAGAAATAGTGTCTAGCCATAGTGCCTAGTGCCTAGTGCCTAGTGCCCTTTATAATTATAATTTAGAACACGTGGTATATAGGATCACGACAGCTACACGTAGAACACGAAAACTAGGTCCTATGGTAGCGTTACATAAAGATACAAAAATAGGATAAAATAAACCATAAAGGCAAAATTAGGGAAATAAAACCACACGGACCTTTACCCCATAATATCTAAAACAGAAACCATTTTTAGTTCAATCTTTGCCAGACAGGCTTCGCTACTCGCCAATAGTAGAAGATTCAAGGTCGATTGAACACATCAGTCTACATCAATGACAATCAGTACAGTGGTCAATAATTAACACAGTCCTAAAAGTTCTTTAAACGCGTCAAAGTTTTCATTTATGCACCTTAAAAACATAAGCAATTGAGCATTATTAGTAACATCACAGCTCTCATCTATTGCAATTGAAAAGTCTTTGGAAATAGCAGTTGCACATTCTATTTGTTTTGACACATCATTTGCCATTTCTTCAATGTGCCTCATAACTGTATTGCAATAAAGTGAAATATTGCCCACCATTTCTTTTTACATTTTTATCGCCAGTGTGTTCTGCAAATAGAGATAAGCTTTCTTTAATAATCTCACATCAGAGAAAGGCTTTTTTATCTGAGCCAATAGAAGTGATATTTCATAAGAAGGTTAAACCATATTCATTTCTTTACTTTTTTTTTTAACAAACAAGCTTTGCTGGCAATGAGTCCTTTCTTTTTCTTTAAAATGTAGTCAATTCTTAAATCAGAAACAGAAGGGAATGACTTGGCGTATTGGAAGAATTATGTGTTTGTTTTAAATGCTATTCAAGAACATACCAGACAAATAGTTTTTGATGCCTTTCTCATTGTAAACATAAACTGTTCTTCCCATTCTACATTAAATGTCTGTAATGTTGTATCACTTTCAAATTGTATTTTTGTTAGGCCAAACTTACTAAACGCTATTGTATTTCACACAAACAAAAGTATGCTACAAATAAAATACACTGAAAATAAAGTACAAATTAACTAGGACTGAAGAACATTGGCATGTAAACTGTGAGTAATCACTAGTGGCCAGAGACACTATTGACAGTGACAGGGAGGGCTGAGAATGACTGGAGGGACAGGTACCTGGATTCCCCTCCACTACTCCTTTTACACAGCGGTCAGCCTATGGCAGGCCATTCAAAATGTATTAGCAGTCCACGGGATGGCCACCCCTTCACTATGGTATAGCTTATAAGTTAGGGCCATAATGTAATCAGTCAAGGTAAGGGACATAAAATTGGCACTTTCCTGCACCCACTTGCTGCGATGACATCTCTCCTGGTGATGTCCCGCCCGAAGGTTGTCATGTCTAGCGTCGTATGGGGCTCCTCTTCTGGAGAGTTAACAGGGCCTCATGTGGTAGAACCAACTTGGATCACCCTGAGTCTACGATCTAAGTACTGTGCAGGTTGTCCTCAAAAAGGCATGCCAGCCTTATTGTCAAAGCCAACACTTTACTATCCTCTGGAACTGTTCTGCCAAACCTCACTGGCAGATAAACTGCCGGGCCCTTCAGAGGCCTATAATATTGATAAATAGGCGGAAACTGGTATGGTTGCCCAGCCCTATTTAAGAAAAAAGTCCAGGAAGTGGTAAGGGCCCAGTCCCGCTTCCTGATAATGTCTCGAGTAGAGGAAGAAGAAAACCTAAAGCGTGCCAGCCCATTCATCCTCGAAAGAGTGATAAATGGAGCAGCAAACATTGGCGTAACTACAGGGTGGCTAGGTGGCAAAATGCTGCAGGCCCGCAACCAAGTTGGGGCCCACCGTCCCAAAATTAATTTGGTAAAAGACAGAAGTGCTGTTTTTGTTTCTTAAAAATCTTTACTATTCAATAAAAAAAATTAACTCAATAGTCATTTTATTTTGCACGATTTCATGTTCTACAAAGAAAACTGTATACAATTTTTTTTTGTAAAATCAATATTTAACATGATAGGAATAAGGATATCTCCAAAAAAAACTTTGATGAAATTAAAGACAATTTCACAGAGATCAAAGCAAGAAGAAAGAGTTTTAAATGTTGATGTTTTTTGGACTCTGTAAGTGTTTATATTGTTTATAATATTTATTAATATAGTCTTATTCAATTCAGATCAATATCTATAGATTATATTGTTATTTTCCACTTTCCAGTAGCACTTTTATTAAACAAATATAGACCTGTATTATGAAATTTATATAAAAAAAAATCCAATAAAAAATGCTAATGTAATTTATTATAATATACAATTAAACATAATAAACATAAGATATTTTGGGAGGGGGGAGGCTTTCTTTTATTGGAAGTTTTGCCACGACCCATTACTTCCTAGCTACCCCTCTGGTGGCAAACTTTGTGATGGCACAATTACAGTCTGACAGCTAACATAGTTGTCAAGTCCTCATAGCTCAACATAATATCCCCAACCCTCTGCACTGTCTTCTGTGCCAGAAATCTGGACATACAAAGTTGCAATGCCTTGGCAAGCCGACACGTGCAGATGCAAACACATTGTGTGAGTCTCCTAAGTTCTGCATCAACTGCAAGAATATGCACTCTGCCTGGTCTTGGGATTTCTCTGAAATGGATGGTTAAGGGAAAAAAACCTGTGTACCTGGATGACACAGTCTAGTCAAATAGAAACAATTCTTTTAAGCGTGAATCCTGTGCAAAAATAAATAAATAAAACAAGGGAATTCAAGGGCAGCCTGTCCCGAGTAAACGTTGTGTCCATCAACCCTCAATGTCCCTAAATGTTGTAGATATCATACCTCTTAGCCTACAGTAGAAAAAGAGCAATAGTAAACATTCTCATCTGTGTTTATAAAATGAAGGGGATGCTTTAGGAGCAAACAAGGTAAACATAAAGACAACTCTCGCTATGTTTTTTTAATAGTATTTGTTCAAACGTAAAGATAATATAGAACAAGTTTATCAATGAAATACTGATATCTTGAAGTTAAGGAGAAGATGTACCTTCCTGTGTAGCAAAACAGAGTGCGTATGTATATATATATTAAATAGCAATTAGATGCAAGTTACAGGACATAGAAACAATACTATATTGTGATACACAATTAGCCTGGAAGCAAACCTCTTAACAACATAGACATCTCAATAATCAATATGTTGGGAAAGGCTGCCGAATCGTTGGTTTAAAATTAAAATGTCCGGAGGCACGGAACATCGTGATATAATAACCAGAATATATTATTTACAAAACCTCAAAACAATGTAATTAACAGACAAGAATGTGTTAGGTTAGTACACATCGTCGTCATTTGACACAAAAGAACACACAAACTAGTGTAGTCTAAGCAACTAATGCTAGGTTCCCACCAACCAAGGGAGCATTTCACCATATCCTTACAAATTTAAACACGCACTCTAAGTGCACACAGACTGGCCTTAACTCGTGCAATTGTTATAGCAGAGATATCCTTCCAAGTGATACACAAAACTAAACTAACAGCACCTCCTAACTCTTCTAAGACATATCAAACTGTACAGGTTAAAATAGATCAAGAGTGTAATAGTACCCTCATAGTTGAACAAACTTTGAGTCCGCAAATAATAGAACTACAATACAAGGGATATCAAAACTTGATGTTAATTAGTGACTTTTCTAATAAACGATAATAAACCCTGCTTACAAAACCAACCTAGAATGAAATAAACAAGATTTTGTTGTAACACATAAATTTAACAGGCCAACCATATTTAATTCCAATTAACTACCTGATAAACTATCTAGAAAACATAGAATAAACAAAGTGGTCCTGGGCACACGCTAGTAAAAAATGTTCAGCAAGTTAAAAAACACCTTTATGGAAGAGTGGAGTTATATTTACACGGCCTAAAGTGAATCTTGAAAAGATTATTATATAATAATTTAAGCCGAAAAACGAAAATTGCTTACATGACTAGACTGTCCACCTTCCAAGAGTGTCGTCACAATGCGGTATGGGTATTTTATAACTGTTTCTTGTGGGGAGGGCTTGGAGATACGAAGCACAGGAGAAAGGATAGATACCACATGGTTACACATGTCATAGTTCAACCATTTAATGTTCTTTTATTTCTTTTATTTTTGACGTTAGCTGCACATGCATGAAACTCCCCTTGATAACACTTCACGGGGGTAAAGAGGAAAAATTCCTATTCCTTCGCGCGCTCTTTCTTTCTCTGTTGCCACTGTCCTTGCACAACAAACACTCTAAGATAGTAAACACTTTTAAATGGAAATTGACGCCATGAGTGAAAGTTTGCTCTCTTTAAAACTTTTTTTTTTGTTAGGCACCAAGTTTGTCCCCTGAGCCCTATTGAAGTGGGTAA
>JBCFYV010002255.1:44234150-44262143 GCA_039000515.1 Timema cristinae
CACGGACTGGATAAGGAGAGTAAGGTGGATGTTCAACACCGGAATCTTGTGCCTCACCAAAAACCTCTGGATGGACCACGCTTTAAGTGCTGGTGCGTTGTCCTGAGAAGAATCCACAAGCCGTTCTTCCACATTTCAGGTCTTCTCCTCCTTATGCCTTCATGAAGGGTTGTCAAAACGTCCTTATAGTAAACCTGGTTAACAGTCGGACCTTCAGGTACCCAATCAATGTGAACAATCCCTTTGATATAGAAAAAACTATAATCATTGCTTTGAATTTTGACTTACTCATCCAATCTTTCTTTTGTCTCTATGAACTGGGACTCTTCCAATGCATGGATTGGCGCATAGTTTCAAGGTCAAACCGAAAAAAACATTATTTGTCACAAGTTATCACATTCTCTAAAAAGTTTGGATCATTTTCATTGTTATGAAGGATGGCAGCACAAATGTTTATTTGAGTTTCTTTTTGCTCAGGAGTGAGCAGCTTTGGCACCATTTTAGAGCAAACTTTTTTCAGGTGTAAATGTTCATGTAAAATTTGTAGAATAGTTTCCTTATCAATATTAACCAGGTCAGCAATTGCTTGGATACTCGGGCGTCAATTTTTTTGAATGATTTCACTCACTTTTTCAATATTAACATCTGTTTTTTATGTGTGAGGACGGCCGGGGCGTGGATCGTCTTCGATATCTTTCCTCCCTTCCTTAAATTTTTTACACCAATCAAACACTTGAGTACAAGATAAACACTGATCACCATAAAGTTCCTTTAACAAATTGTACGTTTCTGTAGCGGATTTCTCAAATTTTACAAGAAGCTTCACATTGACACGCTGCTAACTTAATTCCGACGGAGCTCAGGTACATGGTACACTTCAAACAGAGGCTACGGCTGAACTGTCGGTCTCACGACCTTGAGATTTGAAAGGTAGAAGGATAAAATAACATAGATCAATATCTGACCCTGCTGGTTGTTGCTGAGATCTTGGATAAATGGCAAAAAATGAGTCCGGTTATTTAGTAGCCACATCTCGTGTATATATATATCAGATCTTGTGAAACCATCTACTGTTATTTTAAGGACAATTAGTTCCCTTTGCATAAAGAAACCACAGAATTACCAGGTATCCTTCGTTTACCCTGAAAGGTAACCTTGTTTGATTACATTTTGGTGTGGCTTGCAGTGCCTTACAGGCGTATCAGATGAATATCATAATTAGTGTGAATGTCCTCAAGACAGTCGATTCAACCTTTCTCACTTACATACCTAACTAACAGCCAGCAGATACCAAACCTTCATGACATTTTCCCAATGTAATAAGAGTGTCAGGTGAGTTTACCTTGGTGAGATCGCCACCATGTTCAGAGGAGTGGCGAGCTAGAAGAGGCAAGACTCGCTTGCTGCAGAAACTCCTGCTCAGAGCCGTTGTGGAGTTGTAAGTCTGCAACAACAACACATTTACAACATTAGTTTAGTCAAACTTATGGGCTGGAACAGTTGTACACAATATATATTCAGTTTTATAGGTTTGTTTGAAAAACAAATAAATGAATTGTGAATTAAGATGTAATCATAAGCAAATTGAAAAAAATAAGTCTAACCCAAGGAAAAATTACTATAAAAAAACTATTTTTTTTTTTATAAAAAGCTATTTTGTTCTTAAAATGAGTAACGTGGAAATGTTATGAACTGTGAGAGGAAAAAACTTGGCTGTTGGTATCGCTTCTGTGTTGATCAATCACATGTAGAATCTATAACTTATCATTCTAATACTAATTAGCAAAGTTTCTCATCAAACAATTTATTTTCTATATGAAAACCAAACAAATTGTGAAGACATTATCATGAAAAATTGATAGTATGATGAGAGGAATTAGATTATTATAATTTTCATTTAATCACAATGCACACATTCTTTTCAAAATAAATTATGTCCTTCTTGAGGAGCAAGTGTTTCGAGTTAATTAATCCTAAATTATTTTTGGTTCATGTCAGAGTTTCATGGAACAAATAAGTCAGAAAAAACGTTCCAATAATTGCTTCATTGGAAGGAAATGGTACAAGGAAGGAAGTGGTGGCCATTCTAGAGATAAGTATTTTCCTGAGACTTAGCTATGGTTTATCCCACCTGAGCAAGCTGCAAAGCTGAGCTGAGTGAATATACTTTGGTGAGTGTCATAACAAGAGCCAATGTCTTGTCAAGGGCCTGTATCTTGTCAAGAGCCAGTATCCATACAAGAGCCAATGTGTCTACAAGGGCCAGTATCCAGACAAGAGCCAGTATCCAAACAAGAGTCAATGTCTCACCAGTGTCACAACAAGAGCCAGTATCCAGACAAGAGCCAATGTGTCTACAAGGGCCAGTATCCATACAAGAGCCAGTGTCTCTACAAGAGCCAGTATCCAAACAAGAGTCAATGTGTCTACAAGAGCCAGTATCCAAACAAGAGTCAATGTCTCACCAGTGTCACAACAAGAGCCAGTATCCAGACAAGAGCCAATGTGTCTACAAGGGCCAGTATCCATACAAGAGCCAGTGTCTCTACAAGAGCCAGTATCCATAAAAGAGCCAATGTCTTTACAAGAGCCAGTATCCATAAAAGAGCCAATGTCTCACCAGTGTCACAACAAGAGCCAGTGTCTCTACAAGAGCCAGTATCCGTAAAAGAGCCAGTATCCATACAAGAGCCAGTGTCTCTACAAGAGTCAGTATCCATAAAAGAGCCAATGTCTTTACAAGAGCCAGCATCCAAACAAGAGTCAATGTCTCACCAGTGTCACAACAAGAGCCAGTATCCAGACAAGAGCCAATGTGTCTACAAGAGCCAGTATCCAAACAAGAGTCAATGTCTCACCAGTGTCACAACAAGAGCCAGTATCCAGACAAGAGCCAATGTGTCTACAAGGGCCAGTATCCATACAAGAGCCAGTGTCTCTACAAGAGCCAGTATCCATAAAAGAGCCAGTGTCTCTACAAGAGCCAATATCCAGACAAGAGCCAGTGTATCTACAAGAGCCAATATCCAGACAAGATCCAGTGTCTCTACAAGATCCAGTATCCAGACAAGAGCCGAATTTATAATAAAAATACGGATAAATATTTAATAAACAAATTTAGTCAACATAAAAACCTTTATAAAACACTCCCAAGCTGTGGAGATTCTATTACGATGATTACATAATACAATTAAGTTGAAGGTCTTGCCCAGGAATAGAATCAATAATTGATAACGTACAGGTTCAACACTAAGTATTTACACGTCTTACCTAAACCAGTGGCTAGAAACGTGTGACATGCGCTCTTACTTTCTCTTGTTCCCATGGCATTCTCTTGTTCTAACAATTTGCGACGTCAGAGGGTCGGGAGGAGGGCAACAACACAATATTATCTAGTATAAAACAGCAGATTACGACTGATGGTTTACAAACAAAGGTTTGTGTTTACTGGAGTAAACTGCGTCTAGATCCATTGAAGATGTTACTTTTTTAACTTCTCCTAGTTCGACTCTTGTTTGCGTATCATTTTGTTCGAGCCATGAAGGACTTTCGTTTACGTAAACCAAAAAGAATAATTATGTAATATTTTTGGTTAAATTATTTTTATGTTGTGTGTTAAGGCTCCTAACCTTCGTGTTATATTCTCAGCGTTTTATTATTCAAACTGACGTGCGGAAGCTCTAATGGAGTATGGCTGAGGAAGGTAGCATTTAGAGGAAATGTACTCTTATTTGCGTAGGGAGATCGAAAAACCCTTTAGTAAAAACAACACTGAGTCCACCGAGCCTAGAACTCCCCGAGATGTGTATTGTTTGTAGACGAGCTAGCGCCTGTGTCCCCGTGTCCACCGAGCCTAGAACTCCCCGAGATGTGTATTGTTTGTAGACGAGCTAGCGCCTGTGTCCCCGTGTCCACCGAGCCTAGAACTCCCCGAGATGTGTATTGTTTGTAGACGAGCTAGCGCCTGTGTCCCCGTGTCCACCGAGCCTAGAACTCCCCGAGATGTGTATTGTTTGTAGACGAGCTAGCGCCTGTGTCCCCGTGTCCACCGAGCCTAGAACTCCCCGAGATGTGTATTGTTTGTAGACGAGCTAGCGCCTGTGTCCCCGTGTCCACCGAGCCTAGAACTCCCCGAGATGTGTATTGTTTGTAGACGAGCTAGCGCCTGTGTCCCCGTGTCCACCGAGCCTAGAACTCCCCGAGATGTGTATTGTTTGTAGACGAGCTAGCGCCTGTGTCCCCGTGTCCACCGAGCCTAGAACTCCCCGAGATGTGTATTGTTTGTAGACGAGCTAGCGCCTGTGTCCCCGTGTCCACCGAGCCTAGAACTCCCCGAGATGTGTATTGTTTGTAGACGAGCTAGCGCCTGTGTCCCCGTGTCCACCGAGCCTAGAACTCCCCGAGATGTGTATTGTTTGTAGACGAGCTAGCGCCTGTGTCCCCGTGTCCACCGAGCCTAGAACTCCCCGAGATGTGTATTGTTTGTAGACGAGCTAGCGCCTGTGTCCCCGTGTCCACCGAGCCTAGAACTCCCCGAGATGTGTATTGTTTGTAGACGAGCTAGCGCCTGTGTTTCCGTGTCCACCGAGCCTAGAACTCCCCGAGATGTGTATTGTTTGTAGACGAGCTAGCGCCTGTGTCCCCGTGTCCACCGAGCCTAGAACTCCCCGATATGTGTATTGTTTGTAGACGAGCTAGCGCCTGTGTCCCCGTGTCCACCGAGCCTAGAACTCCCCGAGATGTGTATTGTTTGTAGACGAGCTAGCGCCTGTGTCCCCGTGTCCACCGAGCCTAGAACTCCCCGAGATGTGTATTGTTTGTAGACGAGCTAGCGCCTGTGTCCCCGTGTCCACCGAGCCTAGAACTCCCCGAGATGTGTATTGTTTGTAGACGAGCTAGCGCCTGTGTCCCCGTGTCCACCGAGCCTAGAACTCCCCGAGATGTGTATTGTTTGTAGACGAGCTAGCGCCTGTGTCCCCGTGTCCACCGAGCCTAGAACTCCCCGAGATGTGTATTGTTTGTAGACGAGCTAGCGCCTGTGTCCCCGTGTCCACCGAGCCTAGAACTCCCCGATATGTGTATTGTTTGTAGACGAGCTAGCGCCTGTGTCCCCGTGTCCACCGAGCCTAGAACTCCCCGAGATGTGTATTGTTTGTAGACGAGCTAGCGCCTGTGTCCCCGTGTCCACCGAGCCAGTTTCTTATGTCCCTGTATTAGTTTGGACCAGCGAGATATGGATCAACTATCAGGGAGTTTTGCAAACGGATAATCTTCATGTATTATTTTGTCCCATAGTAGTTCTTAAAGGTAGTTTCGTTCCATATTAGTCCTTCAGAGTAGTTTCGTTCTATAATAGTTAGGTAAGGTAGTTACGTTACCTATCAATTATTCAAGGTAGTTTCGTTCATTAGTAGTTCTCCATGGTAGTTTAATTCCATAGTAAGATGTACCTGATCGCCAAACCCTTCCTTCACCTCTGACAAGACGTGTATTAGTCACAACTTGTGATTGTGTGGAAAGACAGCCCTACGCCGTGGTTCGGATTCCACGTTAAACTGTAGGTCCTCCATTTCATCTCACAATCCCCCTACCATTACACATTAGCGTAAGTGCGTATAACCCGAACGGGTAGTAAGACGAAGTAATAATAATAATAATAATAATAATAATAATAATAATTCCAAACTAGTTATGCAAGGTAGTTTCGTTCCAGAGTAGTTATGCAAGGTATTTTCGTTTCATTACTTTAGGGCCTTTCATGATATAAAAGCATAGTAAAATCCTCAAAGGTCAAAATCATATTAAACAATTTAATTGTCTGAATGGGCAGGTGAAAAAACAAGATTAAAAACCATATACATAATACTAAAATTTTAATACAATTGTAAAAAGATATCTCAAATGGATTATAAGTACACAGTGGGTAACACAGGTATCGTCCGTATAGAAGAGAGCCACCGCGACACACCGTCCCTGATGGACCGCAGCTTGTTCTGAGCAGAGGTCGAGACCCACTGCTCGTGCCAGGCCGAACATGACACCAAAACTCAGCTCGAGAGGGAGATGGACCGCCTACTTGGCCGCCTGGTCCACCAGTTAATTTTCTGAAAGACCGGCGTGACCAGGATTTCAGCAGAAATCGAGCCGAATGTTAATAAACCAGTTTTGTAAAATTAGCTTATGTATCATCTGCACGAGTGGACTCCAGGAGTACAAAGTAGACAATGCCAACAGAGCGCTCATGGAATCCGTGCAGATGAGAACAGAATGGTGACACCTACGGTATATAAAACACAGATTTAAAAATGCCGTATAATTCAGCCGTAAAGACATTGGATTCACCAGGTAAACCAAATTTAAAATTGTATCCTTCCACAACAAAATCACATCTCACGGAAGCTTTTGATTTAGATCCATCCGTGTAGATGTGCTTAAATCCCTGAAAGCGAGTGTAGAGGAGCTTTAAAGGTCCTCTCATATACAAAGTTTGAGGTGGTCGCTTTAGGGAACTTGGCAAGATCAAAATGGCATTTCGGGAGGTGTATCTTCCAGGAGGAACTTTGGCAGAACTATCCCACACATGTCCAAAACCGATAGCATCCGGAACCCAACCGGCCTTGCACTACGCCATTTGGTTTCATACAAGACACGTTTAGGGAGATGAAACACAGGGTGGTAGGCAACATGCTCTGGCAACATGTTCTGGCGTGCAATGCAGTTTAGACACGTAAGATGCCTGAAGATAGGACCGCCGGTAAGAAAGAGGGGCTCGCCAGCGTCACCACAGAGGCTGATGAATGGACTGGTACGAAAGGCACCAGTAGCCAGTCTAATGCCAGCATGGTGGACACTATCTAGCATCTTTAACGCCGAGGGTCTAGCTGATCCATAAACAAAACTGCCGCAATCTAACTTAGATCTTAACAAAGCCCTATACAGGCGCATCAAGGTTTCTCTATCACCAACCCAGGGCCAACCTCTACCACTTTGAGCAGGTTGAGTGCTTTTATACACCTCGGTTTCAGGTATTTGATGTGGAGGATCCAATTTAATTAAACATAAAATAAAGGTCCCAAGAACCTTACGGTTTCTGAGACTGGTAAAACAACGTGGTTCATTAAAATACTGGGGGCTGGTTGTACTCCCGTAATTTATGGAAGTGGACGACCGTCGTCTTGGCTGCAGAGAAGTAAAAGCCATTACGAGATGCCCACATCCACAGACTGTTGACAGAGTTGTATCTGCTGTTCAGCCTTGTGGTGTCGTACACCTTCTCTAAATCAAAGAATACAGCCAAGAGTGTTTATGTAAAATGGTATCACGAAAAACCGTCTCGGACTTTGCCACTTTTATGAATAGGTTATAACGGTTGCTAGCCTCCATAGTGATGGGAACTGAGATTCCCAAACACTATTGTAGAGGACCAACAGAAATGCTTGTCCGGCAGGGGGTAGCTGGCACAAAATTTCATAATGAATGTCGTCAGGACCGGAAGCTGTGCTGCCCGCTTGGGACATGGCATAGGTCAGTTCATATATATAATAAAGGAGGAGTTATAATCCTCCCCCCGACTTTGACCAAAATAAATAGCATAGCACTCGATATTTCGCTTCTGCCCTGCGAACTCGTTAAGAGTCGTTCGTTCCACAGTAGTAATTCAGGGTAGTTTCGTTCCATAGTAGTTATTCGGGGTAGTTTCGTTCCATAGTAGTTCTTCGGGGTAGTTTTCGTTCCATAGTAGTTATTCAGGGTAGTTTCGTTCCATAGTAGTTATTCAAGATAGTTTTGTTCCATAGTAGTTCTTTAGGGTAGTTTCGTTCCATAGTAGTTATTCAAGGTAGTTTCGTTCCCTAGTAGTTATTCAAGGTAGTTTCGATCCATAGTAGTTCTTCAGGGTAGTTTTGTTCCATAGTAGTTCTTCACCTCGATTTTCGCTGAAGCAGTTTTGAATGGGGTCAACTCGAATAATATAGTAAAATGTTTTCAGTGTTGGTAATTTTGGGATGTTGCACCCCTTGTGTTAAACGTAATACAAATAGACTCATTCTCTTGAGAAGTACACACAAATTTAAACAAGACTCAACTTTTAAAAGTTACTAAAACCTTTTTTAAATAAGTTGTACGTCAAGTGATGACATTTGGAACTGTTATTTTTGACGAGGCTGTAATTACAATTTGAAACCAATTAAACCACTGTTGAAAGTTGAAAGAAGGTTGCAACACAAATTAAAAACAGTTGATTATCTTCATATTATATCTTTAAGAATAAGAAATCACGATGTAATGTTTTCTTAATCTTGTGTTGTGTCGTGAAATAAATCAAAACAAAAAAAGGACGACGACTCCGATTTCCAGTTAACACTTTTTTTTCAAATCTCCTCACAAAATAATATGTAGATGTAGTCTAGTAAGGCCGAGTCTGTGATGGACGAGCAGAAATCGCCAGATACATATGAGCGATATATTAAGATAACGGGCTATCAGATAACGCAGCCATCACTGTCTCGGGAGGGTTTAATGCCGTCAATAGTACAATGACAACTGTACGAATATGTATACTATTAAGGATTAAATAGCAGAGCTATTATATTTGTCCAACATGCACACGCGCGCGCACACACACACACACACACACACACACACACACAGCGATTACGAAGGTATGGATTCAATGGAAATCACAGGCATGACTAACCAGACCAAAAATACAGTTCCCCAGTATCGAAACTGGAACCTCTATATCAGTAGGCAAGGGGCGCTTACCACTAAACCCGTTGCCATACCGGGAAATTAACCTGGGACCCTAAGATCGGGCAAACCCGAGGCCGTGCTGGGTATCGTGCTAATAACGATTTAATTGATTTGTTAATTTTATTTTAAATAAACTATACATAGATCAGTTCATCTTACAATAATTAATCAATATGCATCGTCTTTTATTGAAATTATGTTAATAATGATTTAAGGACAAATTACGTTATTTTAATCCCGGAAACGCGAGTTTTCAAATAACGGACTTAAAGGTCCTTAGAGGTCTGTCGTAGCGTCATAGACTATGACAGGCCCCGCCGTGCCGGGAGTCACTTGTTATGGGATTTGAACTAATTTCACAATTTCCTAACTAGGATAGATGATTGTGAAGTGAAGTGCAAGGACGTCGCCAAGGTGTTTGCATTATTATACTACTATAAGCCACATGGCTGACTGACAATGTTTGCCCACTTACACTTGAAATTTGGCAAACTTATAGCTTCTAGCCTATAACCGACGGGAAAATTCCAAAAAGTAAAAATTTTAATTTTTAACTCACAAAAATAATTCAAAATGGCAGAGCAACTTTTAAGTCGGCTTGGACCTTTCTTTGGTAAGACCTATAAAAAAAAACTGCTCCGGAATTACATTAGTTTACATCCACTTGTAAAAAAAACGCAATGGAGGATTGGGGGCGGAACCCCCAACCAGAAAAGCGAGTTCTATTATAAGCGTACAGTTGTGATTTATATTTTGTTCATGTGTGTGCCGGCGGGTTATAAACCTCGTCCTTCCTGACCATTACCGTATAGAGGGAGATGTCAAGGAGCCCCCTACTGCCCAACCCCATTAATTGAGGGAGAGACTGGGGTAAATATGCCTTAAATTAATGAAAACTGTTATTGAGGTGGTGTGGGGCCTAAATATGTCTCAATTTTTTTTAAGTTGATTAAATTAGCGAATTAATCGCCTTTGACGGGTTGTAAACCTAGTCCTTCCTGACCACCCACCCTAAAGGTAGATATCGAAGGGGCCCCTACCACCCAAACACACTAAATGAGGGGGAGGTGGGGATAAATATTTCTTAAATTAGCTAAATATTAGGATTTAAAAATAATGTAGATTGATTAAAAACTACGAAATAATTCAATTAAAAATATCTTGCGTCGTGCATTTATAAAGATAAAAATAATGTAAAATTGATTAAATTAGCGAATCAATAGACTTTTTTTTAAATGATAAACTAAAAAATTATGAAATAACTAATGTAATTAAAAAATATTTTTGCCCTGGTAACAAGTGGGCCAGAAAAACAAACTAAGTAACTATCCTGAGGTATTAAGAAATTTAAAAATTACGAAATAGTTTTGTTTTTAACTTGCGGCACGGCATGTTTCAGAGATATATTTACAGTGTGGCGAGGGGTCCTTCAAACTACTTCCGAATATTCGTATTATTTAATGAATGACAGAACTATTATACAAAGCATTGCCACTACTTGTAAGTGTATTATGTTCTTTCAAGTTGCTGTCGCCACTGTTTGCTCTCCATCACAAAAGGGTACGAAAATTGCCGTCGTTTTGTTCAGGTTTTTCCAATATAATACAACCCGAATCATTATGCCCCCTTAATGGAAGTTGCTGCCTACCACACACATCCTTTTTCCATTAGTTATTTACTTGGAAAATAGCACTGTCCTGTTTCTACTCAACAATGGCGCGCATTAAGGATGGACTTTTTATAGTATAGTTAGTTTTTTCATGGTTTCGAAAGATTTATTAGGCATCCTTTAATTTCCTACAAGGCCTAGAGACGAGCTGCCCCAATGCCTCATGGGAACCTTTTCCGACACATTATAAATATAAAAAGAGTACACAGTACCTACACAAGGCACCCTCTTTAATTTCCGAGTAATAAAGTCAATTAAACATGTCTAACCATTTCAGTTGAAATGTGCCTTTGAAATGGCCAGTCTTCTGTAGGAAAGTTCAGGGTTCCTACAGTATTTGTAAAAAAATTCTCCCCGACTATTTTCCCAAGTTCCCTGACCAATTTCACATAAAATTTCTACTATAACTTTACGATACTATTCATGTGAAAATATTAATTTAAATATATTTATCTCGGCCTCCTCCTCCCCTACAGCTGACCTTGCCTCACCTCTCATGGAAGAATAAGAAAGCAGATGTCTTGCCAATCAGTTCAGGGAAAATGATGGAAAAATAATTAAATATGTCTAACCCTATCAAAAAGTTGTAACAAACTTGATTCACTTTGGTATCATGTGCAGAAATACGTACTAAATAACAAGCCACTAAGAACATACTAAATAGTTTGGTATCATTACAGTCTTATTTTACCTAAACTGTACATATTCTGAACTGAATAGCTCACAACAGGAGGAACTGTGTCTGCTTTCATATTATTCATGTCTCAAGACAATTTTCTTTTTATTAAAATTATCAAAAGTCATACAATAAGATACTATGCTATATTTAATAAAGTGAAGCTTGTTTCTTCTTCAATTCTTGCAACTCCACTTCTATTTCTTCTCGTTTCTCTTCAGTTGCCATCATTATTTTTTTTTTCTTTTTCCTTCTAAATCTTTAACTTGAGTATCTAATTTCCTCTTTTCTGCCTTCTTCTTGTCTTCTTCACCTCCAAATATTCATGATAGCGTTTCCGAGCACCTCTCACGTAATCCAACATCTTTTTGCTAATGTGTATGTTTCTAATCCCTTCTGCTTCTTGTATCTCATCATGAATGTGACGCTGTGCAGTGACTGTTTTTTCATGCATATTTTCAACCAGCAAAGATTTATTGACTGAAAAAATCCCTTCAACAGTTAGACGTCTTGACCATTGACCACGCGACATAGATTAACAGACAAATACATGTCTCCCTTTACAGAGAGAGAGTTAGACATTCTTTCTGGACACTTGGCGCAGCGGGCAGTCTTCCTAACGCCGTGATGAGAAAGCTGCTGCCTCCTTTATATGTAGCGTTTCTCCTTCACCATTTAATACATATCATATTCTGAAAAAAATTACACCTGCACACGGGAATCGAGCCCTGGAAACTTTGGCTTACAAATGTATCTTAGTACGTGTACTGGTTTGTTCACATTAAGGGGTAAGATATACTCGTAGATATATATTATGGATTAGATAAGCAATTCAACCCTTTTAATTTACCTTTGGATAGCAAACTAAGTCACAATAATGTTGGCGTCTCCTTCAGGTCTTTGATTGTCCGGCCGAGGATTTAAAAAATAATAACGACATTTTAGTGCTAGTTTTTTTTATTGACAATCAGCAATTGATTAATTTAAAACAACAACAACAACAACAAGCAGCAATATTATTTAGGTCTTTTGACCAATACATATAAAAGACATCTACCATCTAGAAAATGAGTAGGAGCCACCTCCAAAATAGTTCAAGACACGTTGAGAGGCGCTAGAGTGTATATTGACAATGTCTCCACAGTTTTTACCTAGCAATCTTACTCTTCCAACAAACTCAAGCACAATAACATTAGGTTCGGGCTCTTCCGATAGCACAACGTTATCACTTTTGTTTTTCTCAAGTTCGTTTAAGCACTTGACACGATTGTATTCCTCTTTCTCGATCATGTCTAACGCCCTGCATAATACCTCCTCGTCCCAACAGGTATCCTGGTGAGCAGCAGTTTGATGACATTGAATTTTGTGCCGAATAAGATTGGATAGCTTTGCGTAGGATCCATCACAAACGCAGCATTTAAACGGCATAATGTCAATTGGAGATGCAGCAAAAGAAATAAACACTCGCTCTTAACGTTTTTTTTTTTCAAAATTTCACCACTAGCTCCTATGACAGCAGCAGAGTACGTCTAGTTTATTAATTCACTTTTAAACATCACACTTTGTCCTCCGAGATATATCATACATCGTGCTTTAGATTTAAAGCGCTTACAATCCAAATAATAGATTGACATTGGAAGGAAAACGTTACCGAAACTGCCCAGGCTGAGTATGTAGTCGGCGGGCGTTTCACCTATAATTTTAACATTTGAATAATTTTTGTAAATTGTTAAATCCTCGAGATTTACAGGTTCTTCAGACTTTACCTCCTGCGGTGGTGGTGGGCACGCAGCTGACTCTGCTGGCTGGTAAACAGGCGACTCTGACTGTGGATACGACAGTGAATCTGACGCCTGGTAGGTAGACGCCTCGGACGGTGGGCACGCAGGTGACTCTACTGACTGGTAGACAGACGACTCTGACGACGGGTACGCCTGTGACGTGTAGACGACTCAGGTGGTGGGTACTCTGGGGCTGGGCACGCCTGTGACTCTGGGGGTGTGTACGGCTGTCTCTCTGAGGGCGGCGGCGTGAAGTACGGTGACGGATGGTGTGGAGCTCGGAAGGGCGGCGGTGGAGGTCGGGGTAACACAGTTACCACGTCCCCCTTGCGGAAATTGTAAACGGCTCACGTTACATCACACATATACGTTTCCACGATTCTCTCGTAGGGTAGTACTTCCGTCGCTCGTATCGTGTGACAGGTAGAGTCACAAAACTCTATGTAGCCTCGCTCCTCTACTTTGTAAATTACCTGTCTATCACACACCGCGACAGTGTGAACATTCTCTCCCGTCATATAGGCACGCCCCTCCATCGTATGGCCCACAAACATTAAATTAATATAGCCGGATCGAAGCATGGTGAGCGTACCTGAGAGCTAAACGTCCTGTAGAGTCCCCTATGCTCCGCTGTCCGTTGTTGTTGTTAACTGCCGTGTCTCTTAAGCGCGTTCAAAGTTCACAATGGTAGGTGAACCGGGTTTTACTCCGGCGCAGGTAAATACCAGTTTTTCTTTATTTAACTCACACACGTCTTCATCTGTAAGAGTACCAAACCGGCAGGATAGAAATACACAAAACTCGCCGTCTAGGTAGGATATTAGACGTCTCCCGAACTTTGTATTGAGGGCTTTTAGTTTATCCACCGAGCACTTTTGATCTACGGCTAGATCACACAATTTGACGGTCTGCACCACGTCGACGATATTTACCAGCTGCTGTAACTTGTCCATATTGGACCGCTCTACAAACGTTTATAAATAGACAACCAAGTGGGCACCCCTCTTTATAGCCACCCCCTCCCTCGTTTGACGTCACACGATATATTCTTGTCTCGACTTGTCTTGTCTGCCCGCCAACCTGGCGCCCGTGTCGATGACCTCGATATCTAAGCTTGTCTCAACTCGTCTTGTTGTGCCGACATACTGGCGCCAGGGTTGCGACATAACACGTAATGATTACGTCATTGGGAAAACCCCAAGGTTGTTGAGGTCAAGATCTATTCTTGTCTCGTGAGCCGTCAAGCTGACGCCAGGGAAAACCCCCGTTGCCCGGGGCAATGACCTCAATATCTATTCTTGTCTTGTCTGCCCGACATACTGGCGCCAGGGAAAAACCCTGTTGCCCCGGGCAATGACCTCGATATCTATTCTTGTCTTGTCGGGCCGACATATTGGCACCAGGGAAAACCAGATGCCCGAGGCAATGACCTCAATATCTATTCTTGTCTTGTCGGGCCGACATACTGGCGCCAGGGTTGGGACATAACACGCGATGATTACGTCATAGGAAAAAAACTCAGGTTGTCCGGTCCGAGAGCTGCGGGTGGAGGAACATTTCCAGGCATTTCGACAGACGCTACCAAACAACCAATTTTATTAGACTTGTGACGGGGGATAGCGGCCCCTAACTGTGGATTCCGAGGCCCCTGATTGTGCATGTGTCAGCTAGAGTTGTGACATAGCACGCAATGATTACGGCATAGGAAAAAACCCAGGTTGTCCTGTCCGAGAGCTGCGGGTGGAGGTACATTTCCAGGCATTTCGACAGACGCTACCAAACAACCAATTTTAGTAGACTTGTGACGGGGGTAGTGGCCCCTAACTGTGGATTCCGAGGCCCCTGATTGTGCATAATTAGAGATGCTAGAGTTGCGACATAACACGCAATGATTACGTCATAGGAAACACCCAGCTTGCAGAGGTCACGATCTATTCTTGTCCCAACTTGTCTGCCCACCAACCTGGCGCCAGGGTTGCGATGATTACGTCATTGGGAAAACCCAAGGTTATCGAGGTCACTTGTCGTCCCGGCAGTCTGGCGTCAGGGTGGCGAAGGAGGAGGGGGGTCTCTGGAACAAATTACCACACTCTACAACAAAGCACCATAGCGCAAGGTTCATGCTGCTTGTTCCGGGACAGAGCCTTGTGACAGAAGAGCCGATGTTCATTCTAGGCTTGTCAGCCATAGCGCAAGCTTCGTGCCGAGCCCTCCGTCAAACTGACGCCAGGGAAAACCCCCGTTGCCCGGGGCAATGACCTTAATATCTATTAACAATCATCAAGAACCAACATGTCCAGGGTTGGTAGTCGAGGGGGAGGAGGGAGGGGGAAAGTAGGTCAAGGGTGGGGGGAATAACGGTAAAGATGTGGAAAGCAGGTCAAAATTGGTGGGGGAAGGAGGCTATTTATAGCAGCCAATCAGAGGAAAGTTCCCATGGGGCATACTAGCTACTGACCAATCCCGGGAGGAGCAAGCCACCAGTCAATCTCAGGTGTTCCCTTCAAACTTCCACTCCCTTCAGGACTTGGATAACTTGCGGTGAGAGCCATCCATAATAATACCAGATTAGTTAAAACACCCCCCAATGTATTAGAATATAGAAAAAATCCGATGGCATGTGTTGATGGGGGCAGTGGTTGGTGTGAAAATCTCATAGATTTACCAATGTACTCGTCGGTAGGAATGAACACAAGTCAAGTGCCAATCCAGGGTGAAAGAGGTTTTAACCGATTAGGTGACACTAGCGGCAATGTTTTTTCTGGTAGGAATGTTAATAGAGCCGTGGGTCAGGAAGTTTCATCTAATGACAATTTCTTCCATAAAAACTCCTTGTCTAATTTGATGAAAAATATTTCCCCTCCCAACATTAATGAACCTGAGCCGGTTTTTATTTTTCTTCAGAAAATGTGTAAACTTGTGAAATTGGGAGCTTTCCCTGAAAACGATATTATCAGTGCCTCATTTTCTCTTACCACTGGTATGTTGATGGAATTATGGGGCAAGGCCATGCAAAATGGAGTACCGTGAGTGACCTTGAAAGAAAACATAAAAAAAATGCCTCACTTCACACGACATTTCAATTCTTGCCAAGAAGTATTTCAGTAGACTTCAAAACCCATTCGAATCCCTCAGGGAAATTGTTTCCGCATGTTTGGACACTGCAGATACTCTCAATCTCCCAATCACTGAAAGTGTGTTGGCCTACACGATTATTTCTAATTCTGCACCCCAGGTTAGATTAAGATTGGGTGGAGCAAGGCCACTCACCCTTAGACAATTAGAGACCTTAGTGGAATCAGTGGAGGATGAACTTCTCTCTGATCTTCGTTTCAGTCAACAATTCTCATCTGGCAAGCTTACTGAACCACCACAACCTTATCTACAGTTCAACCCTAACCTTTCAATCATGACTAAACCTGAACTAAATTCTGAAACTATGCCTAACATTGTTATGCCTCCAAATGTGCCTCACAATTTGTATACTCAACCCATAGTGTCTGCCACAACCTCATAACATGGCAAATACTTTTTCATATATTAATATTTTTCTTTGGAAATGATGCTCAATATGTACAAAAGTCTAATAAAAATATCATACATTGCCAGAAGTGCGGGGGAGCACGGCACTTAAGTCAAATTTGTCCTTCACGCCCAAATCATAATGGCAATTTTAAAAGTAAAAATCAGCCACCTGCTCCTAGGTTTAACAACAAACAGTGCTGGAAGTGTGGGGAATATGGTCACACAAAATTTTCCTGTCCAAAAAACTAATTTCGGAGAAGTTACAGAATCGGGATCTTGTCCGTGATAGAAAACCGATTCAAGAAGCAAATTTTCAGAAATTTCAAGCCAGTAGCATTCCTACTTCCGTTCCTATTATTCCCGTCAGATTAGGGAATAATTATAATTATTATCCTGCTCCTGTTGACACTGGTGCCAATTGTTCTATTATTTCCACATTTTGTATGGAAGAACTGTCTAAGTCCAAGTGTTTTGTAGAAAGACAAGAGTGTAACGTTCCTATTGCCAATTTTGGTTCCAGTCCTGTGATGGCTAAAGAGTCAGTCATTGTGGGTGTAAATATTCAGGGTTTTTCATGGAAATTTAAGTTTTATGTTGCTCCCCTGTCTCAATATGCAATTTTATTAGGTTCTGACTCTGTGAATTTCTCATGCATGATTATTTCTCTATGTGACAATGTTTACCATTTTAAATTTCACAATGTTAAATACCCTTTCCTGTCAATATTAGACAAAATATTTGTGGAGTTTGCTGATAGTCACAACAATCAAAATTTACTGCTAACACAGTTCAAAAGAGAATTCGCTACTGTTCTAACAGAAAATTTAGGCTCTACCAACTTAGTAAAATATGATATTATGGTCAATTGTGAAAAACCGGTGCGCTGTGTTCCCTATGAATGTAATCCTGTCAAATTGAAAGCCATGAGAGAAACCACTGATAAACTGTTAAGAAAAGATGTGATTTGTATCTTATCTTTTGAATATGCATCAACATGTTTTCTTGTACCTAAGAAATATAATAGTTTTCGGTTGGTGGTGGATTATAGGAAAGTAAATCAACATATTGTTTTTGATTCATATCCTTTACCTAACATTGATAATGTGTTTCAACATCTCTGTGGAGCCAAGTTTATGTCTATTATTGATCTTAATTCAGCATACTATTAATGTCCTCTTACTCAACGGTCTATTAAGTACACTGCATTTGCAACACCTTGGGCTACTTACTGTTTTAAGCGCATGCCATTCGGCTTAACGGTAGAATCTTCCTGTCTCAGTAGGCTTATGGACATCATTTTGGGGACATTAAGTTCAAATATGTTTTCACCTATCTAGATGATCTCTTAATTTATTCTGAATCCTGGGAAGAACATCAGATTCATCTTCGAGAGATTTTTACTCTCTTGAAATCGGCTGGCCTCACTGTCAATCCCGACAAGACAACCTTGGGCAAACTTCGATCAATTTCCTGAGACATGTGATCTCTAATAGCACTATTTCTATTGCCTCTGAAAGAACTCAGATCATCACAGACTTTCCTCAACCCAAAAATGTAAAAGAACTGTCTCGATTCCAATGAATGATTGGTTTTTATTCTAAATTCATCCCACATTTTTCACATATATCGGCTCCACTCAATCATCTTAAAAAGAAAAATGTACCTTTTGCCTGGCAAGAACCTCAGCAACAAGCTTTCAACAGCCTACTCCTCCAGTACTTCATATGCCTAATTTTGATCTTCCCTTTGTACTGGCAGCTGACAGTAGTGATGTAGCTTTAGGAGCTGTCCTTCAACAAAGAATCGAGGGCGCTCTTGTGCCAGTTGTATTTGCTGGGAGAACATTGTCTGTTTTGGAAAGAGTATATTCCATCTACGAGCGTGAGGCATTAGCTGTAGTGTTTGGTATGGAAAAGTTTAGGTCTTATTTAGAACATAGACGTTTTGAACTTATTACAGATAACCAAACCTTATCATGGCTTCTTAAACATCCTAAACAACTAGGCCGAATTGGTCGCTGGGTATTGAGAATATCTTCATTTGCGTTTGACGTAACTCATGTAAGAGGATCTGAGAATGCTGTAGCTGATTGTTTGTCACGAATCTTCCAAGAACCAAATTCTGAAATTCCATCTGTAAATATTTTAGAATCTGTACCGCAATCCTTTATTTCTATTCAATAACATCAAAAAATCAGACACACATATCAACTATCTTGTTAATCGCATCAAAGGAGGAGAAATTATTCCGGGCTACAAAATTAAGAACAATCTACTCCTTTTCAAACCACCTAAATGTAACAAATTCAAAGTTGTAGTCCCAGAAGTATTTATTCCTATGATCATCAAATATTTTCATGCCCTACCAATAAGTGGCCACCTTGGTATTCTCAAAACCACAAATAGAATTAAGAATGCTTTCTTTTGGAATGGACTCCCTGGAGATGTAAGAAAACATGTTAGATCTGGTGAACATTGCCACTTTGCCAGAGTGCAAAACCTTACCCCAGCAAAACTGGATTTTTGTCTTCTCACACTACTACCAGGCCATGGAGAGAATTTTCATTGATTATGTGGGTCCGTTAACTAGGTCTAAGAATGGGAATACCATACTACTTGTGTTGGTAGATGGATTTTCAAAATGGGTGGAAGTTTTTCCCATGAGGCAAGCGTCATCTGTGAAAACCGTGGAAATTCTTAAAAACTTATTTTTTCTAGATTAGGATATCCTTGTGAAATTGTAACTGATAATGGGTCTCAATTTAGGTCTGCTGTTTTCAACAATATGTGTTTTGAAGCTGGTATTAGACATATTTTTCATGCACCCTACTATCCACAAAGTTCTCAAGCAGAGAGATTAAATAGAAATTTGAGGGCAGCACTGACCATTTATACTGGACATCGACACAATCTATGGGATACGTGTATTCCTGCTCTCGTTTTGGCTTTTAATTCTGCTGTACATGAATCAGTCAATTGTACCCCTGCTAGTTTGTTTTTGGGTAGAGAATTACAACACCCGTTAATGCTACAATGGTCTCTTACTGATGAACTCCTAGAAAGTCCCCCTAACCCTGCCTCTAATGTTAAGTGGGCGGAAGCCTTAGAATCTTTACAAAAGGATCACTCCGCCTTGGCGAAAAGATACGACCAAGGTAGGTCAGAGGTAAAGTACAAGGTTGGGGATATAGTTATGTTTAGACTGTACAACAATAGTTCTAAAATAGACCAGATTTCAGCAAAATTATCTTTAATTAGTTAATCTTGCTAATTAGTAAATGTGTTACTCCTGTCTCTGTTTGTCTGACCCTGTAAACAAAAGTTTTATCAGGATAGCACATGTATCCCAGTTGAGACCTTTTAACTCCTTGTAAATGTAGAAAGAGAAAGCTTTTGATTTATGTAACCAAATTTGAATAGTGTAACTGTCTAAAATAATTTGGAGTCCCAAGGACAACTTGGAGAAAATATAAAGTAATGCATACCTTATTAGTAGTTGTCTGTTGATTAGGATGTCACTTTGTTTTGAGTGGTATATAGGGTGTTGCAAAATTTAAAGTATGTTCCGGTTTTTATGGGAAGGTTGCTAGTAACTGAAATTCTTGTTAAATGAAAATAATGTCTGTTAATTTTGGGTTGCCGATTAATAAAATCAGAAGAAAAAAACCCAACTAAAATCAGGTCACAGGACAATGTTTTAGTGTAAAGAAGTATTTATGTATTAATATTTAGTAACTTTTACTGCTTGGATGATTGGGTATGAATGTTATAGTTAGTATAAGATTAGATTTTTAAGTGCAAAATTTCCTTAAAAAAAAGATAATTACACGGTAACTTTACCTCATAATAAGGAAGTTCATTGTTGTTTATGTTCAAAATGAAAGCTATTACTATCCCTTCTGGAAGTCACGAGGTGGCGGACTGCTAGTCACTATGTACTAATATTGTTAGTGTATAAATGTGTGATTGATTGTTCTTCAATAAAACTATTGTTCTCATGTAACTCCCCGAGTCTAATTTCTTTGAAAAGGTGGTTACAGTTTTAACAAAGCCACAAATCTTGACATATGTCGAATATGCTGATACGGTGTTTGTGAAGTTTTTTAGTTGAAAGTGCCATTGCAGAATATCACCGCAGTTTCCTAACCAAATAACTTCCAATCAGAAAGTGTTCACCAGATTTATCAACAATTTGCGTACTACCGGTGCACTTCCCAATGCTCATATCTCATCGGATTGTGCAGGTAAAGAACATACGAACGAGAGAAAAACCTTCTACGGATTGTAGATCGCAGCCCCATTAAGAGTACACAACGAATTAGTAGGAGTATGGCCGTTCCCCAGACGAGAGTTAATCGAACATTATATCGCTTTGGCTTACATCCCCATCACTTTCAGGGTGTCCAACATCTGTATCCGAGAGATGTTGCTATGCGACTCGAATTTTGTCGGATACACGGTCATCGCTGATTAATACCAAATATACGGTTACCGATGAGGAAACCTTGCAGTAAATGTGGTGCTATGTTATCGACAGTAGCTTAAATTGATCCTGTCATCAAAATATAGTCACAATTACTGAAACATGAATTGCCAGGACTTGTGAAGGATATTCCATTGGAGACACATCATGCTCGTGCAGTGGCCAAACTTTCCCGCCAAGCTCTCTGGATGGTCGAACCAAACACGAAAGGAAATGATTGCGCTGATGGATGGATCTATGTCGTAAAACACAAGATAGTGGCGAAACCATGCCATGCCAAAGTGTGATAATCTTCAATTTAAATGATGTGGCAACACCAGTCAGCTTTTTTTTTTTCCTGGAAGCAATATTTGTTTGTCTTTATTATTTTTGTTAGTACATAATTTTGGAAATATTAAAAATTTGTCGTGAATAAGTAGGGGCGCAGCCAGGGCCGATCAGAGGTTTCAGGAAGCTGGGGAATCTACACTGCCTACCCGTGGATTTCACCATTATTGGATAAGGAACACTACCAGACTAATTTGACTTTAAGAATCCCTCCCCCCCCCCAATGTTTAATGGCATGGTGGTGTCAGCTTGGCGGGGAGTCTTCGACGTAATAAAACACGTCGGGTTATTTCACCCTTGTGTTGTAGAGTGTGCGGGTTTTCCCCCCACCATACCCTCAAGCGATATAGATAGGTAAAACTTTTACCATTCAATTCACCTCATCTTAGTTGCAAACAATTAGAAGATGTATAACTAAGCCAAACATATCGCTAAACCCGATGTATATAATACAAAATCCTTGTCTGTAAAAATGTTGTCCAAATGTAAGCGTTCACTAACCCGCATTACAACAATAGGATTTATTGAATTTTTGGCCAAAATTTAAAGATATTGCTTCAGTAGAAACATTTTTTTTAGTGTTCTACACAAAGGTATATCGAAAATAATTACAACAAGTGATGGAGGACGGTTCCCTATTATGTTGCGTAAGAAAATAGGAAATAATACCCTCAGGTTAAGAACAGCTGTCAGTAAGGAAAAAACAAGATGCACCCCTAGAAAATAGAATTGATGAACTAAGAAAATATATTTTGAATGGACCTAGCCATGTGTTAGGTGACCATTTGAAATGCAAAGAGCTTGGATATTTTTGCCAGTGAGAAAATAAGCCAAATGAAATTAACCAAATTCCTCATTTAATTAAAGTTGGTCTATTTGAAAAAGCTTTGGCCCCATCTAAATATCTTGCCCAGAACAGTCACAGCTTTATACAAGATGTAGACAAGAACGCTTCGAACAATATAATGGTGCCGTTGCAAAATTCTGCCTGTCTGGCAGTTATAAAGTGGTCCAACACAACACGGGAAAGGCCCATTACGTACTCCACAAAACGTCGTAGAAAGAAGCCAAAGAAAGCTAGCAAGATCACTTTTTTGCGAAGAAGGTAGCCAGGACCAAGACTATGCTGCAAATGTACAGCGACCAGACATGAGTGTAGAGGAATTTCAAAGAGACAAAGACCAGTTTTTAATTTCTCAAAAAAGAACCAAAGAATAAAGAGAAGCTTTAGAACGTCTTACAATCTTGCAGAGAGAAAATGGCGAATGGCTTAAACAAAGAAGAAAATTATTGGCGGCTTTGAACTTTGGTACAGTATGCAAACGTAGAGCAGATACTGGTTGTGAAAAATTGGTTAAGCAAATGCTGTACAGCTCTGAACTACAATCTCAATCAATTATGTATGGCCAGATAAAGGAAGGAGATGCGAATAATGACCTTGGGAAAAAAAGTAAACGTTGCGTTAAAGTAGTACCCTGTGGCCTTTTTTTTAGACAGAGACATACCATACTTAGGAGCTTCACCACATGGTCTTATTGGTGAGGGTGGGAGAGTGGAGGTAAATGTTATTCTCTGCAGCTGAGATGGCTCTTGAAGAAGCTGTTTTAGCGGGAAAATAAAGGTGAGCTTGTTCTTAACAAACGTCATAATTACTTCTATCAAATTCAAGGTCAGCTTCAAATAACCCAACGAAAATACTGTTTACTTGTAGTATGGACAAAAAACGGCATGGTAGTCAAAAGGGTAGGAAAAGATGATTTTTGGAAAATTGAAATGGAATCAAACTTTACTAGATTTTATTTAGATGGCATATTGCCAGAGCTAATAGATCCTAGGCACACTAAATCAATGAAAATAAGAAATCCAGAATAAATTCCGAATGCACAAAAGTCTAAAACAAAGTAACAAAAAATTTTGAAACAAAGTAATAATTTCTTTGTTTCAAAAATTTTAGTTACTTAGTTTTAGACTTTTGCTCTCATACAATTATTGAATAAATTTTTATTTTTTATTTTATAAACTGTCAGTAAGACTATTATTACTATTAGCACCGCGTCTTACTACCCGTTCGGGTTATACGCACTTTCACTAATGTGTAATGGTAGGTAGGGTGATTGTGGGGTGAAATGGAGGACCTTCAGTTTAACGTGGGATCCGAACCACGGTGGAGGCCTGGCATTCCCCACATCCACAAGTTGTGATTAATACACGTCTTGTCACAGGTGAAGGAAGGGTTTGGTAATCGAATAAATCTGTGCCGGGATCAAGGATTGAACCCCGGACCCTCAGTACAAAAGTCTGACACCTTATCCCTAGACCATCAGGTCACCTTGTCACTAAGATACTATGATTAATTAAAAATGTTTATATTGTAATACATTGTAAGAATGTATTTTATTGTGATGGCTACTAGATATTCTATATAATTGTGCTATGTTACTATGATCGAGTGCAATGAGAAACAAACGCGTTAGTCAATTGGGCATTTGGTGCGGGTCCCTCCAACATTTGTTCAACAGTAACGCTTCCAATAAACATATAGTAAAATGTGTATTTTTTTACACAATGGAGGAAGACTTATACACAAGTCCAGATACCATAAAAAAACTCTTTATTTAAAAAGTTTTGACAAAATTCCAGGACACCCTTGACAGTTATTCAAGATCTGTTGATACTAGCATGTGCATAAAACTAAACCATATGTTGCTACTGGAGAAATATTGGACTTATTTTGGCCAAAATATTGCAATTCTATAAAATCTGTAAAATTACACGCGCTCCCTTCTGCCACACTTTAATCAATCCAAAAATTATATAATGTAAACAAAAAATACATTGGCAGTTGAGGGGTAGCTACCCCCACAAAAAAAAATCTTTCCTCACAAGTGCCTTCCTACAGTAAAATATTAAATCCTGCATATGTGGTTGGCTCTCATCATTTTGAGAGTAGTTCCTAAATATCCCATATATTGTTATCAAATGGGGACTATAATAATAGAGTAAACAACTTTTTTTAGACATTCATCTACACTCTAGATTTGCCAAGGACGGGAGATCGAGTTTCGAATCTCGGTTAGGTGAACTAGGGGAGGGGGGTCCTAAATGGTTTTCCACTCTCCCTCCACGCAAGTATAAGTTCCTTTCACTTAAATTCAACCTCCTCAATTCCTAACCAATTAGCGTAATTAGTACTTAAGCGTATAACCCGAATGGGTAATAAGACTCGGTGCTAAATATAAAATAAAGATACCCTCTCGGTCAGCGGTTCCTAACCTTGTATCGCTCGCGTACCCCTTGGCACCCCATATCCATGAATTGTGTCCTTAGTTATATAAATGTTTGATTACTACAGTAACAGTTATTTATAATAATTTATTTGTTGCAACTGAAAAATATGGGCAAATAATGAGATTAAAAAACAATGTTATAATAAGGTGAATAAAGAGTTCATATGTATTTACATTCAAAAAGCAAAAGATACAAAAAAACTAACACATTTAATTTATTTACTAATAATCATAAAACTATATCATGTTTCAAATTAAAATAATTTTCTAAAGGTCAAATATTAAAAAAGCACCGCCAAATCGTCGAGTTAATTTCAAAAATTTTGACTGATCTTTCGTCTTACACTGCTGGCAAATGTAGCTCTCTCCGCCATTATCAAAATGTTTCCGCGTACCCCCAAAGTCCGCGTGCCCCACGTTGGGAACCGCTGCTCTAGATAATTGAGCCGAATACGTAACGCATCCTCTTACTAAGCTAATTGTTAGATTCCCGCTGGGCGTAGTGTTGATCATATTTTGATGAATTTACGGTCTCGAGTTCTGTCTTAGGATTATGCTAGTTTGTAAATCGTGTGCCTATATAGCCACATTTCAGTGGAGGTATTCAGAAAGTGCACGTTATATCTTCAATTATACTTTAAAAAAAGTGTGCAGGTCATGTGCTAATATAACAAATTTTTAGGATAATTTAGAAAGTGCACAAATAGCTTTCCAAATGACTAAAAAAATTAGAAAATCATTATATTATACAATAATTAGTCACTTTTTTTTTTTCAAACCACCTAGCAATAATCAATATGCATATGATAATTAATTTTCATCAAACGCAAATTTAAAACTATTTCATTTTTACTAGAAAAATAAAAGTTTTCTAAGTACTGTATATTAGAAATAGGAACAAAGCTTATTCAATGTAGCCTGTTTATTCAAACACTTTGCGAACCCAGTGCTTCAGGTATAATAGTGGTGGGGTATTACCTCTCTTCCAGCAGGTACTCGGTTCAAGAAGGAAGAGAAGACTCAAGATGGAATATGGTCTTCTATTCCACCGCACATTGCCTCATACGTAATTGAATAGTTTATATGGCGGTATAGTATTCGTACTTGTCGTGTGAAAACGCCACACAATTTCCGCACAAGTCAGTATTCACCTTAACATTTCAACGACTGAGGGAGGGAGACTCAAGTTGTTGAACCATATTGAACCTATTTGACCCCAAGATCTCAAGCTGAGTTAGGAACTTGCCTCACATTCAGGGATCCAAGGTATGGAAGACACTCTTGGCCAAAGAATGTCATTTTTACCACCTTAAACGTGTCGAGAATGTATTGCCGAAATATCTACCACGTAAGGCAACTATTTGCGATTGGTTTTAAAACCAAACCATCCATAATTTCAGATAAAGCCACAGTTACTGGACAAGGTAATCAAAGTAATGGTCATGTTTGGTCGTATGAGAATCCTCGTGCGATTAGTAAACACCTTGTACCTCACTGTTCGGTCAGCCCTTGTATCTTTCCTCCGCACTTGCACAGGCTAGTGATGGGCAGAATCGGATCAATAGAATCGATTCATTCGATTCTTTCAAAATCATTCGAATTAAAAAAATCATTCTAATGAAAACATAGCTGACTTGACGCGAGCTGGCCGATTCATTCTCTTACCCCTCTCTTTCCAGAAGTGTTGAGGAAAATCGACCTTATCATTATGAATGTTTCCAGGTTATCTCTATACAGGTCTTCATTTCTATTAGGTTCATTTTCAATAAATAGTCCCTATTGCTACACAATAATCGACCTTACGCATTCGAATGATTCTAAGGTTAATTTAAGACAAAGTTTAAGTGATTGTACAGTTTACAATGGAATAACAGCCAAAAATAATTCGAATGAAAATTACAACATGATTCGATTATTTTGCTACATTACTACTTGGATTGTTCTTTTTCATTTCCTTAAAATTGTACCTTCCTAACTAACTAATCGCATATAGCACGAATGGTTTGAGAGATAATTTTTTTTAACGTTGACTTAATAAATTTAAGTAGATAAGTATATACTTTTTATGTATTTAATAAAACATTGCCCAGCCGTAATATTCAGATCGTATTATAATTTTATTCACTGAAATAATTTTACGAATGTAAGGTTATATTTTTTTGTTATGTTTAGGAAATATTAAAGGGCAACTCTTTTAAACACAAAGGGAAACGTATGTTTCTTATTTAATTATTAATCGTACGCAATAGTTTTTATATTAATTGCGAGTTACTTATTTGAGAAATGCGTTGATAAGCTGCAAACGCAAAGGAATGCGTGTTGGGAGACCCGACAGCAGGGTGAAGAGAATAGTAGCACAAAGCAAAACGAGCAACTAGTAACTACTTTTAGTTAGAAGTAGTAAATATCCGATTATTACCGACTCTTTAGTACTTCTTAAAATCATTCGAATGATTCATTCGATTATTTTCCAAAGAATCGAATGATTATTCGATTAAGCCCATCACTAGCAGAGGCCGGTCCAACCACCCTCTCTACTGCCTGGACCAAGCCGTCCGTGAAGAGTTCCCCACTGTAGCTCCCCTTTCTCCATTGGACAAGGCCAGGCAGCAGTGGAGGGTACGGAGATTGGCTACCCAACTTGAGTGCGCCACCTGTTTGAAAGAGCTATTAAATGGTATTTTATGTTCCGTAGGAGCAATATTGTTTTAACCCTCTCTCTTACCACCATCACGCTTCCTTCCACTGCGACTACAGTAGCCCCGTGGCTTCTTTGATGCTGAATGACAGCTCACAGCTCACTTCTGACAGTGACAGCTGCTAAACACATGTTTTTGCAGATCATATGGTTCAATGTTGGGACACATAATTTGGTGTGGTAACTTTTCAAAGCTGTTATTCAGCACCAAAGAAGCCATGGGGCTACTGTAACGTTGCCGGAACACTCTCGTCGACCTTTTTCCTACCCCTACTCACACGAGTCTGAATACAACGTCAACGCCGCCGTGACATCAACTAGTCCCCCCCGAAGCCGCAGCAAGGGATAACAGTTCCTAACACTTTGTTCAGTGTAATGCGTGTTAGGAATAGCGCACGTGTGCGAAAACACGACGGGCGCGCAAAGTCAGTCAGCCACTCGTTCTGTCATTGATGGGTGCAACGTCAGTCAGCCACTCGTTCTGTCATTGATGGGTGCAGCGTCAGTCAGCCACTCGTTCTGTCATTATAGGTGAAACATCAGTCAGCCACTCGTTCTGTCATTGATGGGTGCAACGTCAGTCAGCCACTCGTTCTGTCATTGATGGGTGCAACGTCAGTCAGCCACTCGTTCTGTCATTATAGGTGAAACATCAGTCAGCCACTCGTTCTGTCATTGATGGGTGCAACGTCAGTCAGCCACTCGTTCTGTCATTGATGGGTGCAACGTCAGTCAGCCACTCGTTCTGTCATTGATGGGTGCAACGTCAGTCAGCCACTCGTTCTGTCATTGATGGG
>JBCFYV010002255.1:44262243-44347493 GCA_039000515.1 Timema cristinae
TGGACTGTTCTATCACATTCTTCTATTTCTAGGGTCCAAAGTTTCCCATGGCGTTCGATCTCACCCCTTCCACTCCCCTTTCTTTTCCTTTACTCTTGTGGGTATTGTTTGATGCACGATCGATATTATTGTAACCCCGGTTTACCCAAGAGGTGAGAGCTAAAATGTAATTTTAGGACTTAACTTCAATTATTCCAAAATTCCTCTCGGCTAAATCTTGGGATCCTTTCTAAACTATTTATTTGGGCTTAAAATTTTTAAATATGTATTATGGGACCAAAATTTATATTTGTATTAGCGTGGTTAATAGGCAGCCATGTTTTATTTAGAACTTTGTCTATGGGAGATTTTAAGTTTATCTTCGATGTTAACATAACTTCTGTTTCGCCGCTTGGCGGCTAGCGTTAGATTGGACTCTCACTTAAGGTTATGGCCATCTTTCTGGTAATTAGTTTGCGTATTTCGCCAAGTAATAATTGTCTGGGTAGTATTTAGTTTTATAAGTTAATACTTACATTTTGTTGTAATCGGAGAGCAGAGCACTTACATTATTAAGATGGTGCGTTATAACTTTATAACTCAAAGATTTGCATGTTGTTGTAATGAGAAAGCAGGGTGCTTCAACTATTAGTACGGTGCGTTATAACTTGATAACTCTAAGGTTTATTTGTTATTGTAATGAGAAAGCAGAGCGTTTAAGATATTAGTATGCAACTTGATAACTTTTGTTACTTGAAATTTAACTTTGTTGTTTTAAAGGGGACCAGCCTTAGGTGATAAGGATAGTACTTAATTTTGATTACTTCAGTGTAGCGTTTTGTTGTTATGAGAAAAGCTGGGCATTTACATATTCACTGTTGTATTCTCTAACTTTAATGCTTCCCAGTATAATTTGTTGTCGTGAGGCATTTTCTAAATCTTGCCATGATTTCTCCTGCCTACTATGTGTCATTGTGCGTATTATTGCTACTAAAGGGCAGAGCTCTTATTAATAGATTATGCCTTGTTTTTGTATAATACTTATATTGTAGTCACAAGATGGCACAGTCGTTAAAAGTTTAATAGTTTATGACGTTATCTTTGTGTACTGTTGGTTATAAACTGACCAGTTTCTATCTACCTTGAAGCTTTTGGTAGTGGCAAGTAGCGAAGTCTGGCTGACAAAGTTTAAATTAAAGAGCAGTACTTCTGGAGTAGGTGGCGATCTGGATGGAAATTAGTGGAACTAAAGTTTTTAATCATCTTTTCTAAATGATTAATTCAATCTATGCTAAATAATTAAATCTCTTTGTACCTTCTTTTATGTATTTAATTTTACCTTAGTGCTTTATATGTACCTTGGGTTCCTTTTGCGTATATTTGTTTTCTAAGTATTTTTAAGTCAAGTCTTCAACTATAATGCCATTGGTCCTTTTTTTTATCTTGCGGACTTGTCGCTGATTGGCCTCACCAAAATCACGATTTCCTGTTCAGGAAGATGACGCCGTTGACTCTTTCACTCGCTCTTTGGATTCAATTGACGTGAGACATTAAATTTTTGTTTCTTCTTTTTTTTAAACTTGGTTGGTGAATTAATTCAAATTCAAAATGTAGTCTTTTTCCTTTTGTTATGGTATTATGAGGTAAAGTTACCGTGTAGTTATCTTTATGATTTTGACCTTTTAGGTTTTATTATTTTGTATCTTTTTTGTATAATGATATAACGCTAAATGTGTCGACCATGAGACCTGGTTTTTTATGTTGCTATTTTGTATCGGTCGGCATCCTATATACCACGCGTTTGAAACTATAATAACACAGAGGATTAGGTATTATGGTTGAAGGCTATTTTCTTTATCTTTATTAATATTATTTTTGGTTATCTGGTTCTACTAGATACATCTTTTATGATGTAAACCTTTTTTGACAAATTGTTAAAGTTGTAAATGTAAACTTTTCTATCTTACTTTAAATTAACAGTATTAAAGTCCTTAATAATTTTTTTTAATTTGTAATAAATTCTAAAGCCCCTTTTTTGTAAATGGATTTTGATTTAAAGATCCCTGTGGGAAACCCACGTGTTTTGTGTAACCCTCTAAACCTACCTTTTGTTTTGTTAATTAGTGTCTTACTTACGCTCTCTTTCAGTCTTGGCTAAGTTAGGTAAGGAGGGCCTTTAAATTTAAACTTTTCACTAAGCTCAATAAGTGTCACAGGTTACCTTTTAAAGAGGTTATCAGTACACAAATGGTGCCGAAACCCGGGATATAATCTACATAAATAAGTATGTTTCTGTAAATCCAAAACGGTTTTTGTTGTTGTTGTAAAGCCATTTGCTAGTCTCTTATCTAATGACCTTTCTTATTTTGTTATATCACAACCTCTATACTCTGGAAATGGAAGTACCAACAACTGTGACTGACCTCATCTCGGGCGTGACCAAAGTAGCTAGTATGCCCCATGGGAACTTTCCTCTGATTGGCTGCTATAAATAGCCTCCTTCCCCCACCAATTTTGACCTGCTTTCCACATCTTTACCGTTATTCCCCCACCCCTTACCTACTCCCCCCTCCCCCTCGACTACCAACCCTGGACATGTTGGTTCTTGATGATTATTAATAGATATTAAGGTCATTGCCCCGGGCAACGGGGGTTTTCCCTGGCGTCAGTTTGACGGAGGGCTCGGCACGAAGCTTGCGCTATGGCTGACAAGCCTAGAATTAACATCGGCTCTTCTGTCACAAGGCTCTGTCCCGGAACAAGCAGCATGAACCTTGCGCTATGGTGCTTTGTGGTAGAGTGTGGTAATTTGTTCCAGAGACCCCCCTCCTCCTTCGCCACCCTGACGCCAGACTGCCGGGGCGACAAGTGACCTCGATAACCTTGGGTTTCCCAATGACGTAATCATCGCAACCCTGGCGCCAGGTTGGCGGGCAGACAAGTTGGGACAAGAATAGATCGTGACCTCTGCAAGCTGGGTGTTTCCTATGACGTAATCATTGCACGTTATGTCGCAACTCTAGCATCTCTAATTATGCACAATCAGGGGCATCGGAATCCACAGTTAGGGGCCACTACCTCCGTCACAAGTCTACTAAAATTGGTTGTTTGGTAGCGTCTGTCGAAATGCCTGGAAATGTACATTCACCCGCAGCTCTCGGACCGGACAACCTGGGTTTTTTCCTGTGCCGTAATCATTGCGTGTTATGTCACAACTCTAGCTGACACATGCACAATCAGGGGCCTCGGAATCAACAGTTAGGGGCCGCTATCCCCCGTCACAAGTCTACTAAAATTGGTTGTTTGGTAGCGTCTGTCGAAATGCCTGGAAATGTTCCTCGACCCGCAGCTCTCGGACCGGACAACCTGAGTTTTTTCCCTATGACGTAATCATCGCGTGTTATGTCCCAACCCTGGCGCCAGTATGTCGGCCCGACAAGACAAGAATAGATATTGAGGTCATTGCCTCGGGCATCTGGTTTTCCCTGGTGCCAATATGTCGGCCCGACAAGACAAGAATAGATATCGAGGTCATTGCCCGGGGCAACAGGGTTTTTCCCTGGCGCCAGTATGTCGGGCAGACAAGACAAGAATAGATATTGAGGTCATTGCCCCGGGCAACGGGGGTTTTCCCTGGCGTCAGCTTGACGGCTCACGAGACAAGAATAGATCTTGACCTCAACAACCTTGGGGTTTTCCCAATGACGTAATCATTGCGTGTTATGTCGCAACCCTGGCGCCAGTATGTCGGCACAACAAGACGAGTTGAGACAAGCTTAGATATCGAGGTCATCGACACGGGTGCCAGGTTGGTGGGCAGACAAGACAAGTCGAGACAAGAATATATCGTGTGACGTCAAACGAGGGAGGGGGTGGCTATAAAGATGGGTGCCCACTTGGTTGTCTATTTATAAACGTTTGTAGAACGGTCCAATATGGACAAGTTACAGCAGCTGGTAAATCTCGTCGACGCGGTGCAGACCGTCAAATTGTGTGATCTAGCCGTATATCAAAAGTACTCGGTGGATAAACTAAAAGCCGTCAATACAAAGTTCGGGAGACGCCTAATAGCCTACCTAGACGGCGAGTTTTGTGTATTTCTACCCTGCCGGTTTAGTACTCTTACAGATGAAGACGTGTGAGTTAAATAAAGAAAAACTGGTATTTACCTGCGCCGGAGTAAAACCCGGTTCACCTACCATTGTGAACTTTGAACGCGCTTAAGAGACACGGCAGTTAACAACAACGGGCAGCGTAGCATAGGGGACTCTACAGGACGTTTAGCTCTCAGGTACGCTCACCATGCTTCGATCCGGCTATATTAATTTAATGTTTGTGGGCCATACGATGGAGGGGCGTGCCTATATGACGGGAGAGAATGTTCACAGTGTCGCGGTGTGTGATAGACAGGTAATTTACAAAGTAGAGGAGCGGGGCTACATAGAGTTTTGTGACTCTACCTGTCACACGATACGAGCGACGGAAGTACTACCCTACGAGAGAATCGTGGAAACGTATATGTGTTATGTAACGTGCGCCGTTTACAATTTCCGCAAGGGGGACGTGGTAGCTGTGTTACCCCGACCTCCACCGCCACCCTTCCGAGCTCCACACCATCCGTCACCGTACTTCACGCCGCCGCCGCCCTCAGAGAGACAGCCGTACACACCCCCAGAGTCACAGGCGTGCCCAGCCCCAGAGTACCCACCACCTGAGTCGTCTACCCACCACACGTCACAGGAGTACCCGTCGTCAGAGTCGTATGTCTACCAGTCAGTAGAGTCACCTGCGTGCCCACCGTCCGAGGCGTCTACCTACCAGGCGTCAGATTCACTGGCGTATCCACAGTCAGAGTCGCCTGTTTACCAGCCAGCAGAGTCAGCTGCGTGCCCACCACCACCACCACCGGAGGTAAAGTCCTAAGAACCTGTAAATCTCGAGGATTTAACAATTTACAAAAATTATTCAAATGTTAAAATTATAGGTGAAACGCCCGCCGACTACATACTCAGCCTGGGCAGTTTCGGTAACGTTTTCCTTCCAAAGTCAATCTTTTATTTGGATTGTAAGCGCTTTAAATCTAAAGCACGCTGTATTATATATCTCGGAGGACAAAGTGTGATGTTTAAAAGTGAATTAATAAACGAGACGTACTCTGCTGCTGTCATAGGAGCTAGTGGTGAAATTTTGAAAAAAAACACGTTAAGAGCGAGTGTTTATTTCTTTTGCTGCATCTCCAATTGACATTATGCCGTTTAAATGCTGCGTTTGTGATGGATCCTACGCAAAGCTATCTAATCTTATTCGGCACAAAATTCAATGTCATCAAACTGCTGCTCACCAGGATACCTGTTGGGACGAGGAGGTATTATGCAGGGCGTTAGACATGATCGAGAAAGAGGAATACAATCGTGTCAAGTGCTTAAACGAACTTGAGAAAAACAAAAGTGATAACGTTGTGCTATCGGAAGAGCCCGAACCTAATGTTATTGTGCTTGAGTTTGTTGGAAGAGTAAGATTGCCAGGTAAAAACTGTGGAGACATTGTCAATATACACTCTACCGTCTCTCAACGTGTCTTGAACTATTTTGGAGGTGGCTCCTACTCATTTTCTAGATGGTAGATGTCTTTTATATGTATTAGTCAAAACACCTAAATAATATTGCTGCTTGTTGTGAATGTTTTAAATTAACAAATTGTTGATTGTCAATAAAAAAAACTAACAATAAAATTGACTCCTACTCATTTTCTAGCTGGTAGATGTCTTTTATATGTATTGGTCAAAAGACCTAAATAATATTGCTGCTTGTTGTGAATGTTTTAAATTAATCAATTGTTGATTGTCAATAAAAAGACTAACAATAAAATTGACTCCTACTCATTTTCTGGCTGGTAGATGTATTTTATATGTATTGGTCAAAAGACCTAAATAATATTGCTGCTTGTTGTTGTTGTTTTAAATTAATCAATTGCTGATTGTCAATAAAAGAACTAGCACTAAAATGTCGTTATTATTTTTTAAGTCCTCGGCCGGACAATCAAAGACCTGAAGGAGACGCCAACATTGTTGTGACTTAGTTTGCTATCCAAAGATAAATTAAAAGGGTTGAATTGCTTATCTAATCCATAATATATATTTACGAGTATATCTTACCCCCTTAATGTGAACAAACCAGTACACGTACTAAGATACATATGTAAGCCAAAGTTTCCAGGGCTCGATTCCCGTGTGCAGGTGTAATTTTTTTCAGAATATGATAGGTATTAAATGGTGAAGGAGAAACGCTACATATAAAGGAGGCAGCAGCTTTCTCATCACGGCGTTAGGAAGACTGCCCGCTGCGCCAAGTGTCCAGAAAGAATGTATAACTCTCTCTCTCTCTCTCTCTCTCTGTAAAGGGAGACATGTATTTGTCTGTTAATCTATGTCGCGTGGTCAATGGTCAAGACGTCTAAGGAATCACTTGGCCGCGAGGCGTTAGCATGTCTGTCTGTCCCCCCAGAGTCAAGTGTCCAGGCTTCGATTTCCTGTATGACTGAAAATGATGGTTTAAGGGGGAGGGGAATGGGAACTAGTACACCAATTGAAGCAAAGAGACGGTCTTACACATGCCAGGGGTTCAAAACCCTATATTAGCCACATGTCATGCTGTTTTTTCTGGGAGAGCGGATTCCCGTAAGGTGCTTCCCTGTCTCACTCTCCGTTGCTTCGTTGAAACAGCAACAATAAATTTAACGTTCGCAAAAATATTTACTTTTACAAAAAAATCACAAGTAATACAATTATGAAAATCTTGAAATTATTTTAAATTAATATGTTGATGAAACTATATACGCTGATATAATATATAACATTTACACTAAACAAATTAGTTACTCAAACAGCAAACAAATATTTAATGTCCGAAAAAATATTTTGATCTAATAATAATATATTTACTTTTACAAAAAAACAAAAAAACACAAGTTTTACAATTATGAAAATCTTGAAAATATTTTGCTATAATAATATATTTAGTTTTACAAAAAAACAAAAAAAAAACAAGTTTTACATTTATGAAAATCTTGAAAATATTTTGATATAAGAATATATTTAGTTTTACAAAAAAATCACAAGTAATACAATTATGAAAATCTTGAAATTATTTTAAATAAATATGTTGATTAAACTATATATACGCTGACATAATATTTTGATATAAAAATATATTTAATTTACAAAAAAAAACACAAGTAATATACTTATGAGGATCTTGAAATTATTTTAAATTAATATGTTGTTACGTTTTAAATATGAAACTATATATCTTTTACCGTCCAAATAAGCCTCCATATAAATATATGTAATTGAAAACATTTAACTTTAAGCTTTAATCATGATAATCTAATATTTGTTTGATTATTCAATTTTACATATTATGTTATTTTAAAGTGTTATGAGCTTCATTGTTACACCTTCATTACACTATAGGGCGTTATACATGACAGTTTTATCATCCAACTATGTCAAATAAAATATTTAAATTAACATATTTGTATAAATTGTACATTTTTTTTGACATTAATGAATATATTTGTCAACAATTAACTTGATATGAAATTGTTCTAATAATACACCATCATGATTTAATATTATATTTGTGTTTTGCTTATCATACATGTTTTCATACACCCTCATGACACTTGTTCTCAATATATTCACAGCTGATCCCACATTGATGGTGGAGTTGCTAAATTTATGTAAGGTATTTCGTAATCATTTCCAGTGGGATGCATCATACCTCCATTCAGGCCCATGTCTATAGAGAGGGTCTTGTTGACATCATTGGTAGCGGGGGGCATTGTACCCCTGTTAAGAACCATACTGTTGGAGGGGGATGCTGAACCCCCATTCGGAAGCCACTCGGGCTTAGCTCCTCCTGAGCTTATGATGGTTTTCTGGACTTGCGCATCACTGAATCTACATCAAAATCGTCATCAATCGCAGTGGTGATTGATTTTAAATCTTGTGATTTGGTATTTATTAAAAAAGGTTATTCTTATTTATAATGAAATAAAAAACTTCTCCCGTTGATTAAAAAACAATTAAACTTTAATATATATATATAGTCGTAAGTATACTACGCTTAAATTTGTTTATTTTAGATAAATAAGTAACTATTATTGATAATGTAAAAGAGCTCATGTGTTAGTAAAATTGGTATAATACCATCAGGTATTTAATATATTAATGTTATATTTATTGTAATATAAAAGAAGTGGAACGCCCAGATCTATGACAGCTCTCTCTCTCTCTCTCTCTCTCTCTCTCTCTCTTTCTCACACACACACACACACACGGCGTATCGGTGAGCGATAGACATGTAATTTACAAAGTAGCGGAGCGAGGCTACATAGCTGGGGCCTTGAAGGTCGTTAAATCACATCGAGGAACAGAAATGTTAAATTTAAACATCATTCATTAACCTCCTTGGAGTTGCACGACCTCATGAGTTCGTTGAATGTACATTTATTCAGATAAACAGGTGATCATATCAACTGTATCGAGTCATTTTAAAGCAATAAGCGTAGTTGAAAACTAATATTACACCGTCAATGATGATGAGCCAAATAGTAATTACTTATTTCAACTTTATCGAGTCATTTTAAAGCAATAAACGTAGTTGAAAACTAATATTACTCCGTCAATATTTAATGATTATGATGATTCAAATAGTAATTACCTATTCTATTTTGATCTAAATTAGAAAGATTGGTTCAATGCTTCTCTAGAGAAAATGGGATTTGATTCATATATATAGAGAGCTGTTTTAGAATAACCCTGCCATCTTCACGTGAAAATATAAAGCTACGGAGCGCTTGATTAGACAAAACCATGGAAAATTCAACAACAGCCACATCAGGTATTTCAATTATCTTCTTTTACATAACTTAAAAAGTGTTTGATTTAATGTTCATAAACCATGTTTGGAGTCAACATTTTGGTCTAACCGGTTAGGGTCAATCCCGTAACTTCCTATAAATACTATCAACATTTATTTCTAAAAGGGAAACTTGAACGTAATTATCTGGTGAACTGGAACAAATTATTATTATTATTATTTAACACAACAGCTTACTACCCCCGTTCGCCTTATATGCTTAAGTACTAATGTATTAGGAATTTGAAAGGTTGAATTTAGAGGAAGTAAACACACATTTGCGCGGTGTGAGAGTGGAAAAAAACTAACCTTATTTCACCCACACAAGATTCGAGGGAGGGAATCCTTAAATCAGTGGACGGATACTCTACCAACTAAACTAAGGTGTCGGGTTAAATGGGTACCCTGGGAGTGTTTGTTTGACATTGCAACAGAAAACTTAAGACCCTTAGATTTGAGGGGATTGTTTGATGTTTAGGTTACTTTACAGATGTTGCGAGGAAAGCCTACTTAACGGTTTATACACCGATACAATAAACAACAGTGGGAGAAATCACCTTAATATTTTCCCTGGCTGTGATTTACATGAGTAGGCCAGTAGGAATGGTATGCGTCACCGCCTGGAAGTCAGAAAGATGTTTACATGCTAGGAATGCGTAGACGACACATAACGTACATATAGATGTGAAATTACTTTTACTCTTTGTGTCAAAATAGTAATATAGTTGAATGATAAAGCCGGCAGTTGAAAGGCTCAAAATTGTAATGAAGTGTAACAATAATAATAATAATAATAATATTTAGCACCACGTATTACTACCCGTTCGGGTTATACGCTTTAAGTACTAATTACGCTAAAGGATTAGGAATTGGGAAGGTTTAATTAGATGAAGTGAACCTGCATTTGCGTGGAGGGAGAGTGGAAAACCATTTAGGAAAAACCACCCACAGTTCACCCGACCGAGATTCAAAACTCGATCTCCCCGTCCTCAGCAGTCGAGCTCAGCACGACTAGCGCGTTAGCCAACTACGCCACCGAGGCGGTTAAATTAAATTGATTTAGCCTACATGCTATCTCCATTAATTTCGCAAATAGTTGTAGGCCTATTATTTATTTTACTGATAAAATAATTGTAGATAGTACAATCTTGTTCTACATTAATAAGTTTTTATATTAAAAATAAAATCCTTCTAAGATATAGTCTGAAGATAGTTGATTAAAATGATAAGTTAGTGTTGACGTGCAGAGACATGACTTCGGGCTTTTCTGGTTCAAATTTATTTGTTCAAACATTTTAGCTGGATGTGCAACACCTTTTTATCGTATTTTCATTGCATCAACTTTTAAAGTTACTATTTATTGATACGTAGGTCTATTATAAAACACATGAATAATACGAACAGTTCGAATGCAAACACATATTTTTGCGAACATTAAATTTCTTGATACTGTTTAGTGTAAATGTTTATGTCAGCTTATATATACTCTAAATTAAAATAAATAAACTTAGCACCGAAAATATGACATGGTCGACGGAGAGTTTTTATTGTAATTCTAGCTATGGTATAATTGTGGTGGTTTTCTCCTGAGTAGGTTTCCCAACCTCTCTTCATTCAAATGCGGATACATTTACTATGAATAATGTCAGCGTATATATACTCTAGCAACTAGGACGGTGACAGGAGATCGTGGTACGTTAAATGATTATTTTAACCAACTATTTATTCAGAGTCCCAGTGAGTAATATACTTTTGCCATAAAACTTAGTTTCCCAAAAATTATCCTCCTATTAAATTAGGTCTATATATATATTAACTTATTTTGATTGTGTTAAGCCTTAATTTAGCTAGGCTTTATTTGATAACTACAAGATTTACTAGAGGAGATATGAATACAATTGGCATTTAAATAATATCTCAACTTATTCTTTCGAAACACGGCACCTTAATTAAAGATAAAGAAATTACCTACAGTGTTCGATAAGAATCCTTATATTATTTTGAATACCAATTAAATTAAATTAATTTAGCCTACATGATATCTCCATTAATTTCACAAATAGTTGTAGGCCTATTATTTATGTTACGGTTAAAATAATTGTAGATAGTACCATCTTGTTCTACATTAATAAAATCCATCTAAGATATAGTCTGAAGATAGCTGATTCAAACGAGAAGTTAGTGTTGACGTGCAGAGACATAATAGGGCTTTTCTGGTTCAAATTTATTTGTTCAATGGCCCTTAAGTTGGGGCTATTTTCAATATTTTTCAATGGCTAACTACAATAATTAATATATCTTATATATGTGTTTCATTTGTGTACTATAGAAATCGTTCATCTACGAGTTGAGCTGGCGAAGGCCAAATCTCTTATTGCTAGACAGGCTGAATACATAGTAAGACTCAGCCATCAACCATCGTACGGAAGTCCCCCTTTGCCTTCCTCGTCACGTCATATTGTGAAGACCATTAGACACATATACCGCTGCAAATGTTGCAACAAGGGTCCCAGTGGAAACAGTCATGTCCAGAAAACCATCATAAGCTCAGGAGGAGCTAAGCCCGAGTGGCTTCCGAATGGGGGTTCAGCATCCCCCTCCAACAGCATGGTTCTTAACAGGGGTGCAATGCCCCCCGCTACCAATGATGTCAACAAGACCCTCTCTATAGACATGGGTCTGAACGGAGGTATGATGCATCCCACTGGAAATGATTACGAAATACCTTACATAAATTTAGCAACTCCACCATCAATGTGGGATCAGCTGTGAATATATTGAGAACAAGTGTCATGAGGGTGTATGAAAACATGTATGATAAGCAAAACACAAATATAATATTAAATCATGATGGTGTATTATTAGAACAATTTCATATCAAGTTAATTGTTGACAAATATATTCATTAATGTCAAAAAAATGTACAATTTATACAAATATGTTAATTTAAATATTTTATTTGACATAGTTGGATGATAAAACTGTCATGTATAACGCCCTATAGTGTAATGAAGGTGTAACAATGAAGCTCATAACACTTTAAAATAACATAATATGTAAAATTGAATTATCAAACAAATATTAGATTATCATGATTAAAGCTTAAAGTTAAATGTTTTTAATTACATATATTTATATGGAGGCTTATTTGGACGGTAAAGGATATATAGTTTCATATTTAAAACGTAACAACATATTAATTTAAAATAATTTCAAGATCCTCATAAGTATATTACTTGTGTTTTTTTTTGTAAAAGTAAATATATTTTTATATCAAAATATTATGTCAGCGTATATATAGTTTAATCAACATATTTATTTAAAATAATTTCAAGATTTTCATAATTGTATTACTTGTGATTTTTTTGTAAAACTAAATATATTATTATATTAAAATATTTTCAAGATTTTCATAATTGTAAAACTTGTGGTTTTTTTTGTTTTTTTGTAAAACTAAATATATTATTATATCAAAATATTTTCAAGATTTTCATAATTGTAAAACTTGTGTTTTTTTGTTTTTTTGTAAAAGTAAATATATTATTATTAGATCAAAATATTTTTTCGGACATTAAATATTTGGTTGCTGTTTAAGTAACTAATTTGTTTAGTGTAAATGTTATATATTATATCAGCGTATATAGTTTCATCAACATATTAATTTAAAAATAATTTCAAGATTTTAATAATTGTATTACTTGTGATTTTTTTTGTAAAAGTAAATATTTTTGCGAACGTTAAATTTATTGTTGCTGTTTCAACGAAGCCACGGAGAGTGAGACAGGGAAGCACCTTACGGGAATCCGCTCTCCCAGAAAAAAAATCATGACATGTGGCTAATATAGGGTTTTGAACCCTGGCATGTGTAAGACCGTCTCTTTGCTTCAATTGGTGTACTAGTTCCCATTCCCCTCCCCCTTAAACCATCATTTTCAGTCATACAGGGAATCTAAGCCTGGACACTTGACTCTGAGGGGACAGACAGACATGTTAACGCCTCGCGGCCAAGTGATTCCTTAGACGTCTTGACCATTGACCACGCGACATAGATTAACAGACAAATACATGTCTCCCTTTACAGAGAGAGAGAGAGAGAGAGAGAGAGAGAGCGAGAGTTATACATTCTTTCTGGACACTTGGCGCAGCGGGCAGTCTTCCTAACGCCGTGATGAGAAAGCTGCTGCCTCCTTTATATGTAGCGTTTCTCCTTCACCATTTAATACCTATCATATTCTGAAAAAAATTACACCTGCACACGGGAATCGAGCCCTGGAAACTTTGGCTTACATATGTATCTTAGTACGTGTACTGGTTTGTTCACATAAAGGGGGTAAGATATACTCGTAAATATATATTATGGATTAGATAAGCAATTCATCCCTGAATAGCAAACTAAGTCACAACAATGTTGGCGTCTCCTTCAGGTCTTTGATTGTCCGGCCGAGGATTTAAAAAATAATAACGACATTTTAATGCTAGTTTTTTTTATTGACAATCAGCAATTGATTAATTTAAAACAACAACAACAAGCAGCAATATTATTTAGGTCTTTTGACCAATACATATAAAATACATCTACCAGCCAGAAAATGAGTAGGAGTCAATTTTATTGTTAGTCTTTTATTGACAATCAACAATTGATTAATTTAAAACATTCACAACAAGCAGCAATATTATTTAGGTCTTTTGACCAATACATATAAAAGACATCTACCAGCTAGAAAATGAGGAGTCAATTTTATTATTATTTTTTTTATTGACAATCAACACTTGGTTAATTTAAAACATTCACCACAAGCAGCAATATTATTTAGGTGTTTTGACCCATACATATAAAAGACATCTACCATCTAGAAAATTAGTAGGAGCCACCTCCAAAATAGTTCAAGACACGTTGAGAGACGGTAGAGTGTATATTGACAATGTCTCCACAGTTTTTACCTGGCAATCTTACTCTTCCAACAAACTCAAGCACCATAACATTAGGTTCGGGCTCTTCCGATAGCACAACGTTATCACTTTTGTTTTTCTCAAGTTCGTTTAAGCACTTGACACGATTGTATTCCTCTTTCTCGATCATGTCTAACGCCCTGCATAATACCTCCTCGTCCCAACAGGTATCCTGGTGAGCAGCAGTTTGATGACATTGAATTTTGTGCCGAATAAGATTGGATAGCTTTGCGTAGGATCCATCACAAACGCAGCATTTAAACGGCATAATGTCAATTGGAGATGCAGCAAAAGAAATAAACACTCGCTCTTAACGGGTTTTTTTCAAAATTTCACCACTAGCTCCTATGACAGCAGTAGAGTACGTCTAGTTTATTAATTCACTTTTAAACATCACACTTTGTCCTCCGAGATATATCATACAGCGTGCTTTAGATTTAAAGCGCTTACAATCCAAATAATAGATTGACTTTGGAAGGAAAACGTTACCGAAACTGCCCAGGCTGAGTATGTAGTCGGCGGGCGTTTCACCTATAATTTTAACATTTGAATAATTTTTGTAAATTGTTAAATCTTCGAGATTTACAGGTTCTTCAGACTTTACCTCCGGCGGTGGTGGTGGGCACGCAGCTGACTCTGCTGGCTGGTAAACAGGCAACTCTGACTGTGGATACGCCAGTGAATCTGACGCCTGGTAGGTAGACGCCTCGGACAGTGGGCACGCAGGTGACTCTACTGACTGGTAGACAGACGACTCTGACGACGGGTACGCCTGTGACGTGTGGTGGGTAGACGACTCAGGTGGTGGGTACTCTGGGGCTGGGCACGCCTGTGACTCTGGGGGTGTGTACGGCTGTCTCTCTGAGGGCGGCGGCGGCGTGAAGTACGGTGACGGATGGTGTGGAGCTCGGAAGGGTGGCGGTGGAGGTCGGGGTAACACAGCTACCACGTCCCCCTTGCGGAAATTGTAAACGGCGCACGTTACATAACACATATACGTTTCCACGATTCTCTCGTAGGGTAGTACTTCCGTCGCTCGTATCGTGTGACAGGTAGAGTCACAAAACTCTATGTAGCCTCGCTCCTCTACTTTGTAAATTACCTGTCTATCACACACCGCGACACTGTGAACATTCTCTCCCGTCATATAGGCACGCCCCTCTATCGTATGGCCCACAAACATTAAATTAATATAGCCGGACCGAAGCATGGTGAGCGTACCTGAGAGCTAAACGTCCTGTAGAGTCCCCTATGCTCCGCTGCCCGTTGTTGTTGTTAACTGCCGTGTCTCTTAAGCGCGTTCAAAGTTCACAATGGTAGGTGAACCGGGTTTTACTCCGGCGCAGGTAAATACCAGTTTTTCTTTATTTAATTCACACACATCTTCATCTGTAAGAGTACCAAACCGGCAGGGTAGAAATACACAAAACTCGCCGTCTAGGTAGGCTATTAGGCGTCTCCCGAACTTTGTATTGACGGCTTTTAGTTTATCCACCGAGTACTTTTGATCTACGGCTAGATCACACAATTTGACGGTCTGCACCACGTCGACGATATTTACCAGCTGCTGTAACTTGTCCATATTGGACCGCTCTACAAACGTTTATAAATAGACAACCAAGTGGGCACCCCTCTTTATAGCCACCCCCTCCCTCGTTTGACGTCACACGATATATTCTTGTCTCGACTTGTCTTGTCTGCCCACCAACCTGGCACCCGTGTCGATGACCTCGATATCTAAGCTTGTCTCAACTCGTCTTGTTGTGCCGACATACTGGCGCCAGGGTTGTGACATAACATGCAATGATTACGTCATTGGGAAAACCCCAAGGTTGTTGAGGTCAAGATCTATTCTTGTCTCGTGAGCCGTCAAGCTGACGCCAGGGAAAACCCCCGTTGCCCGGGGCAATGACCTCAATATCTATTCTTGTCTTGTCTGCCCGACATACTGGCGCCAGGGAAAAACCCTGTTGCCCCGGGCAATGACCTCGATATCTATTCTTGTCTTGTCGGGCCGACATATTGGCACCAGGGAAAACCAGATGCCCGAGGCAATGACCTCAATATCTATTCTTGTCTTGTCGGGCCGACATACTGGCGCCAGGGTTGGGACATAACACGCGATGATTACGTCATAGGAAAAAAACTCAGGTTGTCCGGTCCGAGAGCTGCGTGTGGAGGAACATTTCCAGGCATTTCGACAGACGCTACCAAACAACCAATTTTAGTAGACTTGTGACGGGGGATAGCGGCCCCTAACTGTGGATTCCGAGGCCCCTGATTGTGCATGTGTCAGCTAGAGTTGTGACATAACACGCAATGATTAAGGCATAGGAAAAAACCCAGGTTGTCCGGTCCGAGAGCTGCGGGTGGAGGTACATTTCCAGGCATTTCGACAGACGCTACCAAACAACCAATTTTAGTAGACTTGTGACGGGGGTAGTGGCCCCTAACTGTGGATTCCGAGGCCCGATTGTGCATAATTAGAGATGCTAGAGTTGCGACATAACACGCAATGATTACGTCATAGGAAACACCCAGCTTGCAGAGGTCACGATCTATTCTTGTCCCAACTTGTCTGCCCGCCAACCTGGCGCCAGGGTTGCGATGATTACGTCATTGGGAAAACCCAAGGTTATCGAGGTCACTTGTCGCCCCGGCAGTCTGGCGTCAGGGTGGCGAAGGAGGAGGGGGGTCTCTGGAACAAATTACCACACTCTACCACAAAGCACCATAGCGCAAGGTTCATGCTGCTTGTTCCGGGACAGAGCCTTGTGACAGAAGAGCCGATGTTCATTCTAGGCTTGTCAGCCATAGCGCAAGCTTCGTGCCGAGCCCTCCGTCAAACTGACGCCAGGGAAAACCCCCGTTGCCCGGGGCAATGACCTTAATATCTATTAACAATCATCAAGAACCAACATGTTCAGGGTTGGTAGTCGAGGGGGAGGAGGGAGGGGGAAAGTATGTCAGGGGTGGGGGGAATAACGGTAAAGATGTGGAAAGCAGGTCAACATTGGTGGGGGAAGGAGGCTATTTATAGCAGCCAATCAGAGGAATGTTCCCATGGGGCATACTAGCTACTGACCAATCCCGGGGATGAGCAAGCCACCAGTCAAGCTCAGGTGTTCCCTTCAAACTTCCACTCCCTTCAGGACTTGGATAACTTGCGGGTGAGAGCCATCCATAATAATACCAGATTAGTTAAAACACCCCCCAATGTATTAGAATATAGAAAAAATCCGATGGAATGTGTTGATGGGGGCAGTGGTTGGTGTGAAAATCTCATAGATTTACCAATGTAGGCCTACTCGTCGGTAGGAATGAACACAAGTCAAGTGCCAATCCAGGGTGAAAGAGGTTTTAACCGATTAGTTGACACTAGCGGCAATGTTTTTTCTGGTAGGAATGTTAATAGAGCCGTGGGTCAGGAAGTTTCATCTAATGACAATTTCTTCCATAAAAACTCCTTGTCTAATTTGATGAAAAATATTTCCCCTCCCAACATTAATGAACCTGAGCCGGTTTTTATTTTTCTTCAGAAAATGTGTAAACTTGTGAAATCGGGAGCTTTCCCTGAAAACGATATTATCAGTGCCTCATTTTCTCTTACCACTGGTATGTTGATGGAATTATGGGGCAAGGCCATGCAAAATGGAGTACCGTGAGTGACCTTGAAAGAAAACATAAAAAAATGCCTCACTTCACACGACATTTCAATTCTTGCCAAGAAGTATTTCAGTAGACTTCAAAACCCATTCGAATCCCTCAGGGAAATTGTTTCCGCATGTTTGGACACTGCAGATACTCTCAATCTCTCGATCACTGAAAATGTGTTGGCCTACACGATTATTTCTAATTCTGCACCCCAGGTTAGATTAAGATTGGGTGGAGTCAGGCCACTCACCCTTAGACAATTAGAGACCTTAGTGGAATCAGTGGAGGATGAACTTCTCTCTGATCTTCGTTTCAGTCAACAATTCTCATCTGGCAAGCTTACTGACCACCTCAACCTTATCTACAGTTCAACCCTAACCTTTCAATCATGACTAAACCTGAACTAAATTCTGAAACTATGCCTAACATTGTTATGCCTCCAAATGTGCCTCACAATTTGTATACTCAACCCATAGTGTCTGCCACAACCTCATAACATGGCAAATACTTTTTCATATACTAATATTTTTCCTGGAAATGATGCTCAATATGTACAAAAGTCTAATAAAAATATCACCATTGCCAGAAGTGCGGGGGAGCAGGGCACTTAAGTCAAATTTGTCCTTCACGCCCAAATCGTAATGGCAATTTTAAAAGTCAAAATCAGCCACCTGTTCCTAGGTTTAACAACAAACAGTGCTGGAAGTGTGGGGAATATGGTCACACAAAATTTTCCTGTCCAAAAAACTAATTTCGGAGAAGTTACAGAATCGGGATCTTGTCCGTGATAGAAAACCGATTCAAGAAGCAAATTTTCAGAAATTTCAAGCCAGTAGCATTCCTACTTCCGTTCCTATTATTCCCGTCAGATTAGGGAATAAATTATTATCCTGCTCCTGTTGACACTGGTGCCAATTGTTCTATTATTTCCACATTTTGTATGGAAGAACTGTCTAAGTCCAAGTGTTTTGTAGAAAGACAAGAGTGTAACGTTCCTATTGCTAATTTTGGTTCCAGTCCTGTGATGGCTAAAGAGTCAGTCATTGTGGGTGTAAATATTCAGGGTTTTCGTGGAAATTTAAGTTTTATGTTGCTCCCCTGTCTCAATATGCAATTTTATTAGGTTCTGACTTTGTGAATTTCTCATGCATGATTATTTCTCTATGTGACAGTGTTTACCATTTTAAATTTCACAATGTTAAATACCCTTTCCTGTCAATACTAGACAAAATATTTGTGGAGTTTGCTGATAGTCACAACAATCAAAATTTACTGCTAACACAGTTCAAAAGAGAATTCGCTACTGTTCTAACAGAAAATTTAGGCTCTACCAACTTAGTAAAATATGATATTATGGTCAATTGTGAAAAACCGGTGCGCTGTGTTCCCTATGAATGTAATCCTGTCAAATTGAAAGCCATGAGAGAAACCACTGATAAACTGTTAAGAAAAGATGTGATTTGTATCTTATATTTTGAATATGCATCAACATGTTTTCTTGTAACTAAGAAATATAATAGTTTTCGGTTGGTGGTGGATTATAGGAAAGTAAATCAACATATTGTTTTTGATTCATATCCTTTACCCAATATTGATAATGTGTTTCAAAATCCCTGTGGAGCCAAGTTTATATCTATTATCGATCTTAATTCAGCATACTATCAATGTCCTCTTACTCAACGTTCTATTAAGTACAGTGCATTTGCAACACCTTGGGCTACTTACTGTTTTAAGCGCATGCCATTCGGCTTAACGGTAGAATCTTCCTGTCTCAGTAGGCTTATGGACATCATTTTTGGGGACATTAAGTTCAAATATGTTTTCACCTATCTAGATGATCTCTTAATTTATTCTGAATCCTGGGAAGAACATCAGATTCATCTTCGAGAGATTTTTACTCCTTGAAATCGGCTGGCCTCACTATCAATCCCGACAAGACAACCTTGGGGCAAACTTCGATCAATTTCCTGAGACATGTGATCTCTAATAGCACTATTTCTATTGCCTCTGAAAGAACTCAGATCATCACAGACTTTCCTCAAACCAAAAATGTAAAAGAACTGTCTCGATTCCAAGGAATGATTGGTTTTTATTCTAAATTCATCCCAAATTTTTCACATATATCGGCTCCACTCAATCATCTTAAAAAGAAAAATGTACCTTTTGCCTGGCAAGAACCTCAGCAACAAGCTTTCAACAGCCTACTCCTCCTGTACTTCATATGCCTAATTTTGATCTTCCCTTTGTACTGGCAGCTGACAGTAGTGATGTAGCTTTAGGAGCTGTCCTTCAACAAAGAATCGAGGGCGCTCTTGTGCCAGTTGCATTTGCTGGGAGAACATTGTCTGTTTTGGAAAGAGTATATTCCATCTACGAGCGTGAGGCATTAGCCGTAGTGTTTGGTATGGAAAAGTTTAGGTCTTATTTAGAACATAGACGTTTTGAACTTATTACAGATAACCAAGCCTTATCATGGCTTCTTAAACATCCTAAACAACTAGGCCGAATTGGTCGCTGGGTATTGAGAATATCTTCATTTGCGTTTGACGTAACTCATGTAAGAGGATCTGAGAATGCTGTAGCTGATTGTTTGTCACGAATCTTCCAAGAACCAAATTCTGAAATTCCATCTATAAATATTTTAGAATCTGTACCGCAATCCTTTATTTCTATTCAATAACATCAAAAAATCAGACACACATATCAACTATCTTGTTAATAGCATCAAAGGAGGAGAAATTATTGCGGGCTACAAAATTAAGAACAATCTCCTCCTTTTCAAACCACCTAAATGTAACAAATTCAAAGTTGTAGTCCCAGAAATATTAATTCCTATGATCATCAAATATTTTCATGCCCTACCAATAAGTGGCCACCTTGGTATTCTCAAAACCACAAATAGAATTAAGAACGATTTCTATTGGGATGGACTCCCTGGAGATGTAAGCAAACATGTTAGATCTGGTGAACATTGCCACTTTGCCCGAGTACAAAACCGTACCCCAGCAAAACTGGATTTTTGTCTTCTCACACTACTACCAGGCCATGGGAGAGAATTTTCATTGATTATGTGGGTCCGTTAACTAGGTCTAAGAATGGGAATACCATACTACTTGTGTTGGTAGATGGATTTTCAAAATGGGTGGAAGTTTTTCCCATGAGGCAAGCATCATCTGTGAAAACCGTGGAAATTCTTAAAAACTTATTTTTTCTAGATTAGGATATCCTTGTGAAATTGTAACTGATAATGGGTCTCAATTTAGGTCTGCTGTTTTCAACAATATGTGTTTTTAAGCTGGTATTAGACATATTTTTCATGCACCCTACTATCCACAAAGTTCTCAAGCAGAGAGATTAAATAGAAATTTGAGGGCAGCACTGACCATTTATGCTGGACATCGACAAAATCTATGGGATACGTGTATTCCTGCTCTCGTTTTGGCTTTTAATTCTGCTGTACATGAATCAGTCAATTGTACCCCAGCAAGTTTATTTTTGGGTAGAGAATTACAACACCCATTAATGCTACAATGGTCTCTTACTGATGAACTCCTAGAAAGTGCCCCTAACCCTGCCTCTAATGTCAAATGGGCGGCGGCTTTAGAATCTTTACAAAAGGCTCACTCCGCCTGGCGAAAAGATACGACCAAGGTAGGTCAGAGGTAAAGTACAAGGTTGGGGATATAGTTATGTTTAGACTGTACAACAATAGTTCTAAAATAGACCAGATTTCAGCAAAATTATCTTTAATTTATTATAAACCCTTGCTAATTAGTAAATGTGTTACTCCTGTTTCTGTAAGTTTGTCTGACCCTGAAAACAAAAGTGTTATCAGGATAGCACATGTATCCCAGTTGAGACCTTTTAACTCCTTGTATATATAGAAAGAGAAAGCTTTTGATTTATGTAACCAAATTTGAATAGTGTAACTGTCTAAAATAATTTGGAGTCCCAAGGACAACTTGGAGAAAATATAAAGTAATGCATACTTATTAATAGTTGTCTGTTGATTAGGATGTCACTTTGTTTTGAGTGGTATATAGGGTGTTGCAAAATTTAAAGTATGTTCCGGTTTTTATGGGAAGGTTGCTAGTAACTGAAAGTCTTGTTAAATGAAAATAATGTCTGTTAATTTTGGGTTGCCGATTAATAAAATCAGAAGAAAAAAACCCAACTAAAATCAGGTCACAGGACAATGTTTTAGTGTAAAGAAGTATTTATGTATTAATATAATATTAGTAACTTTTACTGCTTGGATGATTGGGTATGAATGTTATAGTTAGTATAAGATTAGATTTTTAAGTGCAAAATTTCCTTAAAAAAAAGATAATTACACGGTAACTTTACCTCATAATAAGGAAGTTCATTGTTGTTTATGTTCAAAATGAAAGCTATTATTATCCCTTCTGGAAGTCACGAGGTGGCGGACTGCTAGTCACTATGTACTAATATTGTTAGTGTATAAATGTGTGATTGATTGTTCTTCAATAAAACTATTGTTCTCATGTAACTCCCCGAGTCTAATTTCTTTGAAAAGGTGGTTACAGTTTTAACAAAGCCACAAATCTTGACATATGTCGAATATGCTGATACGGTGTTTGTGAACAGTTTTTTAGTTGAAAGTGCCATTGCAGAATATCACCGCAGTTTCCTAACCGAATAACTTCCAATCAGAAAGTGTTCACCAGATTTATCAACAATTTGCGTACTACCGGTGCACTTCCCAATGCTCATATCTCATCGGATTGTGCAGGTAAAGAACATACGAACGAGAGAAAAACCTTCTACGGATTGTAGATCGCAGCCCCATTACGAGTACACAACGAATTAGTACGAGTGTGGCCGTTCCCCAGACGAGAGTTAATCGAACATTATATCGCTTTGGCTTACATCCCCATCACTTTCAGGGTGTCCAACATCTGTATCCGAGAGATGTTGCTATGCGACTCGAATTTTGTCGGATACACGGTCATCGCTGATTAATACCAAATATACGGTTACCGATGAGGAAACCTTGCAGTAAATGTGTGGTGCTATGTTATCGACAGTAGCTTAAATTGATCCTGTCATCAAAATATAGTCACAATTACTGAAACATGAATTGCCAGGACTTGTGAAGGATATTCCATTGGAGACACATCATGCTCGTGCAGTGGCCAAACTTTCCCGCCAAGCTCTCTGGATGGTCGAACCAAACACGAAAGGAAATGATTGCGCTGATGGATGGATCTATGTCGTAAAACACAAGATAGTGGCGAAACCATGCCATGCCAAAGTGTGATAATCTTCAATTTAAATGATGTGGCAACACCAGTCAGCTTTTTTTTTTTCCTGGAAGCAATATTGTTTGTCTTTATTATTTTTGTTAGTACATAATTTTGGAAATATTAAAAATTTGTCGTGAATAAGTAGGGGCGCAGCCAGGGCCGATCAGAGGTTTCAGGAAGCTGGGGAATCTACACTGCCTACCCGTGGATTTCACCATTATTGGATAAGGAACACTACCAGACTAATTTGACTTTAAGAATCCCCACCCCCCCAATGTTTAATGGCATGGTGGTGTCAGCTTGGCGGGGAGTCTTCGACGTAATAAAACACGTCGGGTTATTTCACCCTTGTGTTGTAGAGTGTGCGGGTTTTCCCCCACCATACCCTCAAGCGATATAGATAGGTAAAACTTTTACCATTCAATTCACCTCATCTTAGTTGCAAACAATTAGAAGATGTATAACTAAGCCAAACATATCGCTAAACCCGATGTATATAATACAAAATCCTTGTCTGTAAAAATGTTGTCCAAATGTAAGCGTTCACTAACCCGCATTACAACAATAGGATTTATTGAATTTTTGGCCAAAATTTAAAGATATTGCTTCAGTAGAAACATTTTTTTTAGTGTTCTACACAAAGTATATCGAAAATAATTACAACAAGTGATGGAGGACGGTTCCCTATTATGTTGCGTAAGAAAATAGGAAATAATACCCTCAGGTTAAGAACAGCTGTCAGTAAGGAAAAAAAACAAGATGCACCCCTAGAAAATAGAATTGATGAACTAAGAAAATATATTTTGAATGGACCTAGCCATGTGTTAGGTGACCATTTGAAATGCAAAGAGCTTGGATATTTTTGCCAGTGAGAAAATAAGCCAAATGAAATTAACCAAATTCCTCATTTAATTAAAGTTGGTCTATTTGAAAAAGCTTTGGCCCCATCTAAATATCTTGCCCAGAACAGTCACAGCTTTATACAAGATGTAGACAAAACGCTTCGAACAATATAATGGTGCCGTTGCAAAATTCTGCCTGTCTGGCAGTTATAAAGTGGTCCAACACAACATGGAAAGGCCATTACGTACTCCACAAAACGTCGTAGAAAGAAGCCAAAGAAAGCTAGCAAGATCACTTTTTTGCGAAGAAGGTAGCCAGGACCAAGACTATGCTGCAAATGTACAGCGACCAGACATGAGTGTAGAGGAATTTCAAAGAGACAAAGACCAGTTTTTAATTTCTCAAAAAAGAACCAAAGAATAAAGAGAAGCTTTAGAACGTCTTACAATCTTGCAGAGAGAAAATGGCGAATTGCTTAAACAAAGAAGAAAATTATTGGCGGCTTTGAACTTTGGTACAGTATGCAAACGTAGAGCAGATACTGGTTGTGAAAAATTGGTTAAGCAAATGCTGTACAGCTCTGAACTACAATCTCAATCAATTATGTATGGCCAGATAAAGGAAGGAGATGCGAATAATGACCTTGGGAAAAAAAGTAAACGTTGCGTTAAAGTAGTACCCTGTGGCCTTTTTTTTAGACAGAGACATACCATACTTAGGAGCTTCACCACATGGTCTTATTGGTGAGGGTGGGAGAGTGGAGGTAAATGTTATTCTCTGCAGCTGAGATGGCTCTTGAAGAAGCTGTTTTAGCGGTGAGAAAATAAAGGTGAGCTTGTTCTTAACAAACGTCATAATTACTTCTATCAAATTCAAGGTCAGCTTCAAATAACCCAACGAAAATACTGTTTACTTGTAGTATGGACAAAAAACGGCATGGTAGTCAAAAGGGTAGGAAAAGATGATGTTTTTTGGGAAAATTGAAATGGAATCAAACTTTACTAGATTTTATTTAGATGGCATATTGCCAGAGCTAATAGATCCTAGGCACACTAAATCAATGAAAATAAGAAATCCAGAATAAATTCCGAATGCACAAAAGTCTAAAACAAAGTAACAAAAAATTTTGAAACAAAGTAATAATTTCTTTGTTTCAAAAATTTTAGTTACTTAGTTTTAGACTTTTGCTCTCATACAATTATTGAATAAATTTTTATTTTTTATTTTATAAACTGTCAGTAAGACTATTATTACTATTAGCACCGCGTCTTACTACCCGTTCGGGTTATACGCACTTTCACTAATGTGTAATGGTAGGTAGGGTGATTGTGGGGTGAAATGGAGGACCTTCAGTTTAACGTGGGATCCGAACCACGGTGGAGGCCTGGCATTCCCCACATCCACAAGTTGTGATTAATACACGTCTTGTCACAGGTGAAGGAAGGGTTTGGTAATCGAATAAATCTGTGCCGGGATCAAGGATTGAACCCCGGACCCTCAGTACAAAAGTCTGACACCTTATCCCTAGACCATCAGGTCACCTTGTCACTAAGATACTATGATTAATTAAAAATGTTTATATGTACATTGTAAGAATGTATTTTATTGTGATGGCTACTAGATATTCTATATAATTGTGCTATGTTACTATGATCGAGTGCAATGAGAAAACAAACGCGTTAGTCAATTGGGCATTTGGTGCGGTCCTCAACTTGTTCAACAGTAACGCTTCCAATAAACATATAGTAACAATGGTATTTTTTTACCAAAGGAAGACTTATACACAAGTCCAGATACATAAAAAAACCTTTATAAAGTTTGACAAAATCCAGGACACCTTGACAGTATTCAAGATTGTGATACTAGCATGTGCATAACAAACATGTGCTAGGAGAATATTGACTATTGGCCAAATTGCAATTCTATAACTGAAATTACACGCGCTCCTTCTCACACTAATCAATCCAAAAATATTAATGTAAACAAATAATTGGCATTGAGGTACTACCCCACAAAAAAATTTCCTCAAGTGCCTTCCTACAGTAAAATATTAAATCCTGCATATGTGGTTGGCTCTCATCATTTTGAGAGTAGTTCCTAAATATCCCATATATTGTTATCAAATGGGGACTATAATAATAGAGTAAACAACTTTTTTTAGACATTCATCTACACTCTAGATTTGCCAAGGACGGGGAGATCGAGTTTCGAATCTCGGTTAGGTGAACTAGGGGAGGGGGGTCCTAAATGGTTTTCCACTCTCCCTCCACGCAAGTATAAGTTCCTTTCACTTAAATTCAACCTCCTCAATTCCTAACCAATTAGCGTAATTAGTACTTAAGCGTATAACCGAATGGGTAATAAGACTCGGTGCTAAATATAAAATAAAGATACCTCTCGGTCAGCGGTTCCTAACTTGTATCGCTCGCGTACCCCTTGGCACCCCATATCCATGAATTGTGTCCTTAGTTATATAAATGTTTGATTACTACAGTAACAGTTATTTATAATAATTTATTTGTTGCAACTGAAAAATATGGGCAAATAATGAGATTAAAAAACAATGTTATAATAAGGTGAATAAAGAGTTCATATGTATTTACATTCAAAAAGCAAAAGATACAAAAAAACTAACACATTTAATTTATTTACTAATAATCATAAAACTATATCATGTTTCAAATTAAAATAATTTTCTAAAGGTCAAATATTAAAAAAGCACCGCCAAATCGTCGAGTTAATTTCAAAAATTTTGACTGATCTTTCGTCTTACACTGCTGGCAAATGTAGCTCTCTCCGCCATTATCAAAATGTTTCCGCGTACCCCCAAAGTCCGCGTGCCCCACGTTGGGAACCGCTGCTCTAGATAATTGAGCCGAATACGTAACGCATCCTCTTACTAAGCTAATTGTTAGATTCCCGCTGGGCGTAGTGTTGATCATATTTTGATGAATTTACGGTCTCGAGTTCTGTCTTAGGATTATGCTAGTTTGTAAATCGTGTGCCTATATAGCCACATTTCAGTGGAGGTATTCAGAAAGTGCACGTTATATCTTCAATTATACTTTAAAAAAAGTGTGCAGGTCATGTGCTAATATAACAAATTTTTAGGATATTTAGAAAGTGCACAAATAGCTTTCCAAATGACTAAAAAAATTAGAAAATCATTATATTATACAATAATTAGTCACTTTTTTTTTTCAAACCACCTAGCAATAATCAATATGCATATGATAATTAATTTTCATCAAACGCAAATTTAAAACTATTTCATTTTTACTAGAAAAATAAAAGTTTTCTAAGTACTGTATATTAGAAATAGGAACAAAGCTTATTCAATGTAGCCTGTTTATTCAAACACTTTGCGAACCCAGTGCTTCAGGTATAATAGTGGTGGGGGTATACCTCTCTTCCAGCAGGTACTCGGTTCAAGAAGGAAGAGAAGACTCAAGATGGAATATGGTCTTCTATTCCACCGCACATTGCCTCATACGTAATTGAATAGTTTATATGGCGGTATAGTATTCGTACTTGTCGTGTGAAAACGCCACACAATTTCCGCACAAGTCAGTATTCACCTTAACATTTCAACGACTGAGGGAGGGAGACTCAAGTTGTTGAACCATATTGAACCTATTTGACCCCAAGATCTCAAGCTGAGTTAGGAACTTGCCTCACATTCAGGGATCCAAGGTATGGAAGACACTCTTGGCCAAAGAATGTCATTTTTACCACCTTAAACGTGTCGAGAATGTATTGCCGAAATATCTACCACGTAAGGCAACTATTTGCGATTGGTTTTAAAACCAAACCATCCATAATTTCAGATAAAGCCACAGTTACTGGACAAGGTAATCAAAGTAATGGTCATGTTTGGTCGTATGAGAATCCTCGTGCGATTAGTAAACACCTTGTACCTCACTGTTCGGTCAGCCCTTGTATCTTTCCTCCGCACTTGCACAGGCTAGTGATGGGCAGAATCGGATCAATAGAATCGATTCATTCGATTCTTTCAAAATCATTCGAATTAAAAAAATCATTCTAATGAAAACATAGCTGACTTGACGCGAGCTGGCCGATTCATTCTCTTACCCCTCTCTTTCCAGAAGTGTTGAGGAAAATCGACCTTATCATTATGAATGTTTCCAGGTTATCTCTATACAGGTCTTCATTTCTATTAGGTTCATTTTCAATAAATAGTCCCTATTGCTACACAATAATCGACCTTACGCATTCGAATGATTCTAAGGTTAATTTAAGACAAAGTTTAAGTGATTGTACAGTTTACAATGGAATAACAGCCAAAAATAATTCGAATGAAAATTACAACATGATTCGATTATTTTGCTACATTACTACTTGGATTGTTCTTTTTCATTTCCTTAAAATTGTACCTTCCTAACTAACTAATCGCATATAGCACGAATGGTTTGAGAGATAATTTTTTTTAACGTTGACTTAATAAATTTAAGTAGATAAGTATATACTTTTTATGTATTTAATAAAACATTGCCCAGCCGTAATATTCAGATCGTATTATAATTTTATTCACTGAAATAATTTTACGAATGTAAGGTTATATTTTTTTGTTATGTTTAGGAAATATTAAAGGGCAACTCTTTTAAACACAAAGGGAAACGTATGTTTCTTATTTAATTATTAATCGTACGCAATAGTTTTTATATTAATTGCGAGTTACTTATTTGAGAAATGCGTTGATAAGCTGCAAACGCAAAGGAATGGTGTTGGGAGACCCGACAGCAGGGTGAAGAGAATAGTAGCACAAAGCAAAACGAGCAACTAGTAACTACTTTTAGTTAGAAGTAGTAAATATCCGATTATTACCGACTCTTTAGTACTTCTTAAAATCATTCGAATGATTCATTCGATTATTTTCCAAAGAATCGAATGATTATTCGATTAAGCCCATCACTAGCAGAGGCCGGTCCAACCACCCTCTCTACTGCCTGGACCAAGCCGTCCGTGAAGAGTTCCCCACTGTAGCTCCCCTTTCTCCATTGGACAAGGCCAGGCAGCAGTGGAGGGTACGGAGATTGGCTACCCAACTTGAGTGCGCCACCTGTTTGAAAGAGCTATTAAATGGTATTTTATGTTCCGTAGGAGCAATATTGTTTTAACCCTCTCTCTTACCACCATCACGCTTCCTTCCACTGCGACTACAGTAGCCCCGTGGCTTCTTTGATGCTGAATGACAGCTCACAGCTCACTTCTGACAGTGACAGCTGCTAAACACATGTTTTTGCAGATCATATGGTTCAATGTTGGGACACATAATTTGGTGTGGTAACTTTTCAAAGCTGTTATTCAGCACCAAAGAAGCCATGGGGCTACTGTAACGTTGCCGGAACACTCTCGTCGACCTTTTTCCTACCCTACTCACACGAGTCTGAATACAACGTCAACGCCGCCGTGACATCAACTAGTCCCCCCCGAAGCCGCAGCAAGGGATAACAGTTCCTAACACTTTGTTCAGTGTAATGCGTGTTAGGAATAGCGCACGTGTGCGAAAACACGACGGGCGCGCAAAGTCAGTCAGCCACTCGTTCTGTCATTGATGGGTGCAACGTCAGTCAGCCACTCGTTCTGTCATTGATGGGTGCAGCGTCAGTCAGCCACTCGTTCTGTCATTATAGGTGAAACATCAGTCAGCCACTCGTTCTGTCATTGATGGGTGCAACGTCAGTCAGCCACTCGTTCTGTCATTGATGGGTGCAACGTCAGTCAGCCACTCGTTCTGTCATTATAGGTGAAACATCAGTCAGCCACTCGTTCTGTCATTGATGGGTGCAACGTCAGTCAGCCACTCGTTCTGTCATTGATGGGTGCAACGTCAGTCAGCCACTCGTTCTGTCATTGATGGGTGCAACGTCAGTCAGCCACTCGTTCTGTCATTGATGGGTGCAGCGTCAGTCAGCCACTCGTTCTGTCATTATAGGTGAAACATCAGTCAGCCACTCGTTCTGTCATTGATGGGTGCAACGTCAGTCAGCCACTCGTTCTGTCATTGATGGGTGCAACGTCAGTCAGCCACTCGTTCTGTCATTGATGGGTGCAACGTCAGTCAGCCACTCGTTCTGTCATTGATGGGTGCAACGTCAGTCGGCCACTCGTTCTGTCATTATAGGTGAAACATCAGTCAGCCACTCGTTCTGTCATTGATGGGTGCAACGTCAGTCGGCCACTCGTTCTGTCATTATAGGTGAAACATCAGTCAGCCACTCGTTCTGTCATTGATGGGTGCAAAGTCAGTCAGCCACTCGTTCTGTCATTGATGGGTGCAACATCAGTCGGCCACTCGTTCTGCCAATGATGGGTGAAACATCAGTCGGCCACTCGTTCTGTCATTGATGGGTGCAACGTCAGTCGGCCACTCGTTCTGTCATTATAGGTGAAACATCAGTCAGCCACTCGTTCTGTCATTGATGGGTGAAACATCAGTCGGCCACTCGTTCTGTCATTGATGGGTGCAACGTCAGTCGGCCACTCGTTCTGTCATTATAGGTGAAACATCAGTCAGCCACTCGTTCTGTCATTGATGGGTGAAACATCAGTCGGCCACTCGTTCTGTCATTGATGGGTGCAACGTCAGTCGGCCACTCGTTCTGTCATTGATGGGTGCAACGTCAGTCGGCCACTCGTTCTGTCATTATAGGTGAAACATCAGTCAGCCACTCGTTCTGTCATTGATGGGTGCAACGTCAGTCGGCCACTCGTTCTGCCAATGATGGGTGAAACATCAGTCGGCCACTCGTTCTGTCATTGATGGGTGCAACGTCAGTCGGCCACTCGTTCTGTCATTGATGGGTGAAACATCAGTCAGCCACTCGTTCTGTCATTGATGGGTGCAACGTCAGTCGGCCACTCGTTCTGTCATTATAGGTGAAACATCAGTCAGCCACTCGTTCTGTCATTGATGGGTGCAACGTCAGTCGGCCACTCGTTCTGCCAATGATGGGTGAAACATCAGTCGGCCACTCGTTCTGTCATTGATGGGTGCAACGTCAGTCGGCCACTCGTTCTGTCATTGATGGGTGAAACATCAGTCGGCCACTCGTTCTGTCATTGATGAGTGCAACGTCAGTCGGCCACTCGTTCTGCCAATGATGGGTGAAACATCAGTCGGCCACTCGTTCTGTCATTGATGGGTGCAACGTCAGTCGGCCACTCGTTCTGTCATTGATGGGTGAAACATCAGTCAGCCACTCGTTCTGTCATTGATGGGTGCAACGTCAGTCGACCACTCGTTCTGTCATTATAGGTGAAACATCAGTCAGCCACTCGTTCTGTCATTGATGGGTGCAACGTCAGTCGGCCACTCGTTCTGTCATTGATGGGTGCAACATCAGTCAGCCACTCGTTCTGTCATTGATGGGTGAAACATCAGTCGGCCACTCGTTCTGTCATTGATGGGTGCAACGTCAGTCGGCCACTCATTCTGTCATTATAGGTGAAACATCAGTCAGCCACTCGTTCTGTCATTGATGGGTGAAACATCAGTCGGCCACTCGTTCTGTCATTGATGGGTGCAACGTCAGTCGGCCACTCGTTCTGTCATTGATGGGTGCAACGTCAGTCGGCCACTCGTTCTGTCATTATAGGTGAAACATCAGTCAGCCACTCGTTCTGTCATTGATGGGTGCAACGTCAGTCGGCCACTCGTTCTGTCATTGATGGGTGCAACGTCAGTCGGCCACTCGTTCTGCCAATGATGGGTGAAACATCAGTCGGCCACTCGTTCTGTCATTATAGGTGAAACATCAGTCAGCCACTCGTTCTGTCATTATAGGTGAAACATCAGTCAGCCACTCGTTCTGTCATTGATGGGTGCAACGTCAGTCAGCCACTCGTTCTGTCATTGATGGGTGAAACATCAGTCGGCCACTCGTTCTGTCATTGATGGGTGCAACGTCAGTCGGCCACTCGTTCTGTCATTGATGGGTGCAACGTCAGTCGGCCACTCGTTCTGTCATTATAGGTGAAACATCAGTCAGCCACTCGTTCTGTCATTGATGGGTGCAACGTCAGTCAGCCACTCGTTCTGTCATTGATAAGTGCCATGCTTTTCCCTACGCTGGAGGCCGTCATTTTGAACAAAAAAATGCATTAAATATTTTATATAATACCTCTATTTTGTTTGGTTTTTGCTCTTTGCTTGAAATGGAAGCGAGAATAATCTTATCTCTCTTCCGAAAGTTTGACAGTTTAATCCGGGAACACTCTGTATAGTATTTATTTAAATATGCCACTCCACATCGTCCAATAGCGTCAAAACAAATCTTAACGAATGTTTCCGGAGAAAACATCATACTATCATACTTTAGTTAAAGGGCCTAAAGGTTCATTTAATGAAAAGTAATTTGGCCTTAACATTAATTTCTGCAAATCATTTGGTCCCAAATGAATTTAGCACAACAACCAAATTGAGGTTGTTGAGTTCGCCAAAAGCAATTCTGCCCTAAAGTCCTTTAGACTAAAACGTAGCTCGAAAGAAAGTAATTTGGCCGACACTTTAGGCAAAATGACGTGTATCCGTCAGTTGCAAGAGTAGACTGAAGAAAGTTGATAACAGATATTCAGAGAGGGGACGAGAGAGAGTTCTAGGCTCTTCCTCCTCCTGCAGTAAAGAGAGTGTTTGAGCCTAACCACATCAATCTGCCGGCGAGATGAGACTGACAAATTACGGAAGAACCAACTTACTATCTGTTCGGGTTGTATGCCTTTTTACTAAGCACGTTAGTGTGTTGGGGATGAAGGATGAATTTAGAGTAATTGTACCCACATTTGCGTGGAGGGAGAGTGGAAACCATCTAGGAAAAAACACCCTTAGTATACTAAACAGGGATTCGACGCCCCATTCTCCCCGTCTTCAGCAGTCCAAAATATTGCCAGAGTGACGCCTTAGACCATGCATTCACAGAAGCGGGAAGCAAAATAATTATTTTATTTATAGTGAACTTTTTTACTAATACTGTCAACAAAAAATAAGTGTGTGAACTAATAAGGCACAGACATTCATAAACGACAGAAACAAAGTCGGTTTATAACGTTACTGGGTTGAGCTGACTGGAATTAGGAGAACAAACATGCGAGGAGGAAAATACAATGTGTTGTGACCAAAATATTAAATTAAATCATTCGTTCCGCAAAGATCTATTCTACGCTTCTATACAAGTTACCTTTCGTTTCCCTCGCATTTAGGTATTTCTGATCAAACACATGTGGGTGGATTTTTGAAACTACGTTCACAAGGACATTCTACACCTCTATATATATATATATATATGAATGTAGGGTTCATTACAGTTAGCACCAGACTCGTGTGCAACATTTGATTGGCCATAGCTCAGTTAAATACTAAATATGTCATTTTGAAGAAGACAATACAAAGTTATATCAAACCCTCGGTGGATCACCAAATAGCGAGGCCTAAGTGAATTTAAGTGGGTCATAAGCTTCGTAAGTTTGGGGGTCATTGTTGAGTCATGCGGTTTTCAAAAATAATTCCAAATGTATTTTCAAATCCCCCTCCACCGGATAGAGAAGTTATCACTGAGCATCTTGTTTCTCATCCGGGTCTGGTCGAGGCTGATGATTCAACTAAATCACCATCTACTGAACAAACCGGCCCCGTCGTGTAGTGGTAGTGTCCCTGGTTCCATTCCGGGTTGGTAACTTGGGTAATTTTCTCGAAAGGGGATCACCACAACATCCACCAGGGTCCGGTTAGTTAGGCTCAATAGTTTCCACTGGTTCCATCCACCCCCTCATACTCACCACCACCACTGATCTAATCGGGGCCTCCACACAGTACATTCGAGGGTCCCCTGGACAACGGTACAACAATACTGAGCTACGAGGGAAGTAACACAGACGCGCAATATTATTATAATTATTATCTAATGAGCTTATTTTAACTTTTATTTACGTATGCCATCAAATGCATACTTTTTATTTCCATTTCACTATTAAAACATTTCTATTATTAATAAACAACAAAATTTTAAATAATGTTGTGAATTTTCAATAGAAAATGTAAGAAATGTACGCACTTAGGTCACGTAATAGCGTTCGTCTTCTAACGAAATAGACCGTCACACATCTCGCTAACCACAACGGGGAACGTCACAAAGTAACGGAATCAAATGAAGTCATGTAAAAAGTAATAAAAAAAAGTTGTATGTGAAATCAATTTTCCAATGATATCAACCTAAATATAATATTTAAAAAATTCAAAAACCCACCTTGAACACCGAAGAACGTTAATATTTAAAATAATGTCATAACAAGGCACTAAGTAGTTTAATACACTAATTAGTTAAGTTTTTTACTATTATAAACTTTCCAAAATGAACAAAATATAACCTTCCACGAGTACCCAACGTATTTTTCATGAAATTCCGGGATCCTGAAATATCTTACACCAAAATACAGTTTTTTAATTTTTTTTTAACTATCTACAATTGAACATTTGCTTTCATCGTGTCTTATATATGATATATTGTATATTTCAAGACATAGAAAAACAAATAAATACTTCTACTCTCTTTACATAAAAAAATTACGATCAAGTTTTTTATTTGTTTTTGTTTTGTGTTTACATTAGATTCAGGAATATAGAAATATGAACGTTGTTATAGCTTATCAGTTTGATGCCAAGGATAATCTCATTGGAGGGGGCGGGGCATGTTGAAGTCATGGATTCCACCATCAATATGTTCAAGAAATGCTGCAATAGTCGAGATAATTGAATAATGAAGATATTTCCTCTGAGAATGAAGAGATGAGGCTTACTTACAGTGTGCAGCACGCCCATGGATCACCACATCACACCACATCACACCACATCACATCACATCACATTACTCGAATACGTCTCGCCCTTATCTGAGTCTGAACAGTAGAGTAGGACTGCAACCGCAGGAAACTAGGGTTAAACAGTCCCGCTGACCTCGGCAGATAAAGCACCAGGCGACAACAGTGGCTGAATCACGCACTAATGGCAGTGACGTCACCAGGCACAAGAGAAACGTGGAGCTGCGGCAGAAGTCGTCATTTGGCCTCAAAATTAACTTCGCGGAAAGTCATTTGACAAAAAGTGATTGGCTAGAGAACGTTTACACTATATTTTGAGAAAATAAATATTCACAAAAAAACTTAGTCCTGTGGCATTATTAATTACTTAAGATGCACAAAAAAAAAGCCAGTCATTAAAATATTTTGATTGGTTGGGTAAATAATTGATCAAAAATGTCACAAATCCTATATTTGCATGGAAATAACAAGTCTATAGATGTATTAATCCATCCAAATGTTATTGTATTCTAGTTTTCATATACTTGGGAGATTGGGTTCAGCTTAGAGTGGTTAGTTTTTTAAATGATTAAATAACACATTTAGTTTGCAACGGAAAAAAGGCAAGATGTTAAAGGTGTGGTTGCGATACCTTGTGAAATATGTGAGTCGAGCAAATGTTTTTTAAATTACTAATTAGATAATAGCGTATGAACCGAACGGGTAGTAAGACGCGGTGCTTACAAAAATAATCTTAGTGTATAGATGGCTGACATCTTTGTTGTATCTATCGAGTATTAATTATAACAATCTTCAGTAAAAACATATCACCTTACTTTTTTTTTAATACAATATTATACTCGTTCTTGAACCATAATCACAATCTAATTTTCTTGCTTAGCATCTTGATTTTTTCCGTAGCTAACTCAATGTGTTTATAATAAAACAAATTAATCAACCAAGCTAGCCTTTCATTAATACATTTAAAGAAAAGTTATTTCCATGCAAAGTGATCTTGTGTTACATTATAGTTATTAATTAATTAATTATTTACTCAACCAATCAACATAATTTAACGGTTGAGCGTTTTCTTTGTTAGTGTCGCCGAGTAATAACGTTTTCTATCCAAGTAATTTGTCCCAAGTTATTTAGCCCAAAATAGAAAGTTAAAACCTTCGAGTATCCTTGGAAATTAAATAATGTTAGGTTTTTTAATCACCGCGTCTTACTACCCGTTCGGTTTACACGCTTATCTACTAATTACGCTAATGGGTTAGGAAATGGGAAGGTTGAATTTATAGGAAGTGAACCCACATTTGCGTGGAGAGAAAGTGAAAAACAACTTAGGAAAAAAACTCACCCGACCGAGATTCGAACCTCAATCTCTCCGTCTTCGACAGTCTAGCTAAGACGAAACTAGCGCGTTAGGCAACCACGCCACCGAGGCGGGTTCCTGTTAGTTGTTTGATGCGAGATACTGCTGCAAAGTTTCTAACATTCACGTAGCCGTATCATTGGCATTTGTCCTTCATTAAAATTAAAATATAATGATAAAGCGATACCGTAAAATACCCTTTTCATAGCAATTCCAAAAGCAAAAAAGTCCCTAAAGCTATGTTAACTAATTCTGCAAATCTTTTTCGAGCTATTTTAATTTATGTACCAACAGTATATTATATCAAAGAATTTTTGTGTAGGAACACCAATATCAGTGAATGTGTTTCCAATCCCGGCAATACTGAAAAGCCAATGACGTTTCCGAGAATTGAGCAAATGAGAAACAACCGCGCCATTGTATAAAATGTATAGGCCTACACAAAAGAAAAGATTATTATTGCATCGAATGCAGTACACCATGTTAAGCAAGGAAGTTCGGCTCTATTAGTTATAATTAATCTTCCCTTTGTTTGGGACAAATATTATTGTATCAAAAACTGTGGAGCTATACAAGTATCTATTTGTTCTATCCATCTACTCACAATTAATTATATATTAGATCAAGGGTGGCCCACGAGGGTCAATATTAAGATTTGTGTCGGAGCCACGGGCCACACGATGTTTTTTTAGCCAATATTTAGGAATATACACGGGTTATTTTAAGATAGTAGTTATATTTGTTTCAAAATCTATTCTATTTGTTAAAAACATTTTACAGATAGAAACAACTAGACCAAACAAGACTAAACACATAAAAAAATACAAAATATTATTTTGAATACCTTTTCTGTAAAACATTGTTGTTAATAAAATTTAATACATGTTAATGAGAACACTGTGGTCGCTCATATGAAGTAACAAGTTCACCAAAGTCAATTTTCAGTGATGATGTTGATATTTTTAACAAGTTCTGAAGGTGGTCACCAGTCAATCGGTTTCTTCCCGACGATTTACCTGCCTTCATGATGGAAAAAGTATATTCACACAAATATGTGCTTCCAAACATGTATGCAATTCTCCTGCTAAATTCACTCAATCCAGGATATTTTTCCCGTGGTACCAGTTCCCAAAAGTCAATGCCCGTCTTTTGCTTGGACTGAAAAAAGGGGTCACTCTGCATATCACATAGTTCCAATTGGAAAGTGTCTTGCTGCTCTGAAATGTCGCACTTTATTGGGTTGTTAAGTAACGTCAGTTGTAACTACAAGTTATTAAAGTGAGAAAATCGCTCATCGAACTGCTCCAAAGCATGTCCAACAGCAGCACACAAAACTTGAAATCAATGTTAGGACTTTCCTCCATCAACTGTTTGCACGAAGAGAAGTGTACGAAGTTTCCATTGGCAAGGGTGGATTTAACAACCTTTTAATCGGATTATGAACCCATCAAGGTGTTTAACTAGATTTGAGATGGTTTGGTTTCGTCCCTGTAGCTTCAGATTAAGTTCGTTCATGTGGTGAGCTTATAGTTTTGCTCTGATCGCTTCTGTGTTAGTTTTCATCTTCACCAAGAAATTATGTTACTTACTTTCTTGAAGCAAAAAATCAGTTTAAGCATTTCCCTTTGCTTAGCCAGCGTACTTCTGTTTACAAGATTAAATTATCATATTCTGCCACCATTTCTGTTAGAAAAGAAAGAAACTTGCGATGAATCAACGATCGATTCCTTCCTTTAATTAGGTTCACGCATGTCATGACGGTTTTAGTTACATCCTCCATGCCCAAAACTTTACCCCAAATAGCTTCTTGATGGATGATGCGGTGCAATGCTAGATAGTTAGTTTCAGCCTTTCTCAGTAAGCCAACTAATCCTATTTCAAAAGCACGCACTGATTTTGCGACATCTGTGACAATGGCTGAAAGTTTCTTGGTGCCACCAATGCTATTTATAGCTTTCATAACGGTATCATAGATATTTTGGCCCTTGGTTGTGTCATGCAGTGATCTCTATACTATACTGGGTGGACATAAACACACCCCTTCCAACGGACCAAATCGTGACGCTAAAGTTTGCCATCTGCTTGCTAGCGAGGGGACAGATTTAACGGTTTATATCAATGTTATTTTGCAAAAATTTGTGTCTGGTGAATAAAAGTGTTTTTTTAAACGAAGTATTATACCCCACTTGACTGAAGACACATTTACATTAAAGGATATATATTTCAGTTTTAAAGGTAATATTGTACAAATAATAAAATCTTTAATATATTAAAATATGTAGCTAACGCCCATGTTGTTTACATTCTGCCAATACTATAATATATTCAAAATCAGTTATTAGCTTATTTAATAGTTCTAGAAACAATATTATATTTAGGGTCACTTAAAACTAAATTACATGTGTTTGAATAACAAACTTTGTGTAGTAGTTTTACATTCAAACTATCATTTAGGTTATAGGGCTTGTAGGAAGTATTACTATATTACAATATATTTAAAGTTGGCTTTCGGCTTGTATATTGCTTTCAGAAACCATATTATATTTAATGTTCGATAACTATAATGAAATAAGGTCGCTAAAAATCTGATTACTTTTGTTCGAATGAAAAACTTTGTGTAGAAATCTTAACGTTCAAACAATCATTTAGGTTATAGGAAGTATTACTATTTTAGCCTAAATCGACTTATTTAAAGAAACAAATCATGAGTGTTGAACCTAATTATGCTCTTTAAACCTTTTATTAGCTGATTTATTTCGTTTAACTAATCACAGATCGACTGATATATTTCATTTATTCATCAAACTTAGCGAACGATGTCGAAATGCAACATTGTCTTGTATGTGTATAAGAGAGAAGGAGATATTCGAAAGTTCTTTTCTCTCTTACACAATGGTGTGCAGACGACATATTGAAAATTTTAGCCGCAGGTGTCCATCCAGTTATGTTATTGAGCTCAATGTTGTCAGGCCATGGCTCCAATGCTAACAACTCTTCATTGATAACAAAGTCTTTGGAAAAAGTTCGAAAGAAAATTAACAATTGGGCTGTACCCGTTATATCAGTGGATTCATCCAGAGCCAATGAAAAATAAACATAATCATTAATAGCCCTTTTAATTTATTTGATATATGTTAGCCTAGTGACAGTTTGTTTTGACAGTGGAACATTTTTAAATTCCCCGAATGCAAGTACCATTTCCACAGAATAGTGTTTTACAAATTCGCCATCAGATACCGATTATTTTGCCTTTACAATCTCTGCACTTAAAACAAACGAAGACAGAGTGAATTTCTTGGGTTGATGTTGGTTTGATAAAAATATATTTCTCTTAAAATGAGATACAATGGTAGCACGTGCTTGCCCAACGTGTTCTTGGTACTTAGAAGGATGGTGTTGGTTATTTTACTTGTGCACAGACAGTACTGGTAAACACACAAGACAATGTAGTTTGTTATCCTTATTGTTTATAAATAGAAACTCTTTCTCACACTTTTCCCGAAATGACCTGTTTTCGTCAAAGATCTTGTTTTTACTCATTGTTCACAGAGTTTAAATTTAATGGACAACGACCACAAAACAATCGTTCGAAAATGACCTTGATTGATGAACAATGCTGATTTAGCATGGACCACGACCACAGTGTGTGCTGCAATCATTTTGGAACACGGAGAAAAGTTGACAAGGCTCTATTGCTCAGCAAATAAATAAAACATAATAACTAAAAGTCTCCTATGAGGGCTGCGGGGTCTGAGGAGGTTTTAATCTAATCTTAATAATAATAATATAATAATAATATTTAATGTTGTAACATTGCGGACACAAGAAAGTTAACCCAAAATTGAAAGGCCGCATGCAGCTCGCGGGCCACTAGGTGGTTACTTCTAGATTAGATTTTAGCGTGTTTGACTATCAAGTTTAAGGTATCAAGATTGATACTCAATTAATCCGGTCGAGAAACCAGTGTGGTTATGGTTGAATTCAATTTAATTGTTATTTCACTTTATTTAGTATGTACACTAATTTTTTTTCTTTGTCCCAGTGACTGAATAACAGACAAGTGTAAAATGAATATTCCCGGTCCATCCAAACCGACAAAGTAACAAGCTTTGTTGGTTAAATCGCCACCAGGACCTACCGGCAAAAAAACTAAAACTCATAAAGAAGATGAATGTGTGATATGTGAGTAATCAACAACATCAGAAGAAGAAAAAATCCCCTACCACAACCAAACCAGGACAACTGTAACAACATTGCAGAGAAAGTACAAGAATTGAATGGTTTGGGGACGAACTATTATGATATCCATGAACAAATACAAGTTGACGCTCTGCCTAGGAAAATTCACAAACCAGGCAAAATTGAAATAGTTGGCCATAAGCTAACACGAGCGATGGATACTCACAGGAAATATGTCCTTGAATCAAATTTGGGAGAAGCTGTTGGAATTCCTACGCCTCAGAAAAAAGAACCACGTACATGAAGTAGCCGTGCAGTTTCGACTCATTCGGCTTGCGTTATTTGTAGCAAAACCTTGGCAGGAAAAACCATCAGAAACAACCTTGATTGAAGAACACCAGCGAAGCATCACAGACTGGAAGCGCTGGACGCTTGGAAAACTATCTCGAAGGCGGTCAATTACGTTGAAAATGAGCAAACCAAGAATAGACTGCAAGCTCTAATTACATTCTGTGACAATGATGGAGGGATACTTAAAGCTGCTGCGTTGGATATTCGATAGCAAAAAGATTGCTGCAAGACATATTGCAGACCAGTGTACAACCAGAATGCGATTGATACCAAAAAAGAACGTCAGCAGTGACTAAAATGGACAACAGAAAAACAAACCGAGGCATTCAATCAACGGTGTCAATATATTGTTGAGTGTTTGGACATTTCCACGCTCAGGGACTTACTACACGATATGTGCACATTCAGAGAGACATGTCGATAACAAACGAAGGCATTATGAACACCTGTGACGACAAGCATGCCCTACGTTCCCTTCGCCAAAAAAATGGAAGCACACTTTGGAGAGGACATTAGGTTCCAGTCGAGATACAGGCGAAACGAGTCACCTAGTCTTTTTTCCTAAGTATGGGGGAAGCATATATCGAAAGTGTTCTGAATAGTTGGGGCACGAACCCCTCCAACTCGATAAAAAAACGTTGCTAAGTTGGCGCTCTCCACCCCATTATTATCGACTTGCTCGGCAGAGCCGCCAATCACAGCCGTTCCGTGCTGCCCTCTACGCGAGGAAAAGATGTGAGCGTGGCGCTCCAAAAGCTCAATCTTAGATCAACTTTGTTTTTTTTATTTATATCCCTACAAGGGGTGCACTAATGCCGGAACACCGTTCCGGTACTGCTTTTTGGGAGAAATAAAAATTTGTCCTTTCACGTAAAATTTGTTTTAACTTAAAGTCTGGCCTACGTTTTATTTTAACATTAAGTAATCATTGTTATCATATTTCTTAATAAATATATTCTCACTTCCAATAGTATGTGACAAAGGACACTGCTGTTGCCCAAATATATCCTACAACACTGAGCAAGCGCTGTGAGTCAGTGACCCGTTTGCTTACGTCCAGGCGACAGCCGTTGTGCGTTTTCGCGGGAGCTTTGAAACCGGTCCGTGTGTGAGGGAAGGCGACCACACATTGTTTTAAATGAGATCTGACAGCCTATCCCGTCGAACCGGAGCCAGCAGCATGCTGCGGCAGAAAGGGTCATCCCATCCAACCGCATCTCGCAAAAACCCATATTGTGACACCAGCCTGCCTCCTACCTCAATACTGATGAGTCATTAGTGGTTGCCGCGTCTCGCGTGTCAGTCGCGACTCTTAGTTTATCTGTAATTTAGTCTGTTGTTAATTGTTGTGTGTGCTTATACAGTACCATTGTGTTCTTGTTAAATGCTTGGTGTTTGTGGATGAACAATATAAGTTATTGATATATAATTGTCATTGAAATCTGCTAATAGTGCTAATAAAAAACAAACAAAAAACTCCTACATAGCTCTTCAGTAGAGGAAACAAACAGTGTTAGTTCTCGCGATGCAAATCCTCTCCTTAAATCTGGCAAAAGCTCGTCTGTGCAGCCTTCAGAAGCCCAAGGTATATGTGTTATTGATAATGTTCAGCCTGTACCGAGCTCATCGACTCAGGATTCAACTATTTCTCATTGGCCTTCCATTTAGACGGACGAAATGTGGGAACGTAAAAAAATGCTTTCCCTTAGCTCGATTGTAGCAACGGGAAACTTGGTTGTAATTTTTGTAGAGAAGTTGCTCAACTTGACGCATTAAAAAAGAGAGCATAAACATATCTAAAGAATGGTGTTCATACTTAGTTACATTGAATGGATCAAGTAAAACCGCTCAACTTACATCTTTGAGAAAAAAATCTTTGAACATAAAAATTATTTTGGTCACACAACAACTGAAAGTATTGTTGCCGAGGCCAAAAAGAGAGAATAGACAAGGTTTTTGATTACTACTTAATAACAAAACGGCCTTGAGAACGGTTTACTTTATTGCAAAAAAATAGACCTTGCACCGACAATTTTGATCTTTTGGATATGCAAAAATTTAATGGCTTGGGTATAGGTGTGGGGCTACATTCTAAAAAAATCGCAATGGCAATAATTTGTCACGTTTCTGATGAAATGAAAAAAAGAATTGTAAAACAAATTTTAGAAGTATCGGGCAAAATATAGTCCTGATAGACGAATCGACCAGTCTTGGCAGTAAGTCCTACTTTGATAACTTATTTGAAGTGTAAAGTTAGCAAAGAGGGCCCTCAATAATTTTTATTCTAAGATCTCCTTGAATTATACAACCAAACCTCTTAAGACCGTAGCAGAAAATCTCTGGGATTGTTAAACAATCACACGGTTTTAACGATAACTAAAAGAAAATTTTGTTGCATTCGCAAGTGACGGTTCAAGGAAAATATCAGGAGTCACAGAAAGATTGCTTGAAAAATATCCAAGCCTTATTATTTGGCACTGTATGAACCAAAGATTGAAGTTGGCTCTGATTGATGCAATTAACGAAGTTGGAGCTGTAAACCATTTCCAAATTTGTATGGAAAAAGTTTACTCCATTTATAGCAGATCACCAAAAAAATCAAAGCGAGTTAGCAGAATGTGTTAGTGAGCTAGATCAAGAAATAAATAAAATCGGGAAATTTTAAGGGACACGTTGGGTAGAAAGTTCATTTAGAGCCGTGTCAGCTACTTGGTACGGATACGTTGGCTTAAACAGACACTTTGACTTAGCCAAGAACAGAAATTCGACAGAGCGAGCCATGTGCAGTGCACTATCAAAACGATGTTCATTCCTTCAGTTATTTCTGGATTTGGCTATAATGTCTGATATTTTAGCCGAGTTGTCGATGCTGTTAGAATCCTTGCAAAATCAATAAGCTACAGTAATCTATGGTGACAGACTGATAAAGACAAGTATGCGGTTTTTCGAGGCTTTGAAGGAAAGCCTGGTACTAAAACTTAGAAAACGAAAATTGCCATCAAAGAAGGAACATTTAGCGGAGTTCCACTCATTGAAAATCATAAAATGCCAACCATCAATCATCAGCAGTTAATAACAAGTGTCATAATAACTTAAAAAGAAGAATGTTTACCACAATTTCTAGCCACGAACTCTGTGTGAACTAAAACTGCTGAAACCCGATCAGTAGCCTATTGATAAACCTGCAGGCTTTGGCGAACCGGAGATTGAGAAGTTGTGCAGAAGGTTTAAATTAAGTATACTCAAAATCAACCCCCTGAAGTTCAGCCGATTGTGAATGATGATTGAATCTAATGAACCTCATTGTTACACCCACTGTACTAGACTGACAATGCCATATGTGTCAAGTTTGATGTTTGTTAAACTGCACGGCCCAAAATTGACAGACTGGGATCCAGAGCGATATGTAAAAACATGGCTCCGAAACCCCTGGAGTGCAGACGATATCAGAACAAAACTAGAAAAACCGACCATTTTGGTGAATACCAGTCCATTTGCTAAGTTTTCGTAACTATGTGGACATATGGGCGAATCAAAACTGCACTATTTCAATGAATAAATATTTTGTATGCTGATGTTTCAACTATTAAATGTTAAGTTGTTCAAATGTTCAAGAATTAAATGTTTTTGTGGATATTGAAATTGTTTGGTTTGATATCTAACCCTCACGTCACCTTTATTGATATGTTATTAGCAAATTATGAGCCGATAAAAAATATAACATAAATTATACAAATCAGACCGCACGAAAATGGCCCTTGCTTTTGGATATCAGTAGGCAAACGGCAACAAAATAAGTCGCTAATAATCCCATTCACGAAAAAAGTTAAACATTGTACATCAAAAAGATAAGTTTTCTTCTTATCAATGTAAACATCGAAATGAATGTGCATTTTCCATAATATTGTCATGTAGCCAGCCGCCTGTGGCTGTTGCGGTCTGCTATAATACAAAATCAAATGTTCCTGTATTGGAAAAATTACGAGTGCACCTCTGATCCCTACCCCAACTAGGGACTCTCTTTGAGCTACTCAGTAGTTTGGGTGATACTATATGTGTATATATTAATAACACAAAGAAACAAATCAAATATAATTATTTGTTTCTTTAAGTTAAAAGGGATGGCTTATATAGTTTGCAAATGAAGAGACTTCCAACTTTCCATCCACAAATAATAATCCTTGAGTCGGGTAATTGTTTATCTTTTGGTAGGAAAAGCAATCCTAATCGTTCATAACTAAATAAGTTTATTTATTTATATATATATATATATATATATATATATATATATATATATATATATATATATATATAATTTAATTAAATTAATTGTGTGGTTATACAGTTAGGGTGATTCATGTTTGTAAGTTGGCAGTGAGAATTTCGGACAAAGGTGATTTTGCATGTTGGCTAACTTCAGTGGGACGCTTGACTTGGCGTGACCCGGTAGTGCCAAACGTGTGGCGAAAAAAATTGTGTTACAGTTAATGGAACAAAGGGGCTCAAGAGTGTCCGTGATAGGGAGTGGTGCGTTCCCACGATTCAAAATCCTCCTGGTACCTTGGGAGAAACAAGGAATAACCACGAGAGATATTGAGGATGGTGAATAATTATTTCACCTTGGATTTCTATGACGCATGTTCTGAGGTGATCAATCACAGGAAAGGTTTACGTTGTTGATTTATTTTATTGTTGTACTTGGAGTCTGGAAAGCCGTGTGTTGAGACAGTTATCCCAACAGGCTACACTGAGTGAAACTTATCGCTGGCCGAGGTAGAAAGGCACTGAATAAATTTGCCCATGTGAGGTGTTGGAGGCGAAGTGATGGTCGTTGAATGGTTAAACGTGACCACTGACAAGAGGACCTCAGGTTTCCGGTTGTGAGGGTGGCATTTCAAAACACTTCAGAGCACTTAGCTTTTTATGACTTCAATGTCTCTTAGTTGATAATTTTTCGTTTGGGTAAAGTGTTAAAGTTTTGATTTGTGTTTTAAAATAAATGTTGGTGTATTATTATTTTTAAATGAAACAGTTTACTGAGCTATTTGTTATTTTGTATCAAGGTGTGCAGGGCGTGAGAGAGCCTATATATGTAGATATACAGGTTCTCCTTCTCTACCTCTGTATACAACTTTTGTAGATGGTCGCTTATGTCTCGCCTAGTGGTCCTGTAGAAGAGGATATATGTCACTACCGATGCGTATGGTACCTGCTCGGAAGTTTATGTAAACGAGCATTAGACTGTCTTCGCCACCTGCCGATAATGACAGCTCTCTAAAAATCCTGTAAGAGCACCTCCTCGTGGCAGCCCCTGGGCAATGTTAACGGACTGGGCCCGTCATGACTCCAACGGGTCATCTGTGTGTGGGAAGGGGGAGGTGTACATCTCCCTTCTCCTTCTCGACACACACTAAGCGGTTAGTAGTGCGTAACTGCGAGAGCGGGGATAGCTGGTCAGGGCAACGCCGGGCAGTCTGGTCTCGGGAAGGCCGGCTAGGCGGTGAGGGCGGCACCGAAAGGCGGAGGTCTGGGGTCTTGGATGGAAAAGGCGAGGGGGAGTATGAGACGGGCTGTTTGGAGGCTGAACTCCTCCCACCATCCGGTCCTAATGGAGGAGGGTTTCTCCCAGGTATCCCAAGGGAGACTGGAATGGCAGAGGTAGTACAGTCAACTCTCGATTCTACGACCTTTCACGGTTCCCTGGAAAAGGGTCGTTATTTCGAAGGGGTCGTTATTGGAATTTTAACAGATTTTGTTCCACCCCTGACCTTCATACGAAAAAAATTGCATTTTTAAACAACAAATAGCGTGGGTCATCAAAAATCGTTCACAAAATCCAACCAAAAACATAATCAAATCAAAATAACAATGTTAAACAATAGCATGGGCCGTCAAAAATTGTTCACAAAATCAAACCAAAATAGTAACCAAATCTAGAATCGAAATAATAATGGCAAAATCAAGCCTGGCGCGTGATGTAGCGGCAGTCGCGCGCGGGGAAACATTGTCTTGCTTGTGGGAGGGGGTGGATTGAGTCAATTGCTATTGGCTGGCATTGATGAGGTGGTGTCTATTTTTATACCTGACGCATCCCAGTTACTAGTAATACAGCACTCACAAAGATAATTGCAACGCAGCGACCTAAATAAATGCAACAAACACATTTTACAGCCGATTTCCTTAAACTTTTCAACCTTTTTTCCCCCACATTTTTCACGGTTCCCCAAAAAAGGATCGTTACTTCGAGAGGGACGTTATTCCCGGGGTCGTAGAATCGAGAGTTGACTGTACTCGGTTTTCCGGGTAACCTAGTACCCGGAATGGCACTCATGGGCTTTGGACGGGGACGCGGCAGTTGGCCTAAAATCATTTGGCCTAAAGTCGTTTGGCCTAAAATGTAAATTTAAAACCTTCGATTATCTTCGGAAAGTAAAAAGTACTGTTAGTTGTTTCATCTGAATATAGATAGCACAACTGATGCAAGGTAGTTACAATATTTCTAAAAACATTGACAATATCCTACATACAACTAGATCAGTAGTTCACAAAACACTATATCACCTTTTATATATTTTAGATTTCCTATATTATTTCCTTGTTAATATATCTCACGGTCATAAAGTTAACGAAAAACAATAAGAAAACACCATTATCAACACCGTTTACGCGCGGTAAAGTTATATGCGTACATTCAAATTATGGGGACTTTTGACAACTTTTTCCGAAGGGCAAAATTAAAGTGGAAACCAATATTGAACCCACCCCCTTTAAATTTGTCTGAAGTGACGCCCGATTTTCGTTTAGAGTTACTGAGATTTATATGAACTTTTTTTTATCTATTGTATTAATAATTAATATATATATATGTATATATATGTATATATATGTATGTATATATTATATATATATAATAGTGACGCATTAAATAAATGTTGCCAGTAAATATTACAATGTTCATATATATATGTATATAAATAAACTTAAATTATGATTTTGACTAGATCCTTAACTCTATTATTATTGTTAGAATTATTATAACTCTTATTATATAAAATTAGTAGTTATTTTTTTTCAAACAGTGTAACTATTTTTATTACGGTGATATTATTAACAACATGGGGTATGTTAGCACAATAAGTCCCTTGTTTAAAAACTATATACTAATTTCCCTCCTAGTAATTAGCAAAGCATTCTCAGGATTTATTTCAACTAATACTCTATTATATATATATATATATATATCTATATATATTAGAGTATTAGTTTATATATATATATATATATATAACTAATACTCTAATATATATAGATAAGAGCAATAAAACCCGTTGTGCAAAAAATACAACAGATTTTATGGAATTGTCGTTGGTCTTTTTTTAAGTCTTCATAAAACGTAAAAATAAAAAATGTAGAAGGGTTTACAGGATGATAACTTCCCAGGGCAAGAAAAACGTACGATGTAAGCAAGTGGACCTCCGAAAAGCCAATGGCTACAGCAGAGGCCAGAGGGATAAATCTGACGAACTTAGATTAGTAGAAAATATCTCGCCGCTAGGATCCCCTAGCTAAGCTGGAAGAAAACCAGGCAGTGGTTATGTAAAGATTGTAACCAGCTGTAAGTTTCCTTTCTGAAGGTGTGATACATTTAATCACAGGAAAACGCCAACCAATACAAGTGAGCCTATCAATGTCTGTACACAACTTGACTGGCAGCAAGGAACTTATTGCTGTCCTTAAAAAATTTGAGAGTTGGCATTTCATATGACGTAATTGATGAGTTAACAGCAGTGGCGTTACAGGAACACAATAAGAAAATAATCAAATGGGTTTAGACGTCCTATTATACCCACAACAAATTGCATCAGGTCATCCGGGAACAGTTTTAATGGATAGTGACGATTTTTAAGAAGACGGCCTAACAGGTTCCGAGACTAGTTAATACAGGAACATTATCTTGGTGCAACCAATATCTTCTCACTGTGAAGCAGGTACTGATCGAACAGCATTAATTATCCCAACGTTTGAAGTCAGAAGAACTCTAGTCTGTCATGTTGTCAAAAACTCAAGCCGCAATGGCGTACCAGAGAGGGTGGAATCCGGTGAATAAGCAGCAATAGTACACCGAGTGGTTGCTCACAAAAAATCTCAGGTGTATTCACTATGTTAAAAAGACAAAACAAATATATCAAAGTGTGATTCAAGTGGAAAGGGAAAACCCCTCATTGTATACTGGTTACCTACCATTGCAACCTTCTACGTGATATTGACAAGTGGAAAACATATGTCAAAACTTATTCACAGCCACCAAGCAAAGAAGTTTACAAAGATGTGTTACATTGGTGTCAATGAGTTGCGGAACACAAGAAAATGCCACTAATTACACTTGTTGGTAATCAAGCAGTATCTAAATCTAATATTATTATTATTATTATTATTATTATTAGCACCGCGTCTTACTACCCGTTCGGGTTATAAGCACTTACGCTAATGTGTAATGGTAGGGTGATTGTGAGATGAAATGGAGGACCTACAGTTTAACGTGGAATCCGAACCACGGTGGCGGCCTGGCATTCCTCACATTCACAAGATATCTTGTCAGAGGCGAAGGAAGGGTTTGGTACTAAATCTATTGAAAACTTGTTACCTTCTCATAACGGGCCCCTCGTTTGGACGCCAATTGTTATGTTCTTATAGCTGGTCCACGTTGGGCCGCCAATTGCCACCTTACGTAATATTTTTGATGATAAATGACCCACGTTTGGAAGTCATTTATAACATTACGGGATTTTTACTTGTTTAATTGTCCCGCGGTTGTTTCGTCATTTGTTACGTTATAAAATAGTTATTACTCCCCGACATTGGGCCTCACTTTTTATGATAGAAATAACTAACGTCAAATAAGTGTTTGATATTGGTTTATTCCAGTGGTTCCCAACCTGGGGGCGATCGCCCCCAAGTGGGCGATTTGGGTTATCAGGGGGGCAATAAATAAGTGGGGGCGATGAGTATTCAAAGGAGGAAAAATTAAAATAGTACTGTACAGTAGAAGTTGCCGGGTAGCACGAGTCACTGGCTATTCTCAGCCGGCGAGTTCACAGCACTCACCCCTCTTCACAGTCCCCCACCTGTTGTTGTTCAGCGCGGCCGACTGGTGACTCAACCCCTCCCCTTCATGCCAACACAACACACTTGCCATTGACCTACATTCGTCTTCAGTCTTCACTAGCCTTTGTGTGCCTCACCATAAGTTTTTGTGCGTGTTTTTTCTGTTTTTGTGCGTTTGTTTTGAAGTGTAGAAGTTCATGCACAATGGATTCAAAGAAGTGTCGTCAATACTCAGCTGAGTATTTAAAATTCGGTTTTATCACGTCACTGCAAAATGTGCAGTTTCCACATTGTCTTTTGTGTGATAAAACATTTACTAGTAATGAAGCCATGAAGCCTTCGCGAATGAAAGATCATTTATCAAGAGTACACAGTGATAAAGTGAGTAAAGAACTTAGTTATTTTCAACACCTCAAAGCTAAAGCTGTTAAACGGCCTAATGTGAGTGAATTATTTAAAAAACGAGCAACCGATCTTGACAAAGGTCTTCTTGCTTCTTACGAGGTGTCTTTATTGATCGCTAAATGTGGTAAACCTCACACAATTGGCGAAACTCTTGTTTTACCGGCTACCAAAAAAATTGTTGAAATCATGCTAGGCGAGGGCCCTTGTAATAAGATAAGTCAATTGGTTCCTTTGAGCAACAATACTGTTTCCAGGCGAATTGACGAAACGGCCACAGACGTTGAATCCAAACTCACCAATTTGTTGAAAAAAAGTAAATTTGCATTGCAGATTTATGAATCAACTGTGATTGATAACAAAGCAATTTTATTAGCATAAGTGAGGTTTATCAATGAACAAAAGGAAATTACCGAGGAAATGCTGTTTGCTAGAACTTTGATCACTGATACGAAGGGATCGTCGATTTTTAAAGTGGTACAAGATTATTTTAAGGAAAAAGAGATTCCCCTAACAAACGTGAGCGCTTGCGCAACAGACGGTGCTCCTGCCATGTCAGGTCGTCATGCTGGGTTTCTAGCCCACCTTAAGAAAGAAGTGCCAGAGGTCAGCACTATTCACTGTGTCATTCATCGTCAACACTTAACTGCGAAAAAATTGAGTGGTGTCCTGCATGAAACCCTACAACTGGTCATTACTGGTGTCAACAAGATCAAAGCTAATTCCCTCAATGACCGTCTGTTCCGACAACTTTGCGATGAAAATTATGAGGAATTCAAACGCTTGCTTCTACATACGGCCGTGAGGTGGCTTTCCAAAGGAAACTGTTTGCGCCGTTTCTTCGAATTATTTGACACGGTTACTGAGTTTCTCGACACGTCTGATCCTGTTTTAAGTGAGAATTTGAAGCAACGCAAATTGGAACTTGCGTACCTTACAGATATTTTTGAAAAAATGAACGAAGTCAATATAAGGCTTCAAGGAAACCAGATGAACCTTATCAAGGCCAAAGGAATTATTTCATCATTCATCGCCAAGTTTGATATTCACAAGGTAAATATTGGCCGTAAAGAGCTGATTCAGTTTCCGACCCTTAAAAAGTGTTCAGTGTCAGCTTACGGGACTCCTGAACTCCCAGATGACAAAATCCTAATTTTTACTGATCACCTTGACCAGTTAAAAACTGACATGGAATTAAGATTTGAAGATTTGACCAAGTTACAAATTCCTGATTGGATTCTAGATCCATTCTCGTTTGAAGCTGTGGATAAGCTTGATAACTCTTTGCAGACAGAGTTTCTAGATCTGAAGTATGACTGTGAGGCGAAAATCATTTTCAAGCAGAACGGTTCCGAGTTAGGCTGGGTGAAGATTATGGACACTTATCCACAACTGTGGGGAAAAACTGAACCACTTCTCATCTCGTTCCCGTCAACATATTTAGTTGAAAAAGGATTTAGTTCTGTTGTCCAGCTCCTCACAAAACAAAGAAATAAGTTGGACTTTTGCCTCAAAGGAGACTTGCGCCTGAACTTGACGAACATAAAGCCGGATATTCAAGCTTTAACTGAAATCCACCAAGCACAAGGCAGCCATTGAAAAGGTAAAATAAAATAAAACAATAACAAATGTTCAAACTTTCTTTTATTTTTTCAAATTTTAACTGTCAACGTTCTTAATTTTTCCAGATTCCAATTTAAAAATGAAAACACGTACTCCTGTTTTTTAAATGTACATCAATGATCTTAGTTAATTATTTCACTTCTTTGTTATTTAAAAAAATCTGAAAAAAATGTAATTTTTTTTCTATTTTATTCAAGAGTGACCGTATAAAACTGCTTTGGTTGTTTTTATATACGGTGGTAAAATTGTTTATAATAATAAAACTGCTTTATTATTTACACCTTACTTCAAATTCAAATTACTTAGGCATACAATGAAAATGAAAAGGGGGCGATAGGTGTTAGTCAACCTCCAGAAAGGGGAGATGGGCCACAAAAGTTTGGGAACCACTGGTTTATTCAATGATAATTATTGATACTTGGATAAAAAAAAATTACCATGTTGCACACAATCTAGACGAGCGCCTAACACACGTCCGTCCGAGACACTGACTGGCATCACAGTGAGCTCTGAGATTACACCACCCTTGATATAACTCAGCCTAATGGAACTTACTAGAATGTTTAGTTCGCGAAAACGTATAGAAGCATACAGAATGACCAAGAACCGGAAAATGCCTCAAATTGAACATTTACAATGTTCTGGGTTGTTCCAGAGCAGGAAGCTAATTTTAAAAGACTTTTACATTGTAATTTTGACTCAACTTTACGTCACACACTGAAGTTAGTTACAGAAGCTGATGCCTCCTAACTTAGGGCGTGAACTTAAAAAGAAGAAATTACTAGTAATTTCCTCATTAGAATCTGGTAACTATCATATCTGAATAATTTAGAAGAAGAGTTGTTTTAAGCGCCAAGAAATAAAATATAAATTTCAAATAAAAATAAAATATATAATTAAGAGGAGAATATTGTCAATGCTTTCAAATATTTTTTGGGGTCAAATCAGGGACATTACAGACTATCTATATGAGGATGAAGATAGGTGGCCTTTCATAAAGGGCATGTTAGGTGGATTTCACACAAAGATGTCATACCTTAATGCTGTAGGAAAAAGACCGACAAGAAGTGCTATCGAGGAGCTGGCTGTTGCTACAGGTGTTGTTACTGCTGACAGTATAAACCAAGCATTATCTTTAAAACACTACAACAGAGCAATGCGTCTGCACAAAAAATGTTAGCAGAAGCTTTACTAAGTATGCTGATTCAAAGGAGGGGACTGAATTGTATCCATTCCGATAGTTTTGTAATAAACTGCTTTTGTGAAAATCCTGAATTGTATCCACTGGAATTATATCCCCCAAAACTGGAATTGTATCCCCTCGGAATGGTATCCATTCCGATAGTTTTGTAATAAACTGCTTTTGTGAAAATCCTGAATTGTATCCACTGGAATTATATCCCCCAAAACTGGAATTGTATCCCTCGGAATAGTATACATTCCGATAGTTTTGTAATAAACTGCTTTTGTGAAAATCCTGAATTGTATCCACAAATGGCCAACTTGAGTTTTAACAGAAGGAACGTTTAACGTAAAAGCTTTGTCACAATTCTGGTAGAGGGCAGCAGGATGGAATCTTCTTAACTTACTACTTGTATACTAGAGTGCAGACAAATCCAATCAAATTATTTAAATAAGTTTAAGTAATTATTTGAAATTCGTAGACTCATATAAGGCTGCCAACATTACATAGAATATTAAAAAGCATAGCGTTCTAAATTATTTATGATTTCCAATTAAGAGGATATTCGTATCCTAAATCAGCCAGTCCTGCTCGATTATACACTTTAGCCCAGGGGAACAGAAGTTAAACGTATGGACATTAGGAGCACCTTTTAGAAAATATAAACAAATTGTTCGCAGTCATCATTGATAAGATTTTACTCTATTTCACTGCTATTTATAGATATTGACTATCTTTGTATTAATATTATCACTGTTCACCATAGTTTTTTATTTTTTTCCTTGAAGATGATTCAAAAATTCATTTGTAATCAAATCAATATATGTGAATTTAAATAACCTTGTCATTAGTGCTCTAATTCTCTTTTCAAGTGGGCCGTTAATGTATTTTCTTAAAAACGAAGTATTCATTCTTTTTAAAGATTGCAGTGCATACTAGAAAATTAATTTGCAACCTTTTTTAACATGTAAGATTTTTTTTTCGGGTCAATATATTTTAGAGCATGTATCGACTTCTATAATTTTAAAGAGAGAAATCTTTTCTTTTATTTGGCAACAGACTTTAGCCACTATGTTAAAAAATAATTATTCAAAATCTAGCTTTAATTTATTCAAATCTAATAAGAAATGAGACACTTTTGATGAATTCTGGCAAGAATTTTATTAATGTAAATTGGCAGCACTGCTTTGCTTATGTCCTATGCTCAGTGAGCTCTAGTGATGGGGAGAATCGAGTAAAAGTAGTCGACTACACCTTTTGTGTATCATAATCGGCTGTACTCGATTATTCCAGAAATACTCAAATAAAAGTAGTTGGGACTTGTTCTTTTAGTTGCTCCTTTTTCTTTATCTTCAGATATAATATACAATATTGGATGGTATGTTTAGCGTGTTAATTAACTACAACATCTTTTTTCCCCATAGAGTTCAGTCATACTCTTATCAGCGCACGATTTAGAACCACATTCAATCCCCATTCGACATTTTATCGATAATACATCTATGACCATATCGGGAATGGAACTCAGGACACCAGGCCTGAATGGCACACGCACTACCAACTGTGGTAGTGTTGTGAAAGAGTGTAATAATCCTTAGATCGACCCCCTAGTGAGGGTAGCAGGTTTCTTCAGTCGGAAGTAAATAAATTGTACGGTAGTGTATTTATTGTGGCCGCACATAAAAAACACTTTGAAAAATTTAATATTGCCTTGGCAATTGCAAACACAATACAGTCTATTGAACTATACGAAGAAGTATATTATTAATTTTGATGTGAATGATAAGAACTGACATAATTCAGAGCTCAACATCACAACTGTCTAAGAGTGACACGCTCTTCAAGATCGTTTATGGTGCCAATCATGATAAGCACTTTGCAACTTAAAAACGCCATCATACATAAGTTAATATGTTCCAGAAATAATCTCGAACTATTATTTTAATATCAAAAACATAATATAGGTATACTCATTTAAAATTAAAATAAAAAAGTTTCTTACGAGACAACTTTTTCATATTTTCCTATAAACATTTTTAAGGGGTATGAAAGTTCCAGTTTTGGGGGATATAATTCCAGTGGATACAATTCAGGATTTTCACAAAAGCAGTTTATTACAAAACTATCGGAATGGATACCATTCCGAGTGGATAAAATTCCGCTCCCCCATTCAAAGATGTGTTGAAAATCACCCAGACCTACTTAACGGTTTAAAACACGTGGTAGATATTACAACAGAACAAAAAAGTTAAGACTTTGTTGCATCAGCATTTGTAGCATTTGGCTACAATTAAAGAAGATACAAGTCGGAGGGAAAAAAACAACTTACCCCATTTCACTGTCCAGCACTTCTTGACATAGATATAACTTTATTGAAACACATACATATTAATGCAATTACATTAATCCTAACTCTATGCTCCAATACCTATATTTTAACTTGGAGCTTATTATTCTCTATCAGCTTAACTCTTGCCTACAATTATATGTCCTTTTTGCTTAATATAAGTTGTTGTTTTTTAGACATAGATATAACTTTAACTTCTTGACAACAGTTTAGCGAGACAATGAAAAAACAGCAGAGCATAACCACGCCGCTTGACGGACTGACCAAGCTCACATAGGTTCAAACGGCGGCCACTAGAGGTCTGAGAACATTCTAGCACTTTGGGATTTGTTATCGAAGCTATGTTTATCTCGCGTATCCCCTCCTTTGTGATCCTAATATGTTCCCCTCTCTTGTTCCTTCCTTTCCATGTTTCTCTGGGTTTTCAAGATATATAATGCCGACACTCTTGGACTTGACTCTGGATAAGGAATACGTAGCCGTGGCCACAACTATTTAAAATGTAAGAACAAATTTATTTTTGGCTTAAAAGATTTTTTATGTAACTGTTTCTAAATTCACATTTCGTCCTTTTGTAGTTAATTTTCATGAGTAAATTAATAAACTTTAAAATCATAGACTAAAATTAAATTTGATGATGATATGAAACTATTCATAGACTATGATATTGAATATTATGGTTTGGTCTGGAAGATAGATTAAAGAAATCTTGGTAATAAGGTCTGATTTTGTGGTTTGTTAATGAATATTACTTTAATGAATTTTCATACTATATTTTACAATAATGGGAAAGAGTATCTTGTTATTTGAAATTACTCTTGCGAGTTATTTGATTGAAGATTTGTCTTATAAAATGGGAATATTAATATGAATTGAAGTCTTTTTGTAGAATAATGACTGATGATAGAAATCTAGATGACTTATTTTTTAATCCTGTCTGGTTCAAATAATTGTTTATTCACATATATGCGACTTGTGGATAGGGATATAAATTTGTAAATAGTGTTTTTTTACAATGGGCTATATAACATAAGTTTTTTTATGGAAACTGATGGTTAAAGTTATTTGTTTTCTTTTGCAAATTTTCAAATGTTATGATATATTTTAACTTTGATATAATCTTTATATTTACCTTTCATATACATGATTATATTATATATTTACACACTCTAGGACTATCGTAGTTATTATTTTTTTGGTTATACCATCATATATGGTTTTATCTGTTAAAATACATATACACATATATTTAATTATTTTTTCTATGAATAAATATCAAAAAATTTATTTATTGGTTTTTCCCTTAATGTTACCAATAGTTTAGCATACCCTTAGGATATTTGCTTATTTGTTTATTTATTGAGTTGCGTGCTCTGAGTTACAGGTGTCTGTACTCACGACAATTGGAACAATTACTCAAACGACTCACTCCGATTGTGTTAATAATTTTTTTTTTTAACTATTTGAGCCTTCTATTTTGATTGGTTAGTTAAAGAAGGTTAACAAATTCACAGATTTGATGTTTCAATATAACTGCGTCTCAATCAGATAAGGCAAAATTGTTGCTCTCTTACATAATTGACATGGAAGTCCTGTTTCAGCACTACCACTGTAAGGAGTGGAGTAAGTTTTGAAGAAAACTTAGATAGTTGTAGCAGAATGCTTCTTTTACTAGCGGAATGAGGCAATATAAATTATCTGTGCTACCTTCCTCTTGAATACTGGCGAATATCCACCTTGACAGAAGACGAGAAGATACATATGGCTTCAATATATACTCATTCTCACTGACTAGCAAGAGTTACAGGAAATTACCTCTTGACCAGGTCATTGAAATAACCATGAACAAACCGTCCAAGAACCGACGAAGTGGTGGCTGGGTTGGATTATCCAAGACTGCTATTAACATACTAAGCAGACCTACTATGTTGTACGTGAGGGAGCAATTGCAACAAACCATATATGTTAAGAAGCCTCTTTACCAATACCCATCGAGACTGAACAAAAAGGAATGGGAGGCGGAATAATCGGGCCTAAGTCAACCAAATCTTCGCTTAATTTGCACTGGACAGCCACCGACGGAGCAAGTAGTCAAGAGTCTGCACACACCCATGACGAGGGTAATAACATGGTAGAAGCAATATTGGACAGACTTTCTTCAGGAACTCAATCGCTGCACAATTCCCTCACCAAAAGGAAAAGCGACAAAGACTGTCCACTGCAAAGCGCAAGCAAATACTGAGGACATTGTTGGACAATGCTGCAATGAAGCAAGTCATCGATCTCTTAGCGAGTGGAGAAACACTTACATTACTCGACTGAATATCATGTAATATAGAAAAACAAGTCTGCTTATCCCTTTTTACAGCTGACTGTGTGTTCCATAAAGCATATTCATTGAAGGGAATGTTAAAATATTTGTCAAGTCTGGTGACTTGGAATGGATGCAGTATGGAGGAAGGTGAAAACAGTATAGCCATGAGGAAGGAAGCTTATTGAAGTGTGGAGGGGGATTACTGACAACAGAAATAATCCCGAATGAGCTAAGAAAGAGGTTTGCCAAGTGTTTTGTGTGGTGACATATGGATATGAGATGTGAACAATCAGAAAGAGAGAACGAAAGTATTTGGAAGGTTTCAAAATGTCAGAGTGAAGAAGGTGAAATGTATGGACAGGGTGAGTCATGAGGAAATGTTGAGGAGAGTAGGAGAGGAAAGGAGCCTGATAAGAATAATAACGAAAGAAAAAAGTCCAGGTTGGTCCACACACTACATAAGGATTGTTAAATGAAGAGGATCTTGGATAGGAGGATGGGGGGAAAAGCTACAAAAGGATTAAAGAAGAGATGTCCAGTTTGTACCTTTCTCAGGACAGAGCCACAGAAGAGGAAGAAAGCTACTAGCAAATATTTGTAATCACAAGTGAACTTTTACAATTTACAGGTGTCATGTGTTTGGTTTCATAAAGGTTCTTGTAGCTTACAAATACTTGTAAATCAAGGAGTATTTTCTACATGTATCAACATCGAAGTAATATACTTTGTATTAACAATGTTTTTGATATTTTTACAAAAATAGACAAATAGATAACATTTATTAGTCACTTGTATGAAATATTTAAAGGTATGATGAACATTATATTTACATACTCTGGTGGGTTAGGCGAGGGTATTATTGAGGTTAGGAGACAGCCACGTAATTTCAAAAAATAGAATTAATATGCACTTGGTCACATTATTTGACAATGAATGATTCTGAATGAATTGCCACAGGACATCTCGAACATAGGTCAAATTCTTACTAAAGACACTGTAAAATAATAGACTTCAACACATAATTTCACTATACTTTCTTTGGTAATTCTATCCGAAAAGACTCCAAACTAAACATCTTTATTTCCATGTTTTTTAATAACAGCTATTTTGTTCTCTAATTGTTGCAGCAGCCTATAACTCATTTTCAATATTGCATGTATTTTGCTATTGCAGACTGTGTTGATATTTATCCTGTGAATAAAACAGTTGAATTGTGGATAATTACTACATGTGCATCAACATTTAAAAGTAAATCTATTTTTTTTTTATGAAACCCATTATACATACTATTTGTAAAACATTCACTTGTAAATTGTAGACTTGTACCTTTATGACATGCATCTTGCTGACTTCACCAAAGAAGAACTGGTGCTGGTATACAAGGGCGTTCCACCGACAATCTGTACAGCTCTAATTTTATTTGAAGGTTTGGCAGTGCTCCTATTTGACTTATTGTTCAATTGATATTTTTGTTCTTTGTAAACTGATTACTAATTTAAATAAATGAACTTGTTGCGTTGTGAACACCATTTCATCAATGAGCTGGTGTGTTCTTTACGCCCCTAGTATCGAGAGCCGGGGCTGCTTCATCGCCCACATTCGTGAATAAGTCATGCTAAGAGAGGTTCACCTAGTCTCCGCCAGGGACACCACCATCAAAAAGAGCTCTAGAAGGATTTCCTGTCATCTTCCTTTTTTGTGAAATATAGGGATAACACCTGAGAATATACAGACAATACCAGTTCTTATCACTGGATTATCTTGGGATAGCTTCGATTAAAACTTGGATACACTTTCCAGGAAAGGACGAGTCTTGTTGGATTTGACTTCCAAAATAGGGCAAAATGTGTCTTACAAAGAAAGTGAAAATGTTACTGAAGACCTGTAGCTTTCTGAGAACCACAGATAAATTCCAGAGCCTTTCAGAGTGTCGCCAAAACATTAGAGCTATATCCCAAAAACCTAGTTTATCAATAATCTTTGTTCTTCAATAGCAAAGTATCCTTTAGCGAATATTTGGGAGAGCTGCTTCCAATGGGGTTTTATTTGGATGATATCTGTTGAGTGGTGTAAAAACACCCCAATGTGGGTATTTTGGAATTAAAAACCAACTGTAGACACCTTACTAACCCAAAATATTGGGTACATGGAAAATTTGAAATTGCCACCAATCAGACTGGATATTACAACGGTAACACTCAAATTGACTAACAGGAATGAGATATTATGAAGATACTAATGAGAAGGAAGAGGATACATGCTAATATTGATTAAGAGGAATGGAGGAAATTAAATTTATCGGAGTGTGAAAATCACACCCCAACCTGTGGTAGAGTGTTGATTATCTGGGGTTCCATTAACCGGGGCAGTAAGAAATTACTTAATTTTTTAATATCAATTCAAAATATTATTTAGTAATATTTCAATTATTATTCCTGCTACCACGCGAATGTACATAGTGACAAGTTGCAAATTTGTCTCGAACATACAGGCAATCATGATGACTCATCGTTATCAATTGTTTACTTTTGAGACAAAGAGGGCAGCAGTAGCATGTCTGTTGTCAGTTTGTGTTTTTGTATCTCATAACAGGTGCATGCACTGCTATTTTTTTTAACTCCTAGTGAACACGTCTAAACATAAAACAGTTATTCTTACTATAGAACAAAAACTTAAGATAACTAGAAAAAATTAAAAAAGGGTTGACAGTGAAGTTGTTAATAAATGATGTTTCTAAATAATTTATTCTAAACTTGTTTTGATAAAGTTATTCTTTATTAAATATTGAGAGACAAACATTTAGCTAGATTAATATAAAGCTCAGTTTTAACATGTAATAATTAAAACACTATAGCTTTTAATAAGGTTCTATGAAAAGAGAATATTCATCAATATTATTATCCACAATTTAAAATCAAAATCACTCCTCTATCACTAAGAGGTTGTTACTGCTCCCCTCCCCTAAAGCAAATGAGTCTCGAGGCCAGTCCATCGCCGTGGGTGGAAGGTCCCGGGAGGTGGAGCCATTGTGGCGAGAGGAGGCAGCGGCCATAGCCTTTGTTACACACATTTTACATTATATATACAAATATTCAAGCATGTCCGTAGGTACCGTGTCGATGTTGAAGATCCCGACTGATGTAACTTCTCCCTCCAGGTGCGTCTATATTGTTTGCTGGGTTAAGGGTAGAGTAGAGTAAGAAGATGTCTAAGTGGGTATGACGCAAGGGTATTGAAGATGTATTAGAGAAGGTAGTGGATGGTCTATGCGCTGTCTGTTCCCAGGTGGATGGCCTCCACTCCGGATTCCTTCTTCTCCTACCAGAGGGTGATCAGTGCTGTGACCACTCCGCCTGGTTGATTTCCAGGGGGGTCCTCGATCGTTGGCCCACTGATGTGTTTCAGCCTTGGCAGTAGCCTGCCAGTGTCCGGGACATTGTGTCGAAGAAGACTATTGTTGGGATCCCATCGACATCTGGTCCATCTGGGTAGTGAGAGCAGCTTTACGGCCATGGCTGTGACATAGCCGGGCCATATAAGGTTGTAGCTGACCCACAAAAAGTGCCCGGCTATGCGTAGCAATCCTTTTGCATAGGAGGACGGCTCGGTCTTGTGCTTCCAGTGTAAGCTGCAAGGTTGATGTCCATTGAGAATCTGTGTTGCTTCCTTGGAGGGTTTATCGGCGTTGATGGTGAAGCCCAGTGTCTGTAGGAGTTCCGGTGCATGTTCCAGTTTTGTTGCACATGGGCCGTAGAAGAGGAAATCATCCAGATAAACTATTCCCCTGGTGTTGGGGGGAGGGGAGGGGGACAAGCAGTTTAGCTGTTTAAATTCATTGACAGCAGTGCTGCGTAGTGGCCATATTGATGTCATATATGGCACCCCCACCACTAATTTCTCTAAGACTGCTCTATTTTGATTACTTATGTGATGGTAAATCAGGAAAACCTTGTTACATTTTTGGTATCCACAGATAAATAAAATGTGAGCTTGCTCTTGGGTTATTTCTTTCCTACCTGGGTGAGTACTCTTACCCTGCTGTACCTTATCTATCTCCAAACAATGTGGCAGACAGGGGTACTGGTCATCATAGTATATATTGTAATAGTATGGTTTCAAAAACCCAAAGTGTCAACATAATCGAAGCTGTTTTAATCTGTATTCATTCAACAAATGCAAAAAAAAAACAAAAAAACTTAATATTAAATTATTATTATTTGATCCAAAGATTTGGGGAAAAAACCCAACAAAAACAAGTGTTTTTGCAAAAAGCTGACTTGTAATTTCTGATTTTTTTTTTTTTTGTGCAGTTTATTTGACCAACCTGATCAATGTAAAGTGTGTCAGATTCCAGTGGCGTGAGAAGGAAGCAAGACAGAGCTGAAGACTGAGAACTAGGTCAGATCAAGCAAACAGTTTATCTTTATGTTTACATGACACTTGAGATTGTAAGCACTGACCAACCAATTCGCAATAAAACATGTGTTCAAGTCAACATTATCTTATTAGGGTGCATCAAGGAGTATTTTTCAATGTTGATCTAGTACTATTGCATTTCCCTCTCACTTCTCCCCTGATGCGGGTGCATTTCATATAACTAGAGAACCGCACTAGCACCCCAGAACAGAAATAGCTATAAAATATATAACAGAAACAACCCTAGAAACATAGATAACAGAGAGAGCTACAGAAAGAGATATCAGAGACAATACTAGAAATAGAGATAACAAAGACCACCCTAGAAACATAGATAACAGAGACATTGGCTACAGCCACATTCAGATAGGAAGACACTTCTTTGACAGATATAATCTACCTAAAACAATTGTTATAAAGCATATTTATATATTAGGTCATTCACATTTGATAAATATCATCAATACCTATAAAATAATATCCATTTGCACTGCAAACAAATTTGTTTAGTTTTTAAAAGTTAAAGTAGAGCTGATTGTTTTGTATGTTTAGTGGAAACTTATCAACCAGTCTACATTACACACTAAGATCACAAAGCCATGTCACAGTTTTTATAACACACAATTATTTCCAGACAAGCTCTTCCCAAACTGCCACTGTTTATATTATTAGTAAGCTGCAACCAGTTGGGGGTTGTTCACTTTAACCCCGATCTTCCCCCTCTTTCTACTTATAATATTCACAGCCCCTGATTCTTCTTTATTTTTCATACTCATTTGACATTTTCTCAGAGTTACGATTCAAATAGTTTCAAGCTAAATGTTTTGTTTCCTAATCTCAAATACTTACCCTCTTTCAAAGTTATTTCAACACTCACTGATACTTCCTTTTTCCTTTGTTAACAATTTGTCTAAGTCTACCCAGCTTTGTTGTCTAACTAATAAACACTATCACAAACTATGTTTTTACATGTACTTAAACATTATAATGGTGGCGACAAGTTATATACTTGTACTTGCTTTGCTCATTGGGGCTCCGCCCCCAAACCCCCGGTGTGTTTTCTTTGCAAGTGGATGTAAACTAATGTAATTCCAGAGCAGTTTTTTTATAGGTCTTACCGTTTAGCCACAAAAGACCTCCAAAGAAAGGTCCAAGCCGACTTTAAAGTTGCTCTACCATTATGAATTTTTTTTCGGGGGTAAAAATTAAAATTTTTAACTTTTTAGAATTTTCCCGTCAGTTACAGGCTAGAAGCTATAAGTATGCCAAATTTCAAGTTTCTAGCTCATCTGGAAGTGGGCAAACATTAATGTCAGTCAGTCAATCAGTCAGACATTTGGCTTATAGTAGTAAAATTTTCTTGAAACCTAAAACAACATTCAGGAGGTGTTCATCCCCCTCCAACTTTGACCTTGGGCAATAAATGAGTAGATCTGGTATCAGTTACCAGCACTCCAGTGTTAAATCAATCCTAGCTACCCTGCTCCAGAAATATATCAACATCAGTAGGTTATGCTGTCCTTGATATTATTCAAGAATGATTAATATTACCTGTGGCTCATTGATGAGCCAGTCAAAGGTAATATATCCATAATACAATAATAAGTTTTTGACTGAAATGTTAAGAAATTGTTATTTCTTTGCTTACCTGAAGATAACAGTTCTTGTCTGGAGTAAATTGCTGTTTCAGGTTAAGATATTTTGTGTGTGTTACACATATAAAACATCCCAACCCTAAGTGCACATTCAGTTAATTAGCCCATTTGAGAGATGCTATTTCTCTAAAATGAACTATCCCAGATACCAGACAAGTTGGAAGACTCAGTCAACAATAAATAGAGCAGATGAGCTGTGAAGGCCAAACTCCTCTAAGCAACACTGGCATGAGGAATCGAGTAGTGTCCCTAGTGTCACAGTGTGGTAACAATACTATGTTATTCTAGCTAGTAGTGTCACAGTGTGGTAACAAGACAATGTTATACTAGCTAGTAGTGTCACAGTGTGGTAACAACACTATGTTATACTAGCTAGTAGTGTCACAGTGTGGTAACAAGACTATGTTATACTAGCTAGTAGTGTCACAGTGTGGTAACAAGACTATGTTATACTAGCTAGTAGTGTCACAGTGTGGTAACAATACTATGTTATTCTAGCTAGTAGTGTCACACTGTGGTAACAACACTATGTTATACTAGCTAGTAGTGTCACAGTGTGGTAACAAGACTATGTTATACTAGTTAGTAGTGTCACAGTGTGGTAACAAGACAATGTTATACTAGCTAATAGTGTCACAGTGTGGTAACAAGACTATGTTATACTAGCTAGTAGTGTCACAGTGTGGTAACAAGACAATGTTATACTAGCTAATAGTGTCACAGTGTGGTAACAAGACTATGTTTATACTAGCTAGTAGTGTCACAGTATGGTAACAAGACTATGTTATACTAGCTAGTAGTGTCACAGTGTGGTAACAAGACAATGTTATACTAGCTAGTAGTGTCACAGTGTGGTAACAAGACTATGTTATACTAGCTAGTAGTGTCACAGTGTGGTAACAAGACTATGTTATACTAGCTATAGTGTCACAGTGTGGTAACAAGACTATGTTATACTAGCTAGTAGTGTCACAGTGTGGTAACAAGACTATGTTATACTAGCTAGTTAGTGTCACAGTGTGGTAACAAGACTATGTTATACTAGCTAGTAGTGTCACAGTGTGGTAACAAGACTATGTTATACTAGCTAGTATGTCACAGTGTGGTAACAAGACTATGTTATACTAGCTAGTATGTGTCACAGTGTGTGTAACAAGACTATTTTATACTAGCTAGTAGTGTCACAGTGTGGTAACAAGACTATGTTATACTAGCTAGTAGTGTCACAGTGTGGTAACAAGACTATGTTATACTAGCTATAGTGTCACAGTGTGGTAACAAGACTATGTTATACTAGCTAGTAGTGTCACAGTGTGGTAACAAGACTATGTTATACTAGCTATAGTGTCACAGTGTGGTAACAAGACTATGTTATACTAGTAGTAGTGTCACAGTGTGGTAACAAGACTATGTTATACTAGCTAGTAGTGTCACAGTGTGGTAACAAGACTATGTTATACTAGCTAGTAGTGTCACAGTGTGGTAACAACACTATGTTATACTAGCTAGTAGTGTCACAGTGTGGTAACAAGACTATGTTATATACTAGCTAGTAGTGTCACAGTGTGTAACAAGACTATGTTATACTAGCTAGTAGTGTCACCAGTGTGGTAACAAGACTATGTTATACTAGCTAGTAGTGTCACAGTGTGGTAACAAGACTATGTTATACTAGCTAGTAGTGTCACAGTGTGGTAACAAGACTATGTTATACTAGCTAGTAGTGTCACAGTGTGGTAACAAGACTATGTTATACTAGCTAGTAGTGTCACAGTGTGGTAACAAGACTATTTATACTAGCTAGTAGTGTCACAGTGTGGTAACAAGACTATGTTATACTAGCTAGTAGTGTCACAGTGTGGTAACAAGACTATGTTATACTAGCTAGTAGTGTCACAGTGTGGTAACAAGACTATGTTATATACTAGCTAGTAGTGTCACAGTTGGTAACAAGACTATGTTATACTAGCTAGTAGTGTCACAGTGTGGTAACAAGACTATGTTATACTAGCTAGTAGTGTCACAGTGTGGTAACAAGACTATGTTATACTAGTAGTAGTGTCACAGTGTGGTAACAAGACTATGTTATACTAGCTAGTAGTGTCACATGTGGTAACAAGACTATGTTATACTAGCTAGTAGTGTCACAGTGTGGTAACAAACTATGTTATACTAGCTAGTAGTGTCACAGTGTGGTAACAAGACTATGTTATACTAGCTATAGTGTCACAGTGTGGTAACAAGACTATGTTATACTAGCTAGTAGTGTCACAGTGTGGTAACAAGACATGTTTATACTATAGTAGTGTCACAGTGTGGTAACAAGACTATGTTATACTAGCTAGTAGTGTCACAGTGTGGTAACAAGACTATGTTATACTAGCTAGTAGTGTCACAGTGTGGTAACAAGACTATGTTATACTAGCTAGTAGTGTCACAGTGTGGTAACAAGACTATGTTATACTAGCTAGTAGTGTCACAGTGTGGTAACAAGACTATGTTATACTAGCTAGTAGTGTCACAGTGTGGTAACAAGACTATGTTATACTAGCTAGTAGTGTCACAGTGTGGTAACAAGACTATGTTATACTAGCTAGTAGTGTCACAGTGTGGTAACAAGACTATGTTATACTAGCTAGTAGTGTCACAGTGTGGTAACAAGACTATGTTATACTAGCTAGTAGTGTCACAGTGTGGTAACAAGACTATGTTATACTAGCTAGTAGTGTCACAGTGTGGTAACAAGACTATGTTATACTAGCTAGTAGTGTCACAGTGTGGTAACAAGACTATGTTTTATACTAGCTAGTAGTGTCACAGTGTGGTAACAAGACTATGTTTATACTAGCTAGTAGTGTCACAGTGTGGTAACAAGACTATGTTATACTAGCTAGTAGTGTCACAGTGTGGTAACAAGACTATGTTATACTAGCTAGTAGTGTCACAGTGTGGTAACAAGACTATGTTATACTAGCTAGTAGTGTCACAGTGTGGTAACAAGACTATGTTATACTAGCTAAGTAGTGTCACAGTGTGGTACAAGACTATGTTATACTAGCTAGTAGTGTCACAGTGTGGTAACAAGACTATGTTATACTAGCTAGTAGTGTCACAGTGTGGTAACAAGACTATGTTATACTAGCTAGTAGTGTCACAGTGTGGTAACAAGACTATGTTATATCTAGCTAGTAGTGTCACAGTGTGGTAACAAGACTATGTTATACTAGCTAGTAGTGTCACAGTGTGGTAACAAGACTATGTTATACTAGCTAAGTAGTGTCACAGTGTGGTAACAAGACTATGTTATACTAGCTAGTAGTGTCACAGTGTGGTACAAGACTATGTTATACTAGCTAGTAGTGTCACAGTATGGTAACAAGACTATGTTATACTAGCTAGTAGTGTCACAGTGTGGTAACAAGACTATGTTATTCTAGCTAGTAGTGTCACAGTGTGGTAACAAGACAGTGTTATACTAGCTAGTAGTGTCAGTATGGTAACAAGACTATGTTATACTAGCTAGTAGTGTCACAGTATGGTAACAAGACTATGTTATACTAGCTAGTAGTGTCACAGTATGGTAACAAGACTATGTTATACTAGCTAGTAGTGTCACAGTGTGGTAACAAGACTATGTTATACTAGCTAGTAGTGTCAGTATGGCAACAAGACTATGTTATACTAGCTAGTAGTGTCACAGTATGGTAACAAGACTATGTTATACTAGCTAGTAGTGTCACAGTATGGTAACAAGACTATGTTATACTAGCTAGTAGTGTCACAGTGAGGTAACAAGACTATGTTATACTAGCTAGTAGTGTCACAGTGTGGTAACAAGACTATGTTATTCTAGCTAGTAGTGTCACAGTGTGGTAACAAGACAGTGTTATACTAGCTAGTAGTGTCAGTATGGTAACAAGACTATGTTATACTAGCTAGTAGTGTCACAGTATGGTAACAAGACTATGTTATACTAGCTAGTAGTGTCACAGTATGGTAACAAGACTATGTTATACTAGCTAGTAGTGTCACAGTGTGGTAACAAGACTATGTTATACTAGCTAGTAGTGAGTTATGATCATGACACTAGTAGGTGCAGGTATAGTGTGACAAGACTCACCAGGTGTTGCGGGGATGATGTGCGCAGATCCTGCAGACTACCCCACTGCTGAGTGGGGCCTTCTGCTCCTTTCAGATCCTCCAGACTATGTGTCACTGGGTGGGGTACACCAAACACTTTGGGGCTGAGCTTGTATGAGAGCAAGGGGTCCTGGGACTGACAGCTCTGCACACTCATGGCGTCCATCGCGTCCTGGCTCTTGTTGTTCTCGCTGCTGATACTCATGTTGTCGTTGGATTGTGTCACCATGCTGGTGTAGTCGTAGTCCACCGCTCGCTCAGGGTACGGCTGTGGACATTACAAGACCACTTACACTTAAACTTACATTACCTCAAATGGAATTGTAAGCAACAAATAAGAAAGTAATTGACATTTTGGGAAATGAAATACTTCTTTTGATATTTATCTTAACATTACTCTATACTTATTAAACTAATGTGAGATTTGGTTAGGATTTGTGGAATGAGAAAAATTGTGTAGTTTTATAGGCTTATTTAAAAAATTAACACAAAAAATAATAACATTTTTATAACAAGTTATTATGACATAATAAAAGTTATTTTAACAATAAGTAACATATAAATTTTATTTACAATGGTACTTGTATATGAGTAGGTACTAGTTTTAGTATCAAGAGAATAAGAAGGACATTTTATCTGCTTGTCATTATTTTTAGTAAAGCAAAACTTGCCAAAATTATAAATTAGAGCAGGCCTGTTTCTGAACAAAGCTGGAGAAACTTTTGATTAGAATCTCAAAAAGTGGTTTTGAACTCAAATGATTGTTTCTTTTGATACCAAGGAGTATGTATTCATGTTGTTTAACATATTAGTTTCAAAAGGAAAATATAGTGATATCAGTAGAGAAACAACCCTTTTCCTGGGAGCTATACTAACCTCCAAGCGTGGTTTGGTTTTGCGCTTGTTGATTGCTCTGTCATCACTGGAGCTGCCACTGAGAGGTGAGCGACTACGACTGCTCACCACTGGATCAGGCATAGCTCGCACAGTCAGTCGTCTGTCAGCGTGCTGACATTCAGTCTGAATGTGCAGTCTCTGGTTGCGCACATCCACCACCAGGATCCTTAAGGAAAATAATCAGCTATCAAGTGATGATAGTTGAGGGGCTACTGTTACCACCCTCATTGAACATATGTGTGTTGCTGCTACAGTGAAATCCGACAAAGTACTTACAAGTAGATTGGCACGTGGGTTTAAAACAAAGACTATAGAAAACTTCAGTTTTGTGTGACTTTTCTCGGTCAAACTAAAATGTCTAGCCAACTGAGTGAGGCACACAATGAGGTAATATACTGCTATTCAACTGAGTGAAGCACACAATGAGGTAATATACTGCTATTCAACTGAGTGAAGCACACAATGAGGTAATATACTGCTATTCAACTGAGTGAAGCACGCAATGAGGTAATATATTGCTATTCACTGAGATGATGCACGCAATGAGGTAATATATTGCTATTCAACTGAGTGATGCACACAATGAGGTAATATACTGCTATTCAACTGAGTGAAGCACACAATGAGGTAATATACTGCTATTCAACTGAGTGATGCACACAATGAGGTAATATACTGCTATTCAACTGAGTGAAGCACACAATGAGGTAATATACTGCTATTCAACTGAGTGAAGCACACAATGAGGTAATATACTGCTATTCAACTGAGTGAAGCACGCAATGAGGTAATATACTGCTATTCAAATGAGTGATGCACACAATGAGGTAATATACTGCTATTCAACTGAGTGAAGCACGCAATGAGGTAATATGCTTCTATTCAAATGAGTGAAGTACACAATGAGGTGATATACTGCTATTCAACTGAGTGAAGTACACAATGAGTTAATATACTGCTATTCAACTGAGTGAAGCACGCAATGAGGTAATATACTGCTATTCAAATGAGTGATGCACACAATGAGGTAATATACTGCTATTCAACTGAGTGAAGCACGCAATGAGGTAATATACTGCTATTCAACTGAGTGAAGCACGCAATGAGGTAATATACTGCTATTCAACTGAGTGAAATGTGGGGAATGCCAGGCCTCCGCCGTGGTTCGGATTCCACGTTAAACTGTAGGTCCTTCATTTCATCTCACAATCACCCTACCATTACACATTAGCGTAAGTGCGTATAACCCGAACAGGTAGTAAGACGCGGTGCTAATAATAATAATAATAATAATAATAATAATAATAATAACTGAGTGAAGCACGCAATGAGGTAATATACTGCTATTCAAATGAGTGATGCACACAATGAGGTAATATACTGCTATTCAACTGAGTGAAGCATACAATGAGGTAATATACTACTATTCAACTGAGTGAAGCACGCAATGAGGTAATATACTGCTATTCAACTGAGTGAAATGTGGGGAATGCCAGGCCTCCGCCGTGGTTCGGATTCCACGTTAAACTGTAGGTCCTTCATTTCATCTCACAATCACCCTACCATTACACATTAGCGTAAGTGTGTATAACCCGAACAGGTAGTAAGACGCGGTGCTAATAATAATAATAATAATAATAATAATAATAATAATAATAATAATAATAATAATAATAATAACTGAGTGAAGCACGCAATGAGGTAATATACTGCTATTCAACTGAGTGAAGCATGTAATGAGGGAATATACTGCTTTTCAAATGAGTGAAGCAAGTAATGAGGTAATATACTGCTATTCAACTGAGTGAAGTACACAATGAGTTAATATACTGCTATTCAACTGAGTGAAGCACGCAATGAGGTAATATACTGCTATTCAAATGAGTGATGCACACAATGAGGTAATATACTGCTATTCAACTGAGTGAAGCATACAATGAGGTAATATACTACTATTCAACTGAGTGAAGCACGCAATGAGGTAATATACTGCTATTCAACTGAGTGAAATGTGGGGAATGCCAGGCCTCCGCCGTGGTTCGGATTCCACGTTAAACTGTAGGTCCTTCATTTCATCTCACAATCACCCTACCATTACACATTAGCGTAAGTGCGTATAACCCGAACAGGTAGTAAGACGCGGTGCTAATAATAATAATAATAATAATAATAATAATAATAATAATAACTGAGTGAAGCACGCAATGAGGTAATATACTGCTATTCAACTGAGTGAAGCACGCAATGAGGTAATATACTGCTATTCAACTGAGTGAAGCACGCAAGGAGGTAATATACTGCTATTCAAATGAGTGATGCACACAATGAGGTAATATACTGCTATTCAACTGAGTGAAGCACGCAATGAGGTAATATACTGCTATTCAACTGAGTGAAGCATGTAATGAGGTAATATACTGCTATTCAACTGAGTGAAGCACGCAATGAGGTAATATACTGCTATTCAACTGAGTGAAATGTGGGGAATGCCAGGCCTCCGCCGTGGTTCGGATTCCACGTTAAACTGTAGGTCCTTCATTTCATCTCACAATCACCCTACCATTACACATTAGCGTAAGTGCGTATAACCCGAACAGGTAGTAAGACGCGGTGCTAATAATAATAATAATAATAATAATAATAATAATAATAATAATAATAATAATAATAACTGAGTGAAGCACGCAATGAGGTAATATACTGCTATTCAACTGAGTGAAGCACGCAATGAGGTAATATACTGCTATTCAACTGAGTGAAGCACGCAATGAGGTAATATACTGCTATTCAACTGAGTGAAGCACGCAATGAGGTAATATACTGCTATTCAACTGAGTGAAATGTGTGTAATGGCAGGCCTCCGCCGTGGTTCGGATTCCACGTTAAACTGTAGGTCCTTCATTTCATCTCACAATCACCCTACCATTACACATTAGCGTAAGTGCGTATAACCCGAACAGGTAGTAAGACGCGGTGCTAATAATAATAATAATAATAATAATAATAATAATAATAATAATAACTGAGTGAAGCACGCAATGAGGTAATATACTGCTATTCAACTGAGTGAAATGTGGGGAATGCCAGGCCTCCGCCGTGGTTCGGATTCCACGTTAAACTGTAGGTCCTCCATTTCATCTCGCAATCACCCTAACATTACACATTAGTGTAAGTGCGTATAACCCGAACAGGTAGTAAGACGCGGTGCTAATAATAATAATAATAATAATAATAATAACTGAGTGAAGCACGCAATGAGGTAATATACTGCTATTCAACTGAGTTAAGAACACAATAAGGTAATATACTGCTATTCAACTAAGTGAAGCATACAATGAGGTAATATACTGCTATTCAAATGAGTGATGCACACAATGAGGTAATATACTGCTATTCAAATGAGTGATGCACACTCTAATATAAATTTCCTAATTGTGTCTTATCAACAAAAAGGGGTAACGTCGAGATTAATAAAAAAAAAAACTTGTGTTGGGCGCCACTCCTGGAAGCTAGGAGAACTAATATTAATGATAAAAAAAAAAAAAAAAAATATATAAATAAACTTTAGCTCGACTAATTTGAACAAATGCACGACGACTCTAAATGCTCGAGACCTCTGGGTGTGCTCGGGAACTTTTACCTAGATATTACAATGTCAATGTTACAATGGTGTGTTGTAGACTTCCACAAGAGTTGAGAGTACTTAAAATAAAAAAAATAAATAAAAAATAGCAATTTAAATACAATGGATCATAAAAAAAAAAAAATGTACTAATTGAGATTACAATAAAAAAAAACAATTGTTGAAACTTTTGTGGGTTATTATTATTATCATTATTGTTTCCCTTTTACTACATCCCAAACCTACCTAAGGATATCCGAATAAATATAAGGCTAATATGACAAAAATAAAATATATGGTATTACATAAATTCTTAAACAAAGTTAAACAATTAAATGAACAATCTCTGAAATGATTAAATTTAGGAGTTTTAATATATATATATATATAATAATAGAGTGAAAGAAAATAATATATGTATAGGCTAAACTTTCATAGAATATATAGTTTTGAGTAAGACAAAAAAAAAGGTATTGTTGAGGAACAAAAAAAAAATCAATAGAATTAATATTTTTACATAGAAAATAAAATATTAATCAATTCCCTGGAATAGATAGAGTCTGAGTGTATTTAGTCCTTTCTGAAAGTTTTTGCATGTATCATAGCTTGATAAATAAAAAAAAAATGAGAAATAACATATATTTAAAATTGAAGATTTGGCTGGACCTCACCAATGAATTCATCCATGTTGAAACAGAATGTCTGAAGTCTGTTTCCTTTTATTTATTCTAACTCGTTCACCATTTGAAGAAATAAACACTCTAGTTCGTCTCCAGACACTTAACTTTCCATTTGAGTACTTGCACTTTTACTTTCGAACCATTGTTCCACTTGAAAACTAAATTTAATTAGGAGCTATATAAATTTGCTCCATGTTAAATGACACTCCGGAAGAAAAAAGCCTCATCCTCTTCAAAAAATGTTCTCAGTTTTAAACTTAAAAAACGTTCTATTTTCTACTAAGTCCAAAGAGAAAACTAATACAATAAAATAAAAGATAAAGTGTTGGCTATGAACTGTTTATAAAATAAGATACAAATTTAGTATCAAGATTTAAATATATGTCAGTGTTTCTTAAGAGAATTAAATGTTTATTTTAATCTGTCACAATTGAAATGCGCGCTATTTTGGAACGTCTTTTTTTTTTCTCTCTTTTTTTTTTTACTACTTTTACAAGCACGAGACTCGCCACTCACTTGTTCATCATATCTGCGCATGGGTTAAAATAAATCATGGCTGACATCCAAAATAAATAGAAGAGTCAACAGACCTCTTGGAAGGAAATTAATATGTTTTAAAAAAAAGTAAGTGTTCTTCCTTAGGTCAAAATTAATTATTTAAATTATTTAAAACAGTGTTAGATGTTCTATATTCTGTCCTTTTAATTTATTTTAATGGATGCAAATAGTATTATTTGTCACGCCGGCGACACAGCATGTTTCAAACGAAAATAAACCTGAAACTATTTACAAAGCTTGGGAAAAATATAAGGAAATAAATGGTAGGGTGGCAAATAACGTTACAACACAATGAGGTAATATACTGCTATTCAAATGAGTGATGCACACAATGAGGTAATATACTGCTATTCAACTGAGTGAAGCACGTAATGAGGTAATATGCTTCTATTCAAATGAGTGAAGTACACAATGAGGTGATATACTGCTATTCAACTGAGTGAAGCACACAATGAGGTAATATACTGCTATTCAACTGAGTGAAGCATGTAATGAGGGAATATACTGTTTTTCAAATGAGTGAAGCAAGTAATGAGGTAATATACTGCTATTCAACTGAGTGAAGTACACAATGAGTTAATATACTGCTATTCAACTGAGTGAAGCACGCAATGAGGTAATATACTGCTATTTAACCGAGTGAAGCATACAATGAGGTAATATACTGCTAGTCAACTGAGTGAAGCATACAATGAGCTAATATACTGCTATTCAAATGAGTGATGCACACAATGAGGTAATATACTGCTATTCAAATGAGTGATGCACACAATGAGGTAATATACTGCTATTCAACTGAGTGAAGCATGTTATGAGGTAATATACTGCTATTCAACTGAGTGAAGCATGTAATAAGGTAATATACTGCTATTCAAATGAGTGAAGCAAGTAATGATGTAATATACTGCTATTCAACTGAGTGAAGCATGTAATGAGGTAATATACTGCTATTCAACTGAGTGAAGCATGTAATAAGGTAATATACTGCTTTTCAAATGAGTGAAGCAAGTAATGAGGTAATATACTGCTATTCAACTGAGTGAAGCACACATATACTGCTATTCAAATGAGTGAAGCATACAATGAGGTAATATACTGCTATTCAACTGAGTATATTATTGATATTATAAATACAGTTAACTACCGATTATCCACAGTGAAGCACTATTGAATTAATCGCCCCACGTTGGGCGCTGATTGAAGAGCATTCTCTTCTTGGGGTTTGTTTTTTTTTAATTGTCCTGGTTTTTGTACTAATTGATTAGTTGTGAACTAATGTGGTTTGATTGCATGCGATTTGAAGTCTTTTTATAAAAAATTAGGTTAATTTATCTCTCTCTTTATATCACTCGCCCCTCTTTGGGCCACGCTTTTCAATATTATGTAATAAATACAAATTTGTAAAGTTGGTATTCTTTTAATTCAATATCTCTGTTTATTCCAAGATAAAACAGATCATGTAGGGATCGCGGACAGGAGCTACAGTCCTACTACATCAAGGACTGGACTCCTAGTGAGGTTCTATTCCCCCATCTTTCGCATTATATCGATTACTCATTGAATCTTCCAGAAGCTTTTGTATAGAAAAATAAAATAAAATAAAAAATAGAACATATGTATGAAGGTCGAATGTTTGAGAACAGGAAGCTGGCTCAAATTACCATTTAGAAATGCATATGGTTCTTTTTAGGAAAGGAAGTAAATTTATTTTCCTTATAAAAGACCTTAAATTGTCCTTTTGACTCAATAGGTCCTATGACATGCACTCTGACGTCATTGACAATGGCTCTTGTGCCTTCTTAGAAGAAGAAGTGTTTCAAGCGCCATGTAATATACTATATAATTTAAATAAAATAAGATACGTTTATAAAATTAGGACGATATTATTGTCAATACTCTCACATATTCTTTAGGGGCAGGTCAGTAACATTACAATGGTAATGGAGGGAACGAGTGCCGCAGATAATTCACATATTTAGTAAAACAAGAAATTGAAGCACATTAGATTCAAAATAGCACTCACCTATTTATGAACATATATGCACGTGGAAACCTGCTCGGACCTCCTTTGGAAGGGTAGGAGTTGCAAATGTGAGGATATACGTGTCAGTATTTTTCTCTTGTCCGTTCTTTTTGGTGATAATGCTGTACACTTCGGTTACATACTGAGGGGAAAGCTCTTCACAGATATCCTCAATGCTCACGCAGTCGAGGTCATAGCAAGTGACCACTCCCTTGCAAACATATAGGAACCTGCAAGGCTCCACCTTCACTGGTATATGAGACGTATTGCTCAACGGCATTTCCGAGATTGCCATTACTCTTGAGGACCGAATGTCGTTAATAGTTTGTATCATGATGGTGCCATCACGCAGTTTCCTTTTTGAGACGTCAGATTTCACTGCTCCATTTATCACTCTTTCAAGGATAAATGGGCTAACACGTTTCAGGTCTTCATATTCCTCTACTCGAGACATTACCAGGAAGCAGGGCTGGGGCCTCACCACTTCCGGGATTTTTTCTAATGTAGGGTTGGACGGCCTTACCCGTTTCCGCCTCTTGTCAGTATTATGACCCTGAGATGGACCGGGCAGTGAGTTGCCAGCAGTGTTTGGCAGTACGGTGCCAGTGGCGACAATGCTGTCGGCCATGCTGTGACTCGGGACAACCTACACAGTACTCGGATCGTATGCCCAGGGTGATCCAAGTTGGTACTACCCCATTAGGCCCTGTTAACTCCCTTGGTGAGAGGCTCCATAAAGTGCTATACATGACAACCTTCGCATAGAGCATCGCCAGGAGAGAGGTCATCGCAGCAAGTGGGTGTAGGAAAGTGCCAATTTTACGTCCGAGCCCTTATGAACGCAACCGATCTTTTCTCAAAGTAGGGTACCTGGTTATTGTCATCCCTAAGGCCCTTCTACTAAGATATAACAACCGGCGCACTTTCATTTAGGAGCTCAAAGCAGTGGTATCCAATAATAAACAGAGGAGAACCGTGTTAGATGCCAAGGTCGTCAGCAGGATGAACGGCAGGGGGAAGGGAAGGAAGAAGGAAAGTAATAGAAGGGAGAAGAAGGAAGGAGAGAGAAAAAGGAGGATGGAAAGATATAGAAAAGGTTTGTCCTACCTACACGAAGTACGTCCTGCACAGAAGCCTCCCCTTTTAGTCGCCTTTTACGACAAGCAGGGGTTACTGCAGGACTATTCTAAGCCCCGTCCCGCAGGGGGAGTGAAATTTAAAATAGTATTATAAATGTATACATATCGTCTTAACTTACTTATCATGGGCCAAATTATTTTTTGTAAATGTAGGCTTACATTTTTTAATAGCAGAACTAAATGTAAAAATTATGTGACAACATCTAGAAGATTTCAGTTAAAAATAAAATAATAATAGTCTTAATTATGTGTCTTTTTTTGTATAAAAATGTTGAGTGGTTGAAAAACCAACTTTGTAGCATTCCCAATGGAGTTGCAATTTGTGCATCAGTTCTCTCCTTGTAGTCTTGTAATTATTGTAATGATTATAAAAGAGATTTTTGGCTCAATCTTTTTGAGTCATTTTTTGATCGAGGATGGCTGATATATCAAATATATATATTCTTGAGTCAACTACAGTTGGTGAATTACTCAAACAAATCTGGGAGATTGTTGTAATGGATACTTAGGCGTAAGATTTACATAGGATCAACTCAATATGCTGAAAATATTTGAAATTTTAAATATAATAGATGCAAATCCAAATTCGCCAAAGATCTAAAACTTTCCTAGCATCAACCAAAACCAATTAATAAACTGCATGAAACTAATCCTCTTCAAAATGTCTCAAGATGAACAGTGGGAAAACCTACACATCCAAACAGCCATTCTGAACAGCCATTCTGAACAGCAACAACATTTTAAACGAGCAAACGAATTTTGACACAATAAGAAAATTACCTCAACACGTAACCCTCATTCCAACAATTATATAGCTCTCCCTCCATCACAATCAAAACCTTTTCAAACCATAATCAAGTAGATTAATACCGTAAACTCATATGGCTCATTAAAATTCAATTCAACATTTTTTGATACAATTAACAATAATATATCCATCTATATATTTATTCATAATATAAATTACACTATGTTAAACAAGCAATACTATCTAAATTATCAATTTGTTTTATTCAATTTTATTCATTATATTGGTAGCTTACCACTTACTGTTGATCATCCCACAAAAAGTTTCATCATCAATAATTATTAATAATAATAACAACGGGTGTCTACTCAACTTGACCAATGAAGTTCCCAACTATTTCCCTGATTTCCCTGATCATTTCCTAAAATTCCCGACTAAAAAGTAAGTTATATCCTTCTAGCTTCCACCCCCCCTCATTTTTATTAATCTTTTTTATGTATAATAATAAGTTTTAAAATTTAAATAAACAGTTTTTTTTAAATCTGTATTAACATTGTTTGGTAGGAATATATAGGAATATATTACATAGCTACAAACAAAAAACTACAGTAGTTTGAATAACATTATTATTTACTGGTTTAATGATTATTAATTTCATATTTCGAGTAAAACAACATTCTCCCAGATTTTTATTGTAATTTACCAAATTCCCGACTTATTCCCGTTTTTTCCCGATCACTTCAAATTCTAGGCTAGTTCCAGTTTTCCCGAATGATAGACACCTTGTAATAATTCAAAATTTCACAAACCTTCTGGCAATATGTACTTTAAACAACTCATCGTCATCATAAATAAGACCCAAAGCTCAAATAAGGAGAACAGCATAAAAGAATAACAAGAAGATTTAACTTTATGAAATAATAAAGCTAAATATGGCAAGTTAGACCAATCAGCAGAAAATGTAGCTATTATTCTAAGATCCAATTCAATACTGAAAGCTGTCAATGGTTAAGAAGAGCCTTAGAGTTAAAAATGGTCAAAAATGTCATTTTGCTGTTTATTATCAAATTTGAAGACATTTTATCTCTGAATGATTATCATGAATCGGCTGTCACAAAATTTAAATATAAAGTTATTCTATTAAAATAATTTGTTTAGAGCTGTTCCTAGTCCGATCTTAATACATTCAAAACAAACCAGTCACAGCCTGGGATTAGCAATTACTAAGGAAAATGTTTTAGAGATAAATAATTAGTGCTTCGCAATAAATCAACATGGTCATATGTTATGAAGGAAGAACATAGTTTGTTAAACATGTTTTCTGCTTGGCACAAATCTGTTATAGATGATCATTGCGTAGGAAGTTTGTTAAAAATGGTGAAGCGTATGAAAAATGAATTTGGCCTAAAAAGGAAACCAATATAACATATGACATTCATGATATGACTTGAAGACCCCCTTAAAAATTAACATTGTAAAAGTAGGCCTATTTTAAAAAATGTACTCGCAGCATAGTGTAGCTTCTAACCGACTTCTAAAACGTGATATTTGCTCCCAAGTATGAAAAAAATACAGGGCCCTATAGTACTTCCGCCTAACAAGTATGATAAAATGTGCTCATGAATAACCTGGAAGTAGCTTTAAATGAAGAGAACCCAAAAGTAATATATTTTAATCAGACTAACGAATACTGTAACTTATATGCGCCCAACTAAAGAGCCATGTATTTCAATCATTTCTATTACTAAAATTAAGTTGATTAATTCAGCCTAGGCCATAACCTGAACAAAGTCTTAAAATAGCACATCATTTGACTTAAATTTGTTTTAAAAATACAAAGAAATGGTGAAAATTAATTTGGTGGCAATAATGAGAAGGTCAACCAGTACTGTTAGAGCCTAGGCTATGTAATAATTTAGTCTAAATATAATATGAGCCTAAAATCTAAAGATCATTAAGATTACATTCATAGAAATGCAAGGAATCCAATAGTAGTCGATGCCGGGTTTTAAAAGACTTTGTTATGAATAACCATTCAAAATCAACTCACTTAAGTGATGCAGGAACAAATGAAATAAGTAGGCCCCCTACCAGTATTGTTGAAAAGGTTGTAAAATTGCACGAGTGATGCTGTATGTACTTTCATAGATACACTAACCATTTTACATTTTTCCAGACATAAAAACAACTATACTTCATTCACGGTAGGAATTACTCTTTGAAAGGTCTTTTTTCCTACCAATATCCTACTATATAATAGATTTATGGTAGGGAAAAAGGCCTTTCAAAGAACAATTCCTAGGTTGAACAGACTTTAGAATCCATTTGAACCAAAAAAGCAAACCAAAACAAATGCTGACACTCATTTTAGCAATGGGTATACTCTTTCGGCCGATATAAAACAATTTGGAGCCAATGTATACTAAGCCCCAGACAGTATTTACTGTATTTTCAAAGGTATAAAAACTGTCTACAATGACCACAATTAATGTCACTTCATAGTAAATTTAACTTTAAGCGATTTGGCTTGATGAAAGTGACCACAAGTATCCATAGCAACTACATTTTAGAAGTAACTAAACATAATATTGACGATATCATGGAAATAACAAAACAACTAGTTTAGTATATTGATTATTATGACACTTTCCCAACCCAACTTAACCTAACCATCCATCTGTTAGTAAATTTAATTTATAGCTATGGATAAAATGACTTATTCAATGTAATAATTAACAATCAAACATTTATCCATTTTAGTGTGGAGAATTATAGGTTTGATGCAAATAATCAATGGATGACATTATTCATCAAGCGCAGAGTATCACGAGAAAACTACAAGTCAGTGTCAATATTTAAATTTTAGAAATGATTTGGGTGATGTTTGAATGTTGTCTTTAATAAAAGTGTTAAAAACTTCTAAATATTGATGTTATTCGATTCTACATAAGTTTGTGTGCATGATAAAGTTAATAAAATATTCAAACGTTGTATCATAACAATATAAAAGAACCTAAAATGGGATGGATAAAGCCTAGGCCCTACCACGCCCAAATATATTATTAGGTTCCTTTCCAAACAAACTTAGCCTATCCTTCAAAACGACATATTGGTCTATTATGGTTACGATGTCTAAATGGTGTAAGAAAAATATTTCAAATAAATATAGAATCATTAGATTCGTCGTTTCCTTGTGAGTAGGCCTATGGATAGTATTGGATGATTGCTATGTTTACAGATCAGGCAACATTTCCACTAAAAATTTAAGGAGTAACTAAGATTAATTTGAACTGCCCAATAAGTTGAAAGTTTGGTCTGATCATTCTGACCAGAGAAAACCAAATTCTAACCTGTCAGATTGGTTCCCACCGCAGTCATCCCTGAAGCCGATACCAGAATCACTATTACTAGAAGTGGTCGTTGCCGTGCTACCAGCATTGCTGGGTTGTGGAGAGTTGGCCACAAGGTGCTCTTCCTGGGTACTACCTTCCCGTCCCACATACAGCGTCCTCACAGCCAAAATAACTGACTCTGAAGATCCCGGGAACTCTCGACACAAACCGCTCACTGGGTCTACGCTGCAACACAGCTTGAATGTGTCAGCCTTCACCGAGTGCTGACTGTGGGACCCATGAAGACTTGGCTCAACTGCAAACACGTGGCACGAACTGCTCGGAACAGACTCACCACTATCGTCTGTGTCAACGTTTGCGGATGTGACCAGTCCAAAATATTTCTGTTCGTCATAAGAACTTGAGCCGCAAAAGGTGACTCTATCCGCTGGATATTCTGCAAGGATGGACTGGTTGCAGTTGGTGAGCACAAGACTCCTTGTACCAACACTCATGAGGACCAGCGTGTGAGCTCGTTTCTCTGCTCGCAGCCTCTTGATGCAACCTCGGACAACTTGAAGTCTACTTCCAGGTTGAAGTTCTCTTGGCATTTCGATAGTTCCCAAATATCCCACTATAGCTCTGTATTCAACACTGTCAACTTTCCCCTGAGGTGGGGGATATATTCTAGGAGGCGGGACAGGCGCAGGTTCCCAACGTTGTGGCAAGGGGGGTGTAGATTTACAGGCCACTGGAGTTGTTGTGACTGTTGGTAGTGTAACCGCTTCTCTCTGCTGTTCTTCAAACATCGCACCAGTGCGTAAGTCCCTTACAACTTTGGCTGCTCGACTTTGTTGGGTTGTAGTCCCACGATGGTGTTGGCGAGGCTTATGGATATATCTTGGCTTTGGTCTTGTGGGTAACATAACATCTTCATCCGAACTGTCAGAATAATAATTCTCCGCTATTTGCAGATTGAGAATACCAGAGGATCCACCGATCATACGAACCACATCGTCATGAGGTACCTTACTCACACTTTGGCTATTCACGGCCACAAGGTAGTCCCCTGGACGAAGGCCAGCCTTTTCCGCTGGGCTGCCTGCGACGATACAACTAAGTATGCACGGTTGTTGGCCTGATATTGTGAAGCCAAATCCATTCTTACCTCTGCTTACTTCTACAGTACGAATACCGTAGTTTGGCCGCTTTTTACGGCGCCGTATTGGATGCATTTTAGGCCTGTTTATTGAAATATTCTGATAAAGGTTCCAACACGAACTCCCATCTATATATTTAACACATTACTTGAAAACACAAAGTTTTATATTTACATAAGTATTTTAAATGACGTAACCAAAATGTATATTCAATCACAGCATTGAGGATTTTTACTATAACGAAATTACACATACTAATAATATAACGAACGTTAAACTGTCACTTTCAAGTGTCTTTAAGTAGACGACAATTCAGTAAGTCTATAATAACGGAAGCCATTTTAAACGTGTAGAGCCTAGAAAACTTTGAAAAACAATAGCACCTGAACGCTACCTATACGAAAATATCTCAAAACAAGGTAATTATAAACCTTGCTCGTCTCCTTGCCACACCTAAAAGCGCTTATCTACGTATATGCCTTTGACAATAATATATTATTTTTAATAAGAGGTTTTTTTGTGTGTGTTAATTTGATTCTACAGCTACACCAGTTGGACTAACAGTATGTTATTTGACTGAAGTTAAACTGAATAAATGATTTCTTCTCAATCACAAAAAAAAAAAAATTTATGTAATAAATAATTATTAAATGTAAATGCATTATATTGAAACACAAAATGGGCTGGTATAACATTATCTCCCAATTTGCTATACACGCATATGTATCAGCATCCAAATCCAAAGAATTGCAATTACAATCCATAGGCAATTGCACGTCCAACTCTCATTTATGACTTTAACATCCATAAACAAATAATCAAAATTGTCTCCCTCCATATTTTCCATTTACGCCAGCTAGATGGTTTTAAAATATCTCTTCAATGTTATTAAATACGTTTAAAATAATATATTAGTACTTTTAGGTAATAAATAAATATATATATATATATATATATATATATATATATATATATATATATATATATATATATATATATATATTAATTAGGGCTTCAGGATTACTGGTTTATAAACGACATATTAGTTCATCGTTAAACATAATTTATAAATCACATTTAATGGTGGGAAGCTATAAAGATCGCCCCATATAACCATAACAATCTAAAAATGGGAAGAGTGGCATAAATTAGAAAAAAACCTTTTGGGTGTAGTATAAAATCTACATTTGGTAGGCAGGTATAGTAATACTCCCCTGCGGAAAAATCATACTATCATTATCTGTCAATCAAGTTCATCCGAATCCAGCTTGACCAGGTAAAAATTAAGTTGGTATGCAAGAACGATGCTAGACACGGTCAAAATATCAATCAAGCTAAAGCAAAGTCGAAGGAAAGTCCCAGTCAAGTATATCCATTTATCTCTATACTACGCTGTATACACATAAACATACCCCTTACAAAGGACCAAAGTGTAATGCTCAAGTTTGTTGTTTGCTTGAATCTGAGGGGACAGTTTGTTCTATAAATGGACCCCTGCATTCTTGATTAGTGTTAGGAATTGAAATAAGTTTGAAGGACTTGGAACTATTGAATGTAGTGATTTTAGTTGATAAAGAGGGCTGTGAAGTCTAACTTTTCTTATTTAAGTGATATTTATATTTTGCTCATAGGTGTTTTAGGCTTTGGTTTTTATTTATCTATGAAGTATTATTAAAGTCAAAAATTCAATCATAGTTAAGACTCGGTGAACGTAGTTAATGTTTTATTTTACTTATTTTCAAGAGTGACTATGTGATAACTATTCTTGGTGTGTAGTTAAGTTTACTTAACATTTTATGGTGACCATGACAGGACAGTTATGATTTAAAAGAGTGAGTTATGAGTTATACTCTATTGTAGGCCTAATCATGAAAATTAAGAAAAAGGCCCGTGCTGCTTTGCGTAGTGCATTTACTAAAGCATTAACGAAACTCAATGAGGAACTTGTAATGCAGATTATATACAAGGTAAATGTACAATCTTGCTATAACCTACTGGAGCAGAAGTTTACTGAATTAAATGCGATAGACAAAGCCATATTCAACCTTATGCTAGAAACAGATTAAACATAGTTGGATTTAGATAAATAAATTAAAGCTGCTGATGAATATGTGATGAAATGTAATGTGTATATGAATAACATTTTGAAGGTTATGAACACGAGTGGTGATGATGATGTCACTAGTGTAAGTGTTAGCATAAACACCACATGTAATAGAAAATTTAAGCTTCCAGTGACTGAACTAAAGAGGTTTGGAGGTGATGTGAGGGATTGTTTACAATTTTGGAGTCAATTCAAAAAGATTCATGAAGTCACGATTTGGTCACGTCGATTTTATCATAGATGTTATAGAGTTGCTAAAGCTAGTAGGCTACTACACAGTGCATTGCAACCATCAAAGAGAATTGGACTTACCACACACTACAACAAAATTGAGTACTACTTGAGAGCATTGGGTACTCTTGGTGTTAAAACCTACAAGTGTGCTGCTATGTTGTACACCTTGGTAGAATCATGCATGCCAGAGGAACTTTTACGTGCGTGGAAGAAGAACTCCAACACTTCTAGATCTACTGATACAGCACTTCCTGACGAAGAAGGAACAATCAGAAGTGGGCTAGTGATATCATGATTTTCATGAAGAATGAAGTGGAAGGAGAAGAAGATTTCCCTTGCTGTAGCTGGTTTTGGAGTAGGAGTGGACTATAGCTCAACAAGAAAGAAGAGAGGCCAGTACCAGGTTGAAGATAGTGTGTCTACTGCCGCTGGAATAATAAACACTAAAGTTACTCTTAAAAGGATAAGAAATTATGTATTTTGTGACAAAGGTCATGCAAGATAAGATTGTTTTAAGGCACAGAAAATGACAATGAAAAGTGACAAATATTGAATAGTAATGAATGCTGCTTTTTATATTTGAGGACGGGGCACAGTTCTGAGGTGAAAAGTTAGTTTAGGGTGTGCAATCTGTGGGAAAACTTACCTTGTTCTGATATGTCATAATATTGATTCTAACAAAGAAGGTTTTAATAAATCCGCTGAACCCATAGCTGAAAACAGTCAAGCATTGACAACCCCAGTAGTTGAGAATGCTTTATCTAACCATACTATTACTGAAGTATTTCTACATAATCTTGTATTTTCACTAAGTTGTGTTGAAACTGAGCGAAGTGTTCGTGCTAACTCGGGTGCAGGGACTCTTGAAGATGCTGGAGCGGAGTGTTGACGTTCGGGGGTCTGGTGGTTGCAGTCGGGATCGTAGAAGATGGGTCCACGGGCATCGTTGTCGTCGTCTTCTTTAAGGTCTTCTGTCGGTGGGCCTTGCCGGCGCGGCGGGTGTATCCCATCCCGTGTGTTGACCATCGGAAGGGTCTATGAAGGTTGGAGGGTGATAGGGCAGAGTCCCGGCAACACGAAGTCGCGGTGGGAGGTGGGGATCTGTCCCGGCAACACGGAGTCGCGGTGGGAGGCAAAGGAAACTGTCCCGGCAACACGGAGTCGCGGTGGGAGGAAGGGGAACAGTCCCGGCAACACGGAGTCGCGGTGGGAGGCAGGAGAACCGTCCCGGCAACAC
>JBCFYV010002255.1:44354629-44379017 GCA_039000515.1 Timema cristinae
TTTTGTCATTGCTTTTTGCCTTGCCACTTAATATTTGTTTCTTCTCCTGACCAAAGAAAAATGGGGAAATGAGCTAATCAATCCAAATTAATGTTTTTACTGCTCATTGAATTGTGTTATGTAAAAATATGTACAATTAAAACTGAAAATAAAATCCCATACAACCTAATTTGTCATCTTTCATTTCACATTTCTAAATGGCAGAATTAAAATATGTAATTACTTAAAAATTCAAGCTCTGCTAATTAATCGAGATAAGACTACTTACTATCTTTCATGGTGAAAATATTATGAAGTAATATCGGATTATCATTCAACATTATTATACAGTTTATAATAAATTTATTTTTCTAGCTATACATATATTAACTAAGCCGTACTTTAATAAATGTGATCGTACATATCAAGTTTATATACGTAAATACATTATCTAACCAGCTATATTATCTAAGCATAATGTACACACTCTAACTAGATATATTATCTAAGCATAATGTACACACTCTAACCAGCTATATTATCTAAGCATAATGTACACACTCTAACTAGATATATTATCTAAGCATAATGTACACACTCTAACTAGATATATTATCTAAGCATAATGTACACACTCTAACTAGATATATTATCTAAGCATAATGTACACACTCTAACCAGCTATATTATCTAAGCATAATGTACACACTCTAACCAGCTATATTATCTAAGCATAATGTACACACTCTAACCAGCTATATTATCTAAGCATAATGTACACACTCTAACCAGCTATATTATCTAAGCATAATGTACACACTCTAACCAGCTATATTATCTAAGCATAATGTACACACTCTAACTAGATATATTATCTAAGCATAATGTACACACTCTAACTAGATATATTATCTAAGCATAATGTACACACTCTAACTAGATATATTATCTAAGCATAATGTACACACTCTAACTAGATATATTATCTAAGCATAATGTACACACTCTAACCAGCTATATTATCTAAGCATAATGTACACACTCTAACCAGCTATATTATCTAAGCATAATGTACACACTCTAACCAGCTATATTATCTAAGCATAATGTACACACTCTAACCAGCTATATTATCTAAGCATAATATACACACTCTAACTAGATATATTATCTAACCATAATGTACACACTCTAACCAGCTATATTATCTAACCATAATGTACACACTCTAACCAGCTATATTATCTAAGCATAATGTACACACTCTAACTAGATATATTATCTAAGCATAATGTACACACTCTAACCAGCTATATTATCTAAGCATAATGTACACACTCTAACCAGCTATATTATCTAAGCATAATGTACACACTCTAACCAGCTATATTATCTAAGCATAATGTACACACTCTAACTAGATATATTATCTAAGCATAATGTACACACTCTAACCAGCTATATTATCTAAGCATAATGTACACACTCTAACCAGCTATATTATCTAAGCATAATGTACACACTCTAACCAGCTATATTATCTAAGCATAATGTACACACTCTAACCAGCTATATTATCTAAGCATAATGTACACACTCTAACCAGCTATATTATCTAAGCATAATGTACACACTCTAACCAGCTATATTATCTAAGCATAATGTACACACTCTAACCAGCTATATTATCTAAGCATAATGTACACACTCTAACTAGATATATTATCTAAGCATAATGTACACACTCTAACCAGCTATATTATCTAAGCATAATGTACACACTCTAACCAGCTATATTATCTAAGCATAATGTACACACTCTAACCAGCTATATTATCTAAGCATAATGTACACACTCTAACCAGCTATATTATCTAAGCATAATGTACACACTCTAACCAGCTATATTATCTAAGCATAATGTACACACTCTAACCAGCTATATTATCTAAGCATAATGTACACACTCTAACTAGATATATTATCTAAGCATAATGTACACACTCTAACCAGCTATATTATCTAAGCATAATGTACACACTCTAACTAGATATATTATCTAAGCATAATGTACACACTCTAACTAGATATATTATCTAAGCATAATGTACACACTCTAACCAGCTATATTATCTAAGCATAATGTACACACTCTAACTAGATATATTATCTAAGCATAATGTACACACTCTAACCAGCTATATTATCTAAGCATAATGTACACACTCTAACCAGCTATATTATCTAAGCATAATGTACACACTCTAACCAGCTATATTATCTAAGCATAATGTACACACTCTAACCAGCTATATTATCTAAGCATAATGTACACACTCTAACTAGATATATTATCTAAGCATAATGTACACACTCTAACCAGCTATATTATCTAAGCATAATGTACACACTCTAACCAGCTATATTATCTAAGCATAATGTACACACTCTAACCAGCTATATTATCTAAGCATAATGTACACACTCTAACCAGCTTAGATATATTATCTAATCATAATGTACACACTCTAACCAGCTATATTATCTAAGCATAATGTACACACTTAACCAGCTATATTATCTAAGCATAATGTACACACTCTAACCAGCTATATTATCTAAGCATAATGTACACACTCTAACCAGCTATATTATCTAAGCATAATGTACACACTCTAACCAGCTATATTATCTAAGCATAATGTACACACTCTAACCAGCTATATTATCTAAGCATAATGTACACACTCTAACTAGATATATTATCTAAGCATAATGTACACACTCTAACTAGATATATTATCTAAGCATAATGTACACACTCTAACTAGATATATTATCTAAGCATAATGTACACACTCTAACTAGATATATTATCTAAGCATAATGTACACACTCTAACCAGCTATATTATCTAAGCATAATGTACACACTCTAACTAGCTATATTATCTAAGCATAATGTACACACTCTAACTAGATATATTATCTAAGCATAATGTACACACTCTAACTAGATATATTATCTAAGCATAATGTACACACTCTAACTAGATATATTATCTAAGCATAATGTACACACTCTAACCAGCTATATTATCTAAGCATAATGTACACACTCTAACTAGATATATTATCTAAGCATAATGTACACACTCTAACCAGCTATATTATCTAAGCATAATGTACACACTCTAACTAGATATATTATCTAAGCATAATGTACACACTCTAACCAGCTATATTATCTAAGCATAATGTACACACTCTAACCAGCTATATTATCTAAGCATAATGTACACACTCTAACCAGCTATATTATCTAAGCATAATGTACACACTCTAACTAGATATATTATCTAAGCATAATGTACACACTCTAACTAGATATATTATCTAAGCATAATGTACACACTCTAACCAGCTATATTATCTAAGCATAATGTACACACTCTAACCAGCTATATTATCTAAGCATAATGTACACACTCTAACCAGCTATATTATCTAAGCATAATGTACACACTCTAACCAGATATATTATCTAAGCATAATGTACACACTCTAACTAGATATATTATCTAAGCATAATGTACACACTCTAACCAGCTATATTATCTAAGCATAATGTACACACTCTAACCAGCTATATTATCTAAGCATAATGTACACACTCTAACCAGATATATTATCTAAGCATAATGTACACACTCTAACCAGCTATATTATCTAAGCATAATGTACACACTCTAACCAGCTATATTATCTAAGCATAATGTACACACTCTAACCAGCTATATTATCTAAGCATAATGTACACACTCTAACTAGCTATATTATCTAAGCATAATGTACACACTCTAACTAGATATATTATCTAAGCATAATGTACACACTCTAACTAGATATATTATCTAAGCATAATGTACACACTCTAACTAGATATATTATCTAAGCATAATGTACACACTCTAACCAGCTATATTATCTAAGCATAATGTACACACTCTAACTAGATATATTATCTAAGCATAATGTACACACTCTAACCAGCTATATTATCTAAGCATAATGTACACACTCTAACTAGATATATTATCTAAGCATAATGTACACACTCTAACCAGCTATATTATCTAAGCATAATGTACACACTCTAACCAGCTATATTATCTAAGCATAATGTACACACTCTAACCAGCTATATTATCTAAGCATAATGTACACACTCTAACTAGATATATTATCTAAGCATAATGTACACACTCTAACTAGATATATTATCTAAGCATAATGTACACACTCTAACCAGCTATATTATCTAAGCATAATGTACACACTCTAACCAGCTATATTATCTAAGCATAATGTACACACTCTAACCAGCTATATTATCTAAGCATAATGTACACACTCTAACCAGATATATTATCTAAGCATAATGTACACACTCTAACTAGATATATTATCTAAGCATAATGTACACACTCTAACCAGATATATTATCTAAGCATAATGTACACACTCTAACTAGATATATTATCTAAGCATAATGTACACACTCTAACCAGCTATATTATCTAAGCATAATGTACACACTCTAACCAGCTATATTATCTAAGCATAATGTACACACTCTAACCAGCTATATTATCTAAGCATAATGTACACACTCTAACTAGATATATTATCTAAGCATAATGTACACACTCTAACTAGATATATTATCTAAGCATAATGTACACACTCTAACTAGATATATTATCTAAGCATAATGTACACACTCTAACCAGCTATATTATCTAAGCATAATGTACACACTCTAACCAGCTATATTATCTAAGCATAATGTACACACTCTAACTAGATATATTATCTCAAGATATAGTCTTTAACTAGCTTTATTATGTTATTTTATCTGCATGTTCTTGTTTTCACAGCATCCAAATCAGGACTCGAGATTGGTGCGTCAAGAGTCTGAGCTGGGTGTCACGAGCTGGTCCACTTCCTTGGAGAAGCTCTTGGAGGATCCACTTGGTTTGCACACTTTTGCAGTGAGTATCAGATGTCACATTGATATCTCTCGATAGTCACTCATGAACTGTCTTGATACAGCGCAGTAGTTGGTATTTACTATTGAACATATAGCTTGTCCTCTAGTTTGAGAATGGCAGCAAAGTCCTTATATATATATATATATATATATATATATATAATATCGGTGATTGCTCCTAAGAAGTAGGCAAAGACAGAGAGAAAGAGCTATCGTCTTCTTGAAACAAAATACACAAACATGAGGCAATGTTTAATAGGACTTGAATATGTTGAAATTGTTATTTGTGTTTACCAACTAAAATAACAACCATAGAATAAGGTAATTTTAAAATAAGGGTGACTCATATTCATATATAGGCCTATAACTTTAGTAAGAGATAAAATCTCTTTATAATCTATTTAAATGACCATATATTGAAGAGTGTCTGACCTTGGGTGCTTTGAGCACTATCTGTGGGGAAAGTTCTGCACGTAGAGACAGTTGGCAACAGTTGTACACAATAGAAGCACATCAATTAACCTTACAAAAGAAAGTGCAATGTGTATGGCTATATTCTGTCACTAATATCTATGTGGAGGTAAAATGTTGTATATCCATCGAGTATGGGAGTCCAGGATCTTCTTTGATAACAACAGGATTGTGAACAATACAGTTGATGCATACAACTCGCCTAAGGAGCAAGTAGACTCACAAGTGTAGTTACTGTGATAACAAAGCGCGGCAGCAGGCTGAGCTAGCTAGTGCACTTGGCAAGGACAAATTGTGGCTAGACATTTCTCAAACAAGTCTGCAGAGAATCAAACTAGTGTACCACATGGATTGATGAAGCAACATTTCATATAACAGGTAGCATGTACTGTCACGCTAAAAACTTGCATTTGACCTTGAGGTGAACAAACAGGACCCTGGAGTCATGCTGTGGGTGGTGTCAGTTTTCTTTGACAACATGACTACTTCACCGATACGATTTGGGCACAATGTGGTGGTAACAGGATGGTGCCACTCTTCACTACACTTGCTCAGTTCGGGAATTGTTTAATGAAAAATTCCCTGATCAGTGACCTGTGAAGTGGCCACTGGCCAATCCGATCCTCGGACTTAAGCCCACCAGATTTTTATTATTTTATGTTCCAGAGGGCTTGTGAAAATATGAAGCTGTTTCTGGAGGCATACATTGCCCTCGACTGCCATATGATGGACCATGCAATGGATAACCGAGACGGACTCATTTTCTGTGGTCTGTGCTCCATAACATTGTTTAACTGCCTTGTTAAAATCACGTATATATGGGCCATCCAGTACACAAATGAGTAAAATGTATGTATGAAATAAAGTGCATTAATTAAAATATATCATACAATAAAGAAAAACAAAGCACAAATAATTATGTACAGCACAATATGTTGATCGCACCACTTAAACTCTAACACATAAAAATGGACACCGCCATGACACCAAAATTAAGAATCCAGAAAAACCAGTTTCAGCACACGCCTCCACTCATAACCTCAACTTTGAGGACTGCTACACTGTCAAGGTGTTGAAATCAATTAACAAGACACAATGTCATATGTCTCAGTTAAAAATATGGGAACTGGCACATCAATGGATAACCACGACTAGAAAACATCCAACCTAAATATTCGTAACTAGGCTTAATTTCAACACTAGCACCACCTACCATCCACATAACAATAGATGAACCTCCAGAGAAGTTCCCATTGTGCACAACCAAGTTGGCATCACTGAAGCCAACTTCCTGTTGAGTCTTATTACTACCACTTCCTAACAAAGATGCAATAATAGCGATATTGAAGTGTGTGTAAACTAGTGGTCTGCGTTGAATATTTCTAAAAGCTCTCAAGTTCGAGTTGAGTTCGAGTATATTCATAATTTTAAGTTAATAGTATATATTTGTTTATTTTAAATGTAAATATCACATCTTTAAAATTTGGGATTTAAAAAATATACTAAAACACATGTTCTTAAAATATGAATGACACTCATTTTTATAAATATAAATACTTTTAGAAAAGAAAGTTGATAAACAGAAATATTGGTTTTTACATTAGAAATAACACTTAAAAAAACACTTATATAAAAATAAGAACAACGCTAAAAAAGGGGGGCCCTAATAGAAAAAATAATTAAAATGGTTTCATACTCATGTCTTTAAGGACATTAAAATTACTCAAACAATTATAAAAAAAAAGTAATAAAATTGATAATTGCATGATGGCTTGGAAATGTATAACAAGACAGTGTAGAAACACTGTACAGTGATGTAAAGTAAGTGATAGTGAAGGAAGCCAACCTGAAAGAATAATTAGGTTAGGCTTAGATAGGAACAAACACACTTCTCTCTTCATGTCTTATTAAACTTTTACACTTTTCACTTCTTCAAAACTTCCTCAGTTGCACATTAGTTTGTATTTTCGGGAATATTACTTTTTCATCAATGTTTCTTCATATGAAAAATAAATATTTCCTAAAATTAAAAACACTGTGCAACTGTGGAAGTTTAAAGAAGTGGGAAGTGTAAGAGTGTAGAAAGAAAATAGAGAAGTGTGTTTGTTTATATCTAGGCCTAACCTAACTATCCTTTCAGGTTGGCTTCTTTAACTATGACTTTACATTATTGTAGAGTGTTTCTACACTGTCTTTATAACAAGTTAATAAAATATAACATTTTAATAAGCTAATATTGTCCCAAAATATGCTTCAGTAACTTAATTTACCGTGTAAGAAAATGTAAGAATCATAGAATCATAAACAATTAGAAATTTGAAGTATTTCATATTTCGTTTATTATTCCTAAGTGTAATTCATTATTATGTCTTCTGTTCCATTTCCATTCCTTTATGCCCAGTTGCACATGTGCATTGTACAGGCTCTCGTTTGACTTTTTTTTATTGAGAAATTTACTTTAATTTCAAGTTTTAATACTTATAAAAGTTTATGCTCATACATTAAAATTAAAAATATATGACTAGAATAAAAATGTCTAGCAAACAATATGAAATAGTAAATGCTTTTTTAATATACATGTGGTAAGTTTGGTAAAATATGTATTGCAAGTTAATAATATATCATTGATTCTAGGCAGATTAACAAACATAATTCTGTAACTAAATTAGTGTTAGTTTTGTAGCTAAACATATTAATTAATACGAGTTTTAAATATCTCAAGTTTGAAAACATTTAATATAAAAATATATATTATTGATATTACATTTTTAATTTAACAGCCTAAATTATTATTATAGAAAGGGACCAGGTAAAAATAGTAAAAAGAATCATTCCATTATATAGTAATCTACTTAGATATTTTTATTTTCATTGCTTTGTCATGGCAATACAAGTAAACAACTTAAATCAAGTATAATTCAAAATGGAGAACAATATTGAATAAATTTACCGGTCAAAAGTAGTTTTAGAACTTTATTATGTTATTAATGTGATAATTGATATTAATTTTTAACAATTTGTTTAATCTAATGATTTATAAATAGAAATGCTGATTTTATCTCAATTAAATAGACTATGCTTCAGGGGCGGCTCGTCCCTAAGGCGCGGAGGCGCGCGCCCCCCAACCCCACGAATCCCCAGTTTCTTTTAAAGTTATTATTCGCACTCTCACGACAATTTTATCTTACCATAATAGTTTCAAGAAAAATATGTTTTTGGTTTAAGTAATAGCAGGCAATGTTTTTAAAATGGCATGTGGTTGGGCGCGAGGCGGTCAGCGCCTGATATTGGAAACCAAACCTTCCCACCTCTTCACCTCTTATCTTCAAATGGCATGCAGTTGGGCGCGCGACGGTCAGCGCCTGACATAAGAAACCAAACCTTCCCTCCCCTTAACCCGTTGTCCTCCTGCTATAGCTAGCTAGCATTGCTTATTCTTCTTTTGAAGGCGCACTCCCTTACGTGCGTAAGGTTGAAATGAAAGCTTGTGAAATGTGTATAGCGTGAACCAGCAATATTGTTGTCAGTCTCTGCGTGCTCTGATCTTGAGTGTGTGTGGCGTGTCTGTTTATAATAATATTATGTAGGGTTATTTTAGGATAATGTTTATTGAGTTATATGTTTTAATACTTTTTGTAACTAGGCTTAATATGAATAGTTCAAATCAGGCGCTTAAGACAATGAATATTGCAAGATTAACTCGTGATTAAAAAGATAATTGAATTCATTAGGTGGGCCATGTCCTGAATTTTGTATGGAACAAAGTGAAAACATACATACCTATATATGTATGCACATTACACAGCTGCAGAGTTTCTACAACACATCCACGTCCTTTAGAGGAAGTTTTTTGTATCTTTCCATCTTGTTTGTGATATTAATTTTTGAGTTTAACTAAATGAATATTTAGCAAAACATATTCCGAAATTTGTGTCTTCTTTTAAATATATTATTTAGAAATAATTTATTAATTAAACAGGCTGCGCCCTCCAGCTTCTAAAGTGACGAGCCGCCACTGCTATGCTTACTATTGCATTTTAAAAATTGATTATTAAGTACTTCAAGTGAAAGCTCTAAAATGACGAGCCAAAAAACTTTGGATCTCGATCTTGAGCTTAAAACACGAGCTCGGCTCGAAGCTGAAAATCCGAGTACTCGTAGAGCCTTAGTGTGAATATGTATTAGTGTTTCATATCATAAATGTGTATAACATACTAAACATTAAGGTCAAGAAAGCCAGAGAATCTTAACTCTAAACTTATTTGCCTCTGTATACTCAGTAAGCTATGTAACATATTGATGGGTTTTTATCTTGAGATTTGAGCTGTGATTGGCCAATTGTGTCGCTGAACAACCTCTCTTACAATTTAATTGTCTCAACATAGCCTACTGTTGACATGGTCATTTATTTTAAATAGATGGACATGAAATGTATTTTATTAGTAAAATAAAAGTGGGAGTGAAAATTATACATGAAATGGTTAATCTTTCAATAGCCAGTTTTTTCCTTTGATATGTTTTAAAATAAATATATTGGGGTCCGGGGTTCAATCCTCGGTCCGGCGCAGAGTTATCTGATTACTAAACCCTTCCTTCACCTCTGACAAGACATCTTGTGAATGTGGGGAATGCCAGGCCTCCACCGTGGTTCGGATCCACGTTAAACTGTAGGTCCTCCATTTCATCTCACAATCACCCTACCACTACACATTAGCGTAAGTGCGTATAACCCGAACGGGTAGTAAGACGCTGTGCTAATAATAATAAAATAAATATAGTAGGCACAATATCGAGATTCGCCCAATATAACAGTTTTAATAAAACTTGAACAATATCTACAACTTGCTTCGGTGGTCACATGGTATAACCTGCTACTCTCACTGTGGACTAGACTGCTGATGGCGAGATCGAGGTCCGAATCGGTTGGGTGTACTGAGGGCGGTTTTTCCAAAATAATTTTCTACTCTCCCTCCTTGCAAATATGAGCACACTTCCCCTAAATTCAACCTTGCTCATTCATTACCCATTAGCTTAATCGGTACATAACTTTAATGGGTTGTAAAGTATGATTCTAAAAAATAAAATTTATAGTTTCAAGTGAGTTTTCTTAATTTAATTATAATTGCATTTGATACTATTACTATTGCTTTTATTTCAGGAGTTTTTGAAGAAGGAATTTAGCCATGAGAATATCTACTTCTGGGTGGCCTGTGAGCGCTACCGGGGACTGCAGGGCTCATTGGAGCGCAAGAGTGCGGCCAGGGAAATCTTCAACCGTCACTTGTGCCTGGGAGCACTGGAGCCGGTTAATGTGGACTCCCATGCTAGACAGGTCAGTAACACGCACGTATTAATTTACTGGATATTTTACTGGTCTCTTGCAGCTTACCTCCTCCAGCCGGAGTTATTTGAAAACTTAACTCTGGCCTGGGGGTATTTACATTTTTAGTCTATTTAGTTAATTATGTACTAAAGAGAAACCATACAGCAGTTCATAACGAAGTATTATTGGATTTAAGATGAAGTTTATATTTAATAAATCAAGTAAAACATATTTCTAAAATGCCACATTTTAGTGACATTCAATCATTTTTGCACAGTCGAAAGTAATCTTCCTTAAAAACCAGGGTTTGGCTCCAACTCGCATTATAATTATTTGTAATCATATATGTAGAAAACAATACCTCCAAACCAACCTTTACTTTCACATATGTACATGTGTGGTGGTGTTATATGCATATATATCTTTTGCTCGATATTATCAAAATATATAAATAGTAAAATGCTATTAATTTTAGCCACAACAAATCTTACTTTATAAAAAGCCCCTGTAGTGTAGTTCACAGAATACAATGACAGCGCTGTCAATACCAACAGCACTATGTCTGAATGCTGCTAGTTGCTGGTACACGTGTTGGACAGCTCAACAACTACACACCACTAAAGTGTAATGTGTGTGGTGTTTCTAATCAGGTGACTCAGGAGGGATTGGAAGAGGCATCACAGCAACTCTTTCTTCAAGCACAAAAACAAATCTTTAACTTGATGAAGTTTGACTCATATCCAAGATTCATCAAGTCAGCGCTGTACAAGGAGTGCATGGTTCGTCAACTGTCGGGGGAGAGCGTCCAGTATCCTGTAGGCAACCAAGAGCTTCATATAGAGACTAGCACTGCCCCCTCGACACCCACAAGTCACAGCAAGGTATGCACCCCTTCTCTCACTCTCACTCTCACACACCTTTTTGTGGGTGCAACCCCACTGAAGTATTATTTTAATTGAAGACCCCTAAATAAAATTAACCTTTTCCTCCTACTAACATGAGGCTTCTTATTACTTGTATACCAAACCCTTCCTTCACCTCTGACAAGACACTTGTGAATGTGGGGAATGCAGGCCTCCACCGTGGTTCGGATTCCACGTTAAACTGTAGGTCCTCCATTTCATCTCACAATCACCCTACCATTACACATTAGCGTAAGTGCGTATAACCCGAATGGGTAGTAAGACGCGGTGCTAATAATAATATATAATAATAATTATATTGTACTATGGTGCGTATAAATATTTCTAAGGCTGTCACATGTTTATAGCCAAAGTTATTTTATTGCATATAGCATTTGCTTACAGGATTACAAAAAATGCACCTTATTTGATAGGGGTTTTACATATCCTCTTTGTCATCCATAAAAATAAAAGATGACTTTGATAACTCTAGACCCCAAATCAGGTTCCGCACCACATGTCAAAGCATCATTCTCACAATAGACTCCCCAAGTCGGGCTTACTGAGTATCGTTTTTCATGGTTTCCTTGAAAATGTGGGTTTTCCTCTGTATTGTATCTACTATTTAATGTAACCATGGATCTAGTCCAAACGAGAAGTGTAGGCTCACTTCTTTCATTGCCCTACTCTGAGAAGCTAGTAGAACAAACTTGCTCTTTTTCTAAGCTATTTCTCGATCAGGGGCGTTTGTATCCATGGAAGCCCGGCTTCTAGGGGAAAATATACGATGAAAGTTCATGCTCATACAGTAATCCTATATTTACAATATTTTTTCCATGACTGAACCACAAATAATAATAAAATGAGGTTGACCATAATTTAAAACAAATCTTTAGTGTGCAAATAAAAGCTGAGTCCGTCTTTCCCTGATCAAACCCAAATATACTCGTCCTGAAAAAACAACCAACAATCATTTTTGAGATTTGAGGGTAAAGCATTTGTGTACTAAGCCAAATAGTTTGAATCTATTATTTGAACTTGAACTTAATTTTTAGTTTATAATTTGGTTTGTTAAAAGGTGTTCTAGATATTTTATTTTTAGTTCTGGTTTTAGATTAATAAGATTGTTTCATATTTTAAAAGTTATACCAGAGATTTCAAACACTATGATTTAATGTATTTTGGCCTAGAAATTTAAAGTTTTTATTGAAGGAATAACATAACTAATTTTTAGTGGGAATCCTGTATTAGATTAGTATCTTAAGTTCTCTTGGGTTGACACAGCTGACAAAAAGCCGCAGTGATGCAGAGGACCGGCGACGCAAATCCTTACTACCTTGGAATCGTAAGACCCGATCCAAATCAAAAGATCGGGGGAGACCGAGTATCAGAAGCTTCAAAGCAAACCCGTAGACGATGCCTTGTCAGTGAGGAGTGATGTGACTAGTAGCAGATCATCACTAGCATCCTGGGACTTGGCCCTTCGTGGTTCCTTCAGCAGACAGTCTGTGAGTACAGTGTAAGATTAGGCCTTCGTGGTTCCTTCGACATCTGAGTACAGTGTAATAGCCTCGTGTCTTTAGCAGACATTCGTGAGTACAGTGTAAGATTAGGCCCTTCGTGGTTCCTTCAGCAGACATTCGTAGTACAGTGTAAGATAGGCCTTTGTGGTTCCTTCAGCAGACAGTCTGTGAGTACAGTGTAAGATTAGGCCCTTCGTGGTTCCTTCAGCAGACACTCGGTTAGTACTAGTGTAAGATTAGGCCCTTCGTGGTTCCTTCAGCAGACATTCAGTGAGTACAGTGTAAGATTAGGCCCTTCGTGGTTCCTTCAGCAGACATCGGTGAGTACAGTGTAAGATTAGGCCCTTCGTGGTTCCTTCAGCAGACAGTCGTGAGTACAGTGTAAGATTAGGCCCTTCGTGGTTCCTTCAGCAGACATTTGGTGAGTACAGTGTAAGATTAGGCCCTTCGTGGTTCCTTCAGCAGACATCGGTGAGTACAGTGTAAGATTAGGCCCTTCGTGGTTCCTTCAGCAGACAGTCGGTGAGTACAGTGTAAGATTAGGCCCTTCATGGTTCCTTAGAGTACACTGTGAGTACATGTAAGATTAGGCCCTTCGTGGTTCCTTCAGCAGACAGTCGGTGAGTACAGTGTAAGATTAGGCCCTTCGTGGTTCCTTCAGCAGACAGTCGTAGTGTGAAGATTAGGCCTGTGTTTAGAAATAACATGTAAGATTAGGCCCTTCGTGGTTCCTTCACAGACAGTCGGTGAGTACAGTGTAAGATTAGGCCTTCGTGGTTCCTTCAGCAGGCAGTCGGTGAGTAAGTGTAAGATTAGGCCCTTCGTGGTTCCTTGAGTGTACACTAGATGGTACATTGTATCAATTTTCTCTTTATGGTGTAGGGTTTAAACACTTACTAAAATGTCCGCATCACCAATAAGATCCCGAAATGTTTGGATGAACTAGAAACATTTTGAAATTTAGGAAAATCCTGAAAATAAGCATTGAATTATTTATATTCTACTAGGCTTTGAAGCTAATTTTAAGATTTATATAAGCATTGAAAATTAATTTTTATTAGGGCTTTGTGAATACTTGTATTTTTAACTTATAGCTGAGCTTGTCATAAAGCTCGGGCTCGGGATCCAATGTTTGGTAGGCTCGTCATCTTGGTGTACGCACAATCAATTTTTAAAACAAAATGGTAGATTATATCAGCAGTTTCATCTAGGTAACTTTTAACAAATTGTTAAAATTAATATCAAATTTCACATTAATAAAATTAAAGAGTTCTAAAAGTACTTTTGACCCATAACCTAATTAAATAATTTGGTCCATTTTGAAATCCTTGATTGTAGCTGCATTTCCATGACAAGACAGTGAAAATAAAAATAGCTTAGTATACCACAAAATAGTTTGATAATCAATATTTTTACTATTTTTATATGATCCCTTTCTAAAATTAATACTTGAATTAAAATAAAACATTAAAAAGAGGATAGAAGATCACGGCCTACACACTTGAGATTAAACAGAAGATTGTAGGCATCAAAATTCACAACAAAAACATGATTATGAACTGAAGTTGTGTTGATATATTCAAATACAAAACTAGAATTAGTTACAATTTAGTTAAAATATATAGGTTATCATTACAATTAGAGTTGGGTCGAATCCATTATTTCTCGAATCCGAATCCACATTTTATTTTCGAATCTCGAATATCGAATCCGAATCCTAGCAAATTGTTAGAAATTTTAATGATCTACAAATAGACCTACATAACACAATATAGGCCTAAACTGTAAATTAAGATTAATTTCAATCGTGCTTTCAATTTTAATTAATCCCAACAACCTCTTGCAAAATACTGGTTGAAATCCAGCCAAATTAAACAATTTAGACTCATATTTTGTTTAAAAATCAAATCAATCAAAATTTGAACGTCTTTCATCTAATTTTTCATTCAAAAATGAGGTGGCCAAATGGCTAGATAATTTTATAATAAAGGAAATTGATAAAACTAAAGAAAAAGGAAAAAATAAACTACTAAGAATAAATTTGATGAAGAAAGCCCACCTAGGGAAAAGGCAACAATGCCGAAATATTATTATATTTGTGTTAAAATGTGTGTGTGACTACTTCTACTATAGAAGACAGAAGAAAGGAAGAAGATGTCACCTTTGTGCATTGGATTCTTCCCACATCTTTCCTCTTTCCCTAGGTGGGCTTTCTTCATCAAATTTATTCTTAGTAGTTTATTTTTCCTTTTTCTTTAGTTTTATCAATTTCCTTTATTATAAAATTTCATCTAATTTTAAAAGTGTTGATAGAATGAGTCAAGTTTCTAACAAAACATGTGAAATAAACAAGCAGAATAGGCCTAGGTAACTTTTGATCAACTTGAATCATCATTGAGGGAGTATAATTTATCTTAATAAGAAAGCACAGATAATAATACAAACAGATTTAAAAAAAAACTAAAACAAACAGTATTTAAAGATATAAGGAACAAGCTATGTGTGATTGAAAAAGTGTTATTTTAAAAAGAGTTAGTTCTGCTAACTTATGTTCATACAATGCTGTGTTTATACTCTATAATCCTATTTAAATAATTCAAATATGAAAATATTGGTAGAAGATACATCTACACAATTTGAATAAAAGGCTTGAACAAGAGGCTGAAATTACTTAGTTGTTTTTTAGAATGGAATAGTTCTTGTTCAAGAAAACTAACATTTTTACACGATTTGGATCACTTTATTATATTGTTCTTAAAACACAAACATTGATGAAAGCACTTTAACAAAACAAAAAAGACTGGACAGAATCACAAAAATAAAATAAAATAGTATCCTAACGGTTAAGGTTTTAAAACCACCAAAAGCAATTCCCTGATAATTTTGATAACAATCCCATACATTTGAAAAGTGAACTCAACAATGCCTAAGTATGTTTTATTATTTTCTTTTTTCTAGCTTTGCATAGAAAACTATATATTCGATTCTTGCGATATATCGATTTCTGAGAATACATTCTATTTAAAACATGAACATATTTTCAACTCCAATATGTCCATTCCCATTTTATAAGGCAGGACTACGTTTAAATAATTTTACAATTACTTCATAACATATTTAAAAAAAATAATAAACTATTAGTTAAATCACTTTAAAAACAAATGAATTAGCAAGTTGTTATTTGATTCTTAAAACTCGAGAGTGCTTACTAAGTGATCAGATTACCTGAATCGATTTTAAACAAACAATCGATATATGATATGTAGGCATAAATAAACAATTTTATCGCTGTCTGACTGTTGAAAGTACTTATTTTTCATTAAACCCAACAAAATGTCTAACTTAAGGATTGTATGCAATAAATTGGGGTTCTATACATAGTTGTAGATAATTAAAACCAGTTGGGTGTAAGAATTAACCGTTGTGTTTATTTAATCATCATTCTGGCGAGTAAACATATACATCATGGCGGCTGACTTTGTATCGTGTGTATTGTGTTCTTATTTCTGTTTAAAAAAAAGCTGTAATTTGTTTTATTTATTTTGAGTTAATTGGTAATTCTAGTTTTGATTTTCAATTTTCAAGAGTTTTAAATGTTCATTAAAATATTTACAAGATTGTTCGTGAGGTGAAAGTTTCAGAAGTGAGCATGCGCTGTAACGGTTAGGTCCAGTCCAAGTTTCCCATAGAGGTGGGGGGTGAGGTATTAATTATCCACGTTAAATTTTCTACACCTAACAATTTTTTTAATAAGGACTTTATTCGTGCTTATCTCTTTTTTCTGACAAAATAATTATTATTTATTACGGATTAAGCTGTGCTTTTCAAGTAGGCCTAACGAAATAATTTTTGAATTCATAATATGCTTTGTTTATGAGGTAGAGATTCGACCATCGAATCCAGCAAAACACTGAATCCTCGAATCTCGAATACTTGTCAGGATTCGGTGGATTCGAGGATTCGAAGATTCGAGCGGCCCATCTCTAATTACAATACATATTTGACCAAACTTAACATTTAATATTTCATACTGTGTATCAAAGTTATTATTTTATCAATCTTATTTTTCACTTTAAAGTATGAACATCAACTTTTATAATGATTAACAATTGAATTGAAATAAATTTCATAATAAGATAAATTTATAGTGAAAGCCCATACAAGGTGCATGCGCAACTGCAACTGCACATAGAGGAATGGAACTGCAACAGAATAAGTGATCTCATGTGCGATTATTACACTAAGGACTAATAAAAAAAAAATGAAACATTTCAAATTTATACTGTTTGTGGTTCTTACTTTTCTTATGGGGTAATTAAAGTTACCTGCCTCTGTGGCGTAGTTGGCTAACGCGCTTGTCGTGTTGAGCTCGACTGCTGAGGACGGGGAGATCAAGGTTCGAATCTCGGTCGGGTGAACGGGGGGGGGGGGGGTGGTTCCTAAATGGTTTTCCACTCTCCCTCCACGCAAATGCGGGTTCACTTCCTCTAATTCAACCTTCCCAATTCCTAATCTACTAGCGTAACTAGTACTTAAAGCGTATAACCCTAATGGGTAGTAAGACACGGTGCTAAATATTATTATTATTATTATAATTAAAGTTATGGAGGTTTATTTTTATAATGTCAGTGTAATTTTAAAGTCTTAAAGACATGGGTGTTGAAACCATTTCTATAATTTTCTATTATTGTTTCATTTGTGTGTTATTATTTTTGAATCATGTTTTGTTATTTCTAATTTAAAACCAATATTTTCACTTTTACCCTCTTTAGACACCTCGGAGAGAAACTATTGGGATTGTCAAAAAATCTAACTTGAGATTTCGATAAATGTCGACGCTTTATGACACCCTGAAATAAAGAAAAGGTGTTTGTCTGTACCTTGGGCTATAGCTGAAACTATTATACCAATTGGGCTAAAACTTGGTATTTAGGGTTTTTATAAGGTCCCCCTCCCCCTGAAGGGCTTTTGGAAATAAATATCTAACCCTAAATTTAAGGGTAGTTTACTGAAGGGCGAAAATAGAAATAAAACAATTTTCTCCAAATCGGTTCTAATGATTTTGATTAAATTTTATACCTAGACACTGTTCATCATTATAAACAAGATGGCAACTCTCATTTATTATGTTTGCTACACCCTCCGCTGCTCCTATAGGTAAGGCCCCTAAAACTACAGGACAGGGAGGACGTAACATACATTTTATAAATGACAACAGATAAAATAGCATAGTTTTAAATCATGTACATTTTAATTTGCTCAAAGCAGAAACAGACAAAGGAATATATAGCCTTAATTCAAAAACTTTCCAATAGCTACTACTGTAAAAGAAAACATTGCATCATATAATGTACCGTCTTTCAGGTATCTGGTAGAACTACTACCCAAACACATTTCTCAATTTACTGTACCTAAAATCATGACTTAAGGTCTTTCAAAATTAGTTACCCAACAACGGGTACAAATATAAATAAGCCTATTGATATCCATAAATAAAGGTATAGGCTTTAACTGTATAAAAATACAGTGTGATTTCTCGTGTCCTCCTAATTACTTCAATTCAAAGTTTACATTAGTTACAAGGATAATTCATGGATATAATCCATGACGCAGAGAATCAAACGCAAAAAGTTGCGTAACCACAAAGTAGTTTACTTTAATATGAGAATGTAACGTCTAATGGTTACAACACTATATGTAATGACTAACAATGACATTCTTGACATTCCCATATTATTAATATATGTCTCTATGACCCTGGACAATAGTATGAAATATAATTATTTAAACGTAACTCCTCCATTACTCTACTTGAGTTATAACAAATTTAACATTATGACAAAACAGGTCTATCTCCCAAGACGCTAACATATGATCTGTTCTACATATTACATTAACTAACATCAAACGAAATATCTCCATTGCGTTGACTCAACAATTAAACAAATTTACATTACAGGTATTTCCTCCATGACCCCAATATATAGTCCGCTCTATCGAAATGCTCTTTCGATGAAGCTCTATTCAATAATGTTATATCTAATACAATTTACATTCTCCTATATATTGAGTCTAGAGAACAAGAAAGGGGGGGTGGGATTACATTGTAGTCAGCCACGCAGTACAAGGCATTACGTCATCATGCCGTAATTTCACAAGTCTTCCTGTTCGCTGATTGGATGTCTATCATCGCAATGCAGTTGTTTACAATTCTTCGGCCGATCATGGAAACATCCGATGTCAGGTGAGGGTGGCCTTATCCCCCCTCCAGGTGGCGATACAGGGCATGTTGATTTGGTGCCTGGACTCTTGGAAAACATCGCCCAGTGTTAATATTATTCTCGGGCCAGGTTGATCATCTAATGTAGACTCTTCTAGTTGTGGTCGCCCCACGCTTCCACATTGGTGTTTTTTGGACTTGGTAATAATCTAGTGAGGCCAGCTTGGAGATCCGAAGGTACGTGAAGAACAGTTTATTAAGTAGACAGTTGATATTGAATATTTAGGAATGATTGTTGGGGCTATATTGGGCTACAATAGTGAAGTTTACTATTGTAGGATACGTCAAGGTATTTATTTTGGAGCGGGTAGTATGCGTTAAGCAATTGAACGTGGAATATAAGATTGGGTGGAGTAGTAATTGTACAATACGAAGTTTGTATTGTTACAATGGGAATGACTTTAAGGTATTTTACATGGGGGAAATTTTCCAATTTTGATCATTTATCCGCAATTATTTGAGATACAAAATAATTTATTATTATAAATTTGTAGTACTATTAAAGATGAAACTCTTTTATTTGAAATATATTTTTATAATACCAATAGTTTCTGCTCTCCAACAAATATATATACTTTTTAATTTATAATGAAAGTAATAAAACCTTTATAGGTTTTAACAATCTATGCAAGCTTGAATGAACGTTATTTTGATTGCTCAGTCCAAACACTTGTGGATAACCTTAGTACACATATAAAGTTGTTTTGCAATCAATAGTATTAACACTCCTGAGTTTATTATTGTGAATGAATATTTAACCTAATATAGCTACCTTGGCTTATAATAATGTTTGGTTCCCAGATGTCCGGCGAGTGCGCTCTGTGCCGAGTATTTCTACCGGATGGTGCCACTACGGTTGTCCAAACCAAACCTCACGAAACAGTTCGGGACCTGGTAATAAGACTCCTTGACAAAAGAGGTCTTCACTTTTCAGCCTTCGAGGTGTTTGTTGACTCGTCACTTCAGGTACATTAGTTTGCACAAATTCGGCAATTTTATTAGTAGGTAGATTCAAATTTAAAATCAATATTTCGACTATAATAGAAGATGAGCTGAGATGCTTGACACATGAATCATTGAAACATAATACATATATTTTAATAATATCCTCAGGACTAAGAAACAAGAAGTCCAGGAGTTAATAAATATAATTACATTAAAATTACATTTAGTAAATTCTTTAAATGTATTAATCACAACTTGTGAATGTGTGGAATGCCAGGCCTCCACCGTGGCTCGGATCCCACGTTAAACTGTAGGTCCTCCATTTCATCTCACAATCACCCTACCATTACACATTAGCGTAAGTGGGTACAGCCTGAATGGGTAGGAAGATGCGGTGCTAAAAAATAAATTAATTTATTCTGTAAAAGTGTTAGTTGTGTTGCTTGTTATTTGTACATTATAAATACAATTTAATGGGAATCATTTCTTGTGTGTTAAAATGCTCGCTGTGATAATGAAGTGTTTTGTGCGTCATTCTCTTCAAGTCTCTCTTGTCTATTTAAAGACATGTTGTCAGAAATAAAAATTGTAGTTTTACACACCGCACTCACACATGTGCACACACACACACACACACACACTTTATTTTCTGGAACAGATAACTCGTTATTTGTTAGTGTTACTTATTTTGATACAAGACTCAGGAACTAAAATAAAACCTAATCTGACCCACTACTATTAATAAGATATTAAACACACAGTTAAAAACTGCTGTTAGTCATGAAGCAGTGTGAGTGGATTATTATCGTGTGATCCAGAAATGTTGTACAATATCATTGAGTAATAAAGCAGTCTGTTTTGTAGCCCATCTGTTTGGACGAGGAGTCGAGGGTACTGGGTAGACAAGAGGTGCAGATAGAGCAGCGAGTGGTTTTCAGACTCGACCTTCCTAACAGAAAGACGATCGGAGTGAAGGCCAAACCAAAGAAGAGATTGTCGGAGGTGCTAAGGCCAATACTCTACAAGTACAACTACAGACTGGACTGTGTCACCCTCTGTCTGGTAACATAGCGTTGTTTCAATAGTATAACCATACACCATAATTATTATATTTCTCAAATACAAATTTCGAGTAGTGGAATCTTTAAAAACATACACTTTTATTTAAAGCATAAATATTTAAAATTAAATTTAAAAACACTTGTTTAAGTCTTGATGTCATTGACAAGTGATATTTTGTTTGTTGTGTCAATTATGTCATAAACAAGGATGAGAACTATTGTTTGAAAATTCACTATATTAATACCAATTGGTCCCTTTTTGAAAATATTTTATTCTCTCAAATAAACAAGTCTATCACTTCTTTTATCGATTGTTTAAAATTATTATATCAAGTCATCAAGGTCTACATAATTGTATTTGAGAAACTTTTGAGATATTTACAAATCTCAAATATCTCTGCCATTGAAATGGCTCAACTCAATTATTGTTTATATTCTGGTTCATCAATGCTAACTTTATTTAGGAAGAAGTCATTATTATTATTTACACAATTATAAACATTATAAACTAACCCAGTAGAAAATTTGTAGATGGGACCCTTAAATCCATCAAATCCTTAAAGATATCCAAGAAAGTTTGTTTTAGAGCTTTAATACCACTTATTGGTTATTCAGAACCAATTATAATTATAGGATGAACATAACAACCAGACCCCAGACCTATAAGGTATCAGTTAACAGAATGTATTAATGTTATAATGAAATAATATAAACATTTAGTTACTATTTGTATTCTATTATTCTAGTTTATTTATATTTCTTCTTATGTTCAATAAAAATGAAATAAAATAGACTAAATTAATATAAAAACTGTGTGTACATATTTTTTTAATTTTGAAAAGTCTACAAGATTAGAGAACTTAAATTTAGTGTTCAAACCTAGAACTGCAACTGAATCACAGTTTTGGTCCTTCTTCCACGACCCTTTTAGGGATCAAATTCCCCAAAGCTTTTAACTTTATACTAACATTTTTATTATATTGGAATGAAGAGGAAGGCTAAGCTTAGGATAAAATTATAAATCTGGAAATTAATATAATATAAGCTACAATGGAACATTATTAAAAAAAAAAAGTTTCACGTCTCACTTCCACCGGAAATTGATATTTCCCAGAGTCGAAATGTCATTCCGACACAGGCCTTCTGAAAAGTTTAAATTAATCACAGAGATTTGCACATATTTAACACTCAGAGCCAGCTTAGTTTGTTGAAATGTAGTGGCTATATTTTGATAAAAGACAAGTGCTGTATGATTGATTAGTGGTTAAAGTAGAATATTTTAACAATTTACAAAAATAAAATATTTAATTTAATAAATTCATAATGCGTTTTTTATTGCTTAATCTACAAATAATAATAATAATAATAATCATCATCATCATCATTATTTTCAGTTGAACTCGTGGTCGTGGGGTAAAGTGCTCACCTTAGAACCCAATGTTTTTGGTTTCAAAGCAAGTTGGGGTCAACAGATTTCTCGTGTGCTGGTATAATCATTCGGTTGAGAATATGCATGTTAAAAACCTCAAATAAATAAAGTACATATTATCAATTTCATCAGTATCATCATCATCCAATTTTTTGTAGAAAAACTCAAAACATCTCTTGTTTTCATCTAGTTCCACTGATATGAAGGGTCATTGCGCACATAAACTATATATAGAATATTGAAACAAATACATCCATTCAAATGTTAATCTGATAGATTGATTGTAGAATATATTGAAATCAATTGTTCTCACAATATTAAGAGAGGGTTCCTACGGTCTGGAAAGTTAGAGATAAAAATAAGTCAGGGAAAGTCGGGCAAATGACAATTCATGTCACACTTCTGTTTCATCGTAAAGCCGCAGAAGGAAACTGTTGCCAAAAGTGAAATTAGTGTAGTGCCTCGAAGAAACTATAACACTTTTGTTATAAAAGATGATATAACTAATGCGGAAGTAATTTGGGCTATACAAGTTGCTTACAAAAAAAGTCTTTCAATTCGTGCAATAATTTAAGTACAATTTTTCAGTTGACGTTTCCCGAGTGTTCCATTGCCAATGCCTTTACCATTGGTGGAGACAAAGCTGCATACTTCATTGTGGATGGCTTGGCTGCGTTCTTTCATAACAATTTACTGGACCGCCTAAAATCATGTAACAACTTTGTAATTTGTTTTGATGAAGCGTTGAATAAAGTTATTCAAAGAGGACAAATGGACATTGTAATAAGATTCTGAAACAAGGAAAATCATATATAAAGTCATCAGTTGTTACTTAAACAGTGTGTTTTTCGATAGGAGCACCGCTGAAGAATTACTGAAGCATTTTCTGGATGGTATTTCTCCTCTTCCACTCTCTAAGTTGATACAAGTGTCAATGGATGGCCCAAATGTCAATTTAAAGTTTATAACACTTCTTCAGGAACACATCAAATCTGTCACAGACAATGAAATATGTAGTTTGCTAGATCTGGGAACATGTGGGCTTAATGTTTTTCATGGTTCCTTGAGAACAGGAGTGGAGTCTGTTGATTGGGATATAAGTAGCTTATTACGTCACATGTACTACCTGTTCACTGACTCTCCAGCTCGTCGAGCATTGTTTACCCAGTTGACAGGATGTGCATATTTTCCATTGAAGTGTGCGGTGGTTAGAGAGTGCATCTTTTCCATTGAAGTTCTGTGGTGTTCGGTGGTTAGAGAATGTAAAGTGCTTTCAAAGGGCATAAAAAGTTTCTCAAAGCAGAAAATCTTTCTAAAACAACCTGTAGAGAAACTGAAAAGAGCAGCCTGTGATCCATTTATGAAGTGTAAGCTATCTTTCTGCAAGATAATTGCAGATGAATGTCAGCCTTTCCTTTTTGAT
>JBCFYV010002255.1:44379117-44430631 GCA_039000515.1 Timema cristinae
TTCCTAAATGGTTTTCCACTCTCCCTCCACGCAAATGCGGGTTCACTTCCTCTAATTCAACCTTCCCAATTCCTAATCTACTAGCGTAACTAGTACTTAAAGCGTATAACCCTAATGGGTAGTAAGACACGGTGCTAAATATTATTATTATTATTATAATTAAAGTTATGGAGGTTTATTTTTATAATGTCAGTGTAATTTTAAAGTCTTAAAGACATGGGTGTTGAAACCATTTCTATAATTTTCTATTATTGTTTCATTTGTGTGTTATTATTTTTGAATCATGTTTTGTTATTTCTAATTTAAAACCAATATTTTCACTTTTACCCTCTTTAGACACCTCGGAGAGAAACTATTGGGATTGTCAAAAAATCTAACTTGAGATTTCGATAAATGTCGACGCTTTATGACACCCTGAAATAAAGAAAAGGTGTTTGTCTGTACCTTGGGCTATAGCTGAAACTATTATACCAATTGGGCTAAAACTTGGTATTTAGGGTTTTTATAAGGTCCCCCTCCCCCTGAAGGGCTTTTGGAAATAAATATCTAACCCTAAATTTAAGGGTAGTTTACTGAAGGGCGAAAATAGAAATAAAACAATTTTCTCCAAATCGGTTCTAATGATTTTGATTAAATTTTATACCTAGACACTGTTCATCATTATAAACAAGATGGCAACTCTCATTTATTATGTTTGCTACACCCTCCGCTGCTCCTATAGGTAAGGCCCCTAAAACTACAGGACAGGGAGGACGTAACATACATTTTATAAATGACAACAGATAAAATAGCATAGTTTTAAATCATGTACATTTTAATTTGCTCAAAGCAGAAACAGACAAAGGAATATATAGCCTTAATTCAAAAACTTTCCAATAGCTACTACTGTAAAAGAAAACATTGCATCATATAATGTACCGTCTTTCAGGTATCTGGTAGAACTACTACCCAAACACATTTCTCAATTTACTGTACCTAAAATCATGACTTAAGGTCTTTCAAAATTAGTTACCCAACAACGGGTACAAATATAAATAAGCCTATTGATATCCATAAATAAAGGTATAGGCTTTAACTGTATAAAAATACAGTGTGATTTCTCGTGTCCTCCTAATTACTTCAATTCAAAGTTTACATTAGTTACAAGGATAATTCATGGATATAATCCATGACGCAGAGAATCAAACGCAAAAAGTTGCGTAACCACAAAGTAGTTTACTTTAATATGAGAATGTAACGTCTAATGGTTACAACACTATATGTAATGACTAACAATGACATTCTTGACATTCCCATATTATTAATATATGTCTCTATGACCCTGGACAATAGTATGAAATATAATTATTTAAACGTAACTCCTCCATTACTCTACTTGAGTTATAACAAATTTAACATTATGACAAAACAGGTCTATCTCCCAAGACGCTAACATATGATCTGTTCTACATATTACATTAACTAACATCAAACGAAATATCTCCATTGCGTTGACTCAACAATTAAACAAATTTACATTACAGGTATTTCCTCCATGACCCCAATATATAGTCCGCTCTATCGAAATGCTCTTTCGATGAAGCTCTATTCAATAATGTTATATCTAATACAATTTACATTCTCCTATATATTGAGTCTAGAGAACAAGAAAGGGGGGGTGGGATTACATTGTAGTCAGCCACGCAGTACAAGGCATTACGTCATCATGCCGTAATTTCACAAGTCTTCCTGTTCGCTGATTGGATGTCTATCATCGCAATGCAGTTGTTTACAATTCTTCGGCCGATCATGGAAACATCCGATGTCAGGTGAGGGTGGCCTTATCCCCCCTCCAGGTGGCGATACAGGGCATGTTGATTTGGTGCCTGGACTCTTGGAAAACATCGCCCAGTGTTAATATTATTCTCGGGCCAGGTTGATCATCTAATGTAGACTCTTCTAGTTGTGGTCGCCCCACGCTTCCACATTGGTGTTTTTTGGACTTGGTAATAATCTAGTGAGGCCAGCTTGGAGATCCGAAGGTACGTGAAGAACAGTTTATTAAGTAGACAGTTGATATTGAATATTTAGGAATGATTGTTGGGGCTATATTGGGCTACAATAGTGAAGTTTACTATTGTAGGATACGTCAAGGTATTTATTTTTGGAGCGGGTAGTATGCGTTAAGCAATTGAACGTGGAATATAAGATTGGGTGGAGTAGTAATTGTACAATACGAAGTTTGTATTGTTACAATGGGAATGACTTTAAGGTATTTTACATGGGGGAAATTTTCCAATTTTGATCATTTATCCGCAATTATTTGAGATACAAAATAATTTATTATTATAAATTTGTAGTACTATTAAAGATGAAACTCTTTTATTTGAAATATATTTTTATAATACCAATAGTTTCTGCTCTCCAACAAATATATATACTTTTTAATTTATAATGAAAGTAATAAAACCTTTATAGGTTTTAACAATCTATGCAAGCTTGAATGAACGTTATTTTGATTGCTCAGTCCAAACACTTGTGGATAACCTTAGTACACATATAAAGTTGTTTTGCAATCAATAGTATTAACACTCCTGAGTTTATTATTGTGAATGAATATTTAACCTAATATAGCTACCTTGGCTTATAATAATGTTTGGTTCCCAGATGTCTGGCGAGTGCGCTCTGTGCCGAGTATTTCTACCGGATGGTGCCACTACGGTTGTCCAAACCAAACCTCACGAAACAGTTCGGGACCTGGTAATAAGACTCCTTGACAAAAGAGGTCTTCACTTTTCAGCCTTCGAGGTGTTTGTTGACTCGTCACTTCAGGTACATTAGTTTGCACAAATTCGGCAATTTTATTAGTAGGTAGATTCAAATTTAAAATCAATATTTCAACTATAATAGAAGATGAGCTGAGATGCTTGACACATGAATCATTGAAACATAATACATATATTTTAATAATATCCTCAGGACTAAGAAACAAGAAGTCCAGGAGTTAATAAATATAATTACATTAAAATTACATTTAGTAAATTCTTTAAATGTATTAATCACAACTTGTGAATGTGGGGAATGCCAGGCCTCCACCGTGGTTCGGATTCCACGTTAAACTGTAGGATCCTCCATTCATCTCACAATCACCCTACCATTACACATTAGCGTAAGTGGTACAGCCTGAATGGGTAGGAAGATGCGGTGCTAAAAAATAAATAAATTTATTCTGTAAAAGTGTTAGTTGTGTTGCTTGTTATTTGTACATTATAAATACAATTTAATGGGAATCATTTCTTGTGTGTTAAAATGCTCGCTGTGATAATTTGAAGTGTTTTGTGCGTCATTCTCTTCAAGTCTCTCTTGTCTATTTAAAGACATGTTGTCAGAAATAAAAATTGTAGTTTTACACACCGCACTCACACATGTGCACACACACACACACACACACTTTATTTTCTGGAACAGATAACTCGTTATTTGTTAGTGTTACTTATTTTGATACAAGACTCAGGAACTAAAATAAAACCTAATCTGACCCACTACTATTAATAAGATATTAAACACACAGTTAAAAACTGCTGTTAGTCATGAAGCAGTGTGAGTGGATTATTATCGTGTGATCCAGAAATGTTGTACAATATCATTGAGTAATAAAGCAGTCTGTTTTGTAGCCCATCTGTTTGGACGAGGAGTCGAGGGTACTGGGTAGACAAGAGGTGCAGATAGAGCAGCGAGTGGTTTTCAGACTCGACCTTCCTAACAGAAAGACGATCGGAGTGAAGGCCAAACCAAAGAAGAGATTGTCGGAGGTGCTAAGGCCAATACTCTACAAGTACAACTACAGACTGGACTGTGTCACCCTCTGTCTGGTAACATAGCGTTGTTTCAATAGTATAACCATACACCATAATTATTATATTTCTCAAATACAAATTTCGAGTAGTGGAATCTTTAAAAACATACACTTTTATTTAAAGCATAAATATTTAAAATTAAATTTAAAAACACTTGTTTAAGTCTTGATGTCATTGACAAGTGATATTTTGTTTGTTGGTCAATTACGTCATAAACAAGGATGAGAACTATTGTTTGAAAATTCACTATATTAATACCAATTGGTCCCTTTTTGAAAATATTTTATTCTCTCAAATAAACAAGTCTATCACTTCTTTTATCGATTGTTTAAAATTATTATATCAAGTCATCAAGGTCTACATAATTGTATTTGAGAAACTTTTGAGATATTTACAAATCTCAAATATCTCTGCCATTGAAATGGCTCAACTCAATTATTGTTTATATTCTGGTTCATCAATGCTAACTTTATTTAGGAAGAAGTCATTATTATTATTTACACAATTATAAACATTATAAACTAACCCAGTAGAAAATTTGTAGATGGGACCTTAAATCCATCAAATCCTTAAAGATATCCAAGAAAGTTTGTTTTAGAGCTTTAATACCACTTATTGGTTATTCAGAACCAATTATAATTATAGGATGAACATAACAACCAGACCCCAGACCTATAAGGTATCAGTTAACAATGTATTAATGTTATAATGAAATAATATAAACATTTAGTTACTATTTGTATTTCTATTATTCTAGTATATTTATATTTCTTCTTATGTTCAATAAAAATGAAATAAAATAGACTAAATTAATATAAAAACTGTGTGTACATATTTTTTTAATTTTGAAAAGTCTACAAGATTAGAGAACTTAAATTTAGTGTTCAAACCTAGAACTGCAACTGAATCACAGTTTTGGTCCTTCTTCCACGACCCTTTTAGGGATCAAATTCCCCAAAGCTTTTAACTTTATACTAACATTTTTATTATATTGGAATGAAGAGGAAGGCTAAGCTTAGGATAAAATTATAAATCTGAAATTAATATAATATAAGCTACAATGGAACATTATTTAAAAAAAAAAGTTTCACGTCTCACTTCCACCGGAAATTGATATTTCCCAGAGTCGAAATGTCATTCCGACACAGGCCTTCTGAAAAGTTTAAATTAATCACAGAGATTTCACATATTTAACACTCAGAGCCAGCTTAGTTTGTTGAAATGTAGTGGCTATATTTTGATAAAAGACAAGTGCTGTGATGATATGTGATTAGTGGTTAAAGTAGAATATTTTAACTATTTACAAAAATAAAATATTTAATTTAATAAATTCATAATGCGTTTTTTATTGCTTAATCTACAAAATAATAATAATAATATATCATCATCATCATCATTATTTTCAGTTGAACTCATGGTCGTGGGGTAAAGTGCTCACCTTAGAACCCAATGTTTTTGGTTTCAAAGCAAGTTGGGGTCAACAGATTTCTCGTGTGCTGGTATAATCATTCGGTTGAGAATATGCATGTTAAAAACCTCAAATAAATAAAGTACATATTATCAATTTCATCAGTATCATCATCATCCAATTTTTTGTAGAAAAACTCAAAACAGCTCTTGTTTTCATCTAGTTCCACTGATATGAAGGGTCATTGCGCACATAAACTATATATAGAATATTGAAACAAATACATCCATTCAAATGTTAATCTGATAGATTGATTGTAGAATATATTGAAATCAATTGTTCTCACAATATTAAGAGAGGGTTCCTACGGTCTGGAAAGTTAGAGATAAAAATAACAGTCAGGGAAAGTCGGGCAAATGACAATTCATGTCACACTTCTGTTTATCGGAATCGTAAAACCGCAGAAGGAACTGTTGCCAAAAGTGAAATTAGTGTAGTGCCTCGAAGAAACTATAACACTTTTGTTATAAAAGATGATATAACTAATGCGGAAGTAATTTGGGCTATACAAGTTGCTTACAAAAAAGTCTTTCAATTCATGCAATAATTTAAGTACAATTTTTCAGTTGATGTTTCCCGAGTGTTCCATTGCCAATGCCTTTACCCTTGGTGGAGACAAGACTGCATACTTCATTGTGCATGGCTTGGCTCCATTCTTTCATAACAATTTACTGGACCACCTAAAATCATGTAACAACTTTGTAATTTGTTTTGATGAAGCGTTGAATAAAGTTATTCAAAGAGGACAAATGGACATTGTAATAAGATTCTGAAACAAGGAAAAATCATAAAGTCATCAGTCGTTACTTAAACAGTTGTTCTTTCGATAGGAGCACCGCTGAAGAATTATGAAGCATTTTCTGGATGGTATTTCTCCTCTTCCACTCTCTAATTTGATACAAGTGTCAATGGATGGCCCAAATGTCAATTTAAAGTTTATAACACTTCTTCAGGAACACATTAAATCTGTCACAGACAATGAAGTATGTAGTTTGCTAAAGCTGGGAATATGTGGGCTTCATGTTGTTCATGGTTCCTTGAGAACAGGAGTGGAGTCTGTTGATTGGGATATAAGTAGCTTATTACGTCACATGTACTACCTGTTCACTGACTCTCCAGCTCGTCGAGCATTGTTTACCCAGTTGACAGAATGTGCATCTTTTCCATTGAAGTTCTGTGGTGGTGCGTTGTTCAGAATGCGGTGCTTTCAGGGCTTACAAATTTGGACCAATGTGTAAAGTTTCTCAAAGAGAAAACTTCTAAAACAAACCTGTAGAGAAACTGAAAAGAGAAGCGTGTGATCCATTCTAAAGTGTAAACTAGCTTTCTGCAAGAAATTGCAGATGAATGTCAGCCTTTCCTTTTTGATAGGGCTAGATATATTTTTCCATCATTTTCCCTGAACTGATTGGCAAGACGTCTTTCTTATTCTTCCATGAGAGGTGAGGCAAGGTCAGCTGTAGGGGAGGAGGAGGCCGAAATAAATGTATTTAAATTAATATTTTCACATGTATAGTACCGTAAATTTATGATGGAAATTTTGAGAGAAGTTGATCAGAGAACTTGGAAACATAGTTAGGAAAAGTCAAGTTTTTTTGTTGTTTTTTTATTTAGGAACCCCGTAAGAAATATCACTTTCTGATATTGGTATGAATTTTATTTTATTCCAATTTTGTTAAGATGAAATGGTAAATTAATTGTTTGAAGTCCAGTTGCTAGGTTTCTCCTCTAATTATTATCAACCAAACCACCACTAGGCATCATCATAGCTCTATGTATTAGAAGCTTAGTAAATATTTATAATACAGCAAACTTTACTGTTAATGTGGCTAGGTGACACACCCACCTTTCTTAGCTATCTCAAACATTGCATTTTTTAATTAATGAATGGAGATTATGTTGTAAATCGTCGGTTTCCAGATGAGCGAGAATGAAGTGATTGAGCCAGACACATTGGCCGGCTCTGTGGACAACCAGCGGTTACAAGTACTCACTAGAAGTTCAGAAGGTAATATCACAATTGTACAAATGATGAAAAAACAGAAACACGTAACTTTAAAGAAGTACATTGTGTGTGATTTGATCTACCAAACTCATCCATGTTTGAATCACAATCTATTACGTTAAGTTTTGGTATTTAGCTTTTGTTGGGAGTGCTAGACTAACTCTGCCGTCGTGCTGCGACATTCCTCAGGTGTAGAGCTCTAAACAAAGGAAAAATGGCGCCAAATGCCTGTATTAGATTAAACTTTGAAAGGAGGATAGAAGACATACACACTTACCAGAAAACTGTACACCTCAAAGCTCACAAGTAAAACACAAACACATTTAGTCCATTGACAATTAGGTAAAATAGGAGAAAAAATTTATAAAGTTTTTAAATTTTGGTTAAGCACTCTTTGGGCCTCCAGGAAATTAAAACCAAAAAGTTCCCTCCCTTGAGAGGAGAGCTTCCACCTTAAACACCCCCTAATGCCCCCCCCCCCCCCCCTGAAATTTCGAAACAGTCAAACAGTAAAATGGTTGTATCTTAATTATAAAACAAGTTATAACACAGATTAAAACCCAAGCTTTACTTTACTAAACACCAAACAATACATAATCTTCTTAAATTGAACATTTAGAACATCGTCATAAATTAATAGTTAAAAAAGTATCGGAAGAGCGAATAAATATTTAGGCTACATTTCAATACAAATTATTTTATTTTACAATAATTACTTTAAAATTATTTCGGGCTCTTATAATGTAGAATAATGTAACAGTTCTTGCTTTACTATATATAATATCATTATTTTCTTCTTCTCTTCTTCTTCGACGATGTCTATTGCTTCGGTATTAGTGCAGCTTTGGCCGCAGCAGTTCTTGCACATAATAGTGCAACACAGGCTAGCTTCACACATTTGACTTTCTTTCCACAACCTTTATTTCATCCACAAGTAATTAGAGACACTATTTTAGCTGGAACTGGTCCATTAGTAGTATATATGGGCGTCCACGATTTATTCACTAACTTCCATCCCCAGCCCGATGGGTTCAAACAATCTCCTTGCCATGTTTGCACTTGGTGGAATGGGTGACGGGAGTGGTGGTTGGAGGTAACTGGAGAGGACAACAGCAGAACTCGCTTGACCCACTACTTTATTAAAACAGTTATATCTCATCTTATTCAAGCTGCTCTCTTCTTTTTTCGTGTTGTTGTACAATGCGATAATGAACCTCTCCCTGCACGTTCGATGTCATCATAAGTAGAATTAGAGTTATTGAATATCTCAGGGATATCTTGCAGTATTCACTGTGGTTGAACAACTGTACTGCCTGCAGTTTTCCCTTCCCATAGAACCCTGAGGTTGTGTCACAGCCACTAATCGCATGAAGGAAGAGAATGGATTGTTTGCAATCGGTCACAAAATTAGAGCTTTGCAGATCTTTAGAGCTGTAGAATCTATCTTTGACGATACCTTTACCCTCTTTCAGCATGAGGACATCCATTGTGCCTGAGTAAGAGCAATAAGTAAACAAGAAGATCAACATCTTGGCCAACTACAACAACTTGCTTGTTATTCTTCTCATGTGTCTCTATTGCGATACGCACAATATGTACATCAGCATCATTGTTGCTGTAAACGTGCGTATGCCTACTTTCTCCAGGTGGCCAGCGAGTTGCAAAATGAAACGCTCTTTATTGGCAAGATTGCTTAAAAATTGTTTCTGTGAGTCAACGAGAACTGTACTCTTATTAAAAATTATTTCTCTTGAAGTACGCTTCATCAAGCGCCTTTGGCGTTCTACAACCTTGGTGCCGGCACTACTTTCGGCATATCCGTCAAAAACAACTGTTACTTGATCACCGTAATGCTTCTTGATGTAAGATATGTAGGTGGTGTAAATATAACGAAAGGTCCTTGCTTTGGCCATACTACACGATGAATAAGAAAGCCTCCATCAAGAACAAAGTACAGGTTGTCATTGCTACCAACTGGTCGCTCTGGAACTGTATCAAATACATTATAAAACGCTGCTTTCTTTGTCTTTCTCATAAGGCCGCTGCTATCAAATAAAGCCATGGGCACTGTTGCAAGCTCGAATGCGAAACAATCTTGTAAGTCGGCAGGTGAATGTACAGTGCAAAGTATTCTCTGGAAAAGCTGCGTTGTATCAACTTCAATAACTTCTTTTCGAACTATTACTGTGCTGATTGACGAAGACATTTCTTAGCCACGCCAGCTCTTTTCAGCTTGAGAGAGCCAAATTTTGTAATGTCAGTTCCAATTCTTTGCAGAGATTGTTCTCCTACAGATACAGCTTTGTAACAGCTGACATCATCTTGTGCAACTAAGCCAGATGCCAGTGAGAACAGATCTTGCATATCAATAAAAGGCGAGTGTTGTCGCAACCATGCTTCGAATTTCTTGCAGTGCATTTCACTAGTTTGTATTCTTCCACTTCTCAATTCAACATGTTGATTGCTACTAAGTGTGAGCATGTTGCAGAATTTTATAATTGCCTCACAAATCCCCCTGTTAAGAACGCTACCAGAAAAACCTCTCTCGTGTGTAACGCCTCCAACACTTTTCAAAATTTTCATTAACGTTTGCTCTATCACCATGTCCGACCAAATTCCGGACCAATTCTTATTTGAACGGCGAATAGTAAATAAGCTGTCCCGAGTAAATTTACGGAATTTCTCATTTGGCATGTTCTTCTCAAATTCATACATATCCTGGAGGTACAATTGACCAGCCTTGGCGTAAGGGAAATGTCCTGTTGCATGAAACATTGGAAGCATTGCTTTAACGCAGCTCAAGTGAAGGTTCCAATCCCCATACACTCTGCTTGAATAAAGTGTAGTGCTAGGGTTACAAGTTCAAAGTACTGCAGCCATAGTTGAGATGTTTTCCCTCATTGCTTGAGTCTTTCAATCTTGTCAAAAAACTGTTTTTTCAGCTTTGTAACCACTTGATTTTCTTCCAGGCAGTCAAATGATGGTGGACTGACTTCAAAGCTGGAGAGGAGACTAGTCATGTGCACTTTATCAAAGTCTGAGATTTCCATTTCATCCATTATTATTACTGAAAGAGCGCACAGAGTTGTACAATGTGCCTGGATAGCTCTTGAATAAGCATGTCCTGATAGCATGTGCGGAATTGATGCTTCAGCATTGACAGTTTCCCATAGCTCGGAAATTCCACTATTCTTCATTATAAAGCCGATTGATCCAAGGTAGCTCATCAGCAAGTGGAAGCCTCCCAATCGAATGATGATATTCGAAAACATTTCATTTTCACTACTGTTTTCCAGGGCAACGATATATCTGGACTTTATGTAAAGGGGTTGATCAAAGGTTACAACAGTCATTGTTTGATTGCTCTTATTGCTTTCCTGGATTGCATAAACTAAAACAGTCAATATTGTGCCATAATCAGTTGGTGGGCTGTTAACAATTGGAAGAGCTAGTACCCGTGATGTTGAGTAAGGCATGTCATTAGTGACCTTTTCCATAAAACCTTGCCAGGCAGGCATAGAAAATTGCTTCAAAATCTTCCCAAGCAACCAAGAAATGTCTTGATTGGAAAATTTAGTTACTTCTTTAAAAGCCCCATCTACGTAAACATTTTGAAATGTAACTTCTTCAATGCCAGCTCTGTTCTCTCAGTCTAAATGTTTTTGTTTCGATATTTTGGACCACCTCAGTTTCCTTCGAAGCAGGGATACTAGAGAGTTTGATAACTTATGTCTATTATAGCAGTATTTGTGTGACACAACGTATCCCCCCTTTCCCCCATGGAATGGAATGTGTCCTTTCCGGTCATTGTGGCAATATTAAAATCAGCATTGTCAAAAGAGAACTGTGAAAATGATCCATTTGTAACTTCTGGAGACCATGAATGTACAGCAGATGATTCAAGTAAAGCTACACTTTTGTAGCTGGAGCAGAAACCCATATTTGAAACAGCATCAACAATGTTTTTGGAACCCACTTTGCGAAATAAGTATGTTGCAAGCCCTAGTTGCAAAGGAGAAATAAATGAGAGAGGCCTTGTTGCTGCTATTATTAAATGAGAAATAGCCGTGCATTTTTTCTTGATAGCTTCCCTGTCACCTTTTTTATTCTCTAAAATAACCATATTTACAAAAACCTGCAACGTTTCAGGAAACATCTATTCAACGTTTTCAGTGAAATCTGCTATATTTGGGTAAGCTGATGTGTTGTAAACAGTCATGCGGATATCTTCTCTGACTATACTGGCTGCAGCTTCGACAATTCTATGACGCCCATCTTTTTCATTTTCAGCCCGTTCGTTGTACCACTGGTTAATTAGTTTTAAGCCAATACCACGAAAACAAACAACCGTGGGTTTTTTCCTCATTGTTGCGAATAGAACTCCATCTCCGTATCGTTCAACTAATTTATTTTGAAGAGTTTTTGCTGTCATAGACTCACTGTGTGGTAGGTTTACTTCAATCTTATGCATTAAATCGTTTAACGTAAATTGACACTCATCCGATGTTTCAATGAAAGTACAAAGTTCTTGAAAAGCTGTATCAAATGATGAATCTTGAAGACGGCCTCTTTTTCGGTTACCTGAGGGATTGGTAGCGAATTTAGCATAACAGTCCTTATGATAGCATGCATCTGCTGCTACTAAATCAATGACACTATTTATTCTAGCAGCAACCTGGAGACCCCAGTCATCATCTCGCAATTGGGCCTTTGTTAACAACAAATCTTTTAATGTTAAGGAACGAACTTCATAGACTTCTATACTCTTTTTGATAGGTTTTTTTTTTTTCAATTTGAGCATCACATTTTTTATTGCATATAAAACAGATTTTAGTAAAATTAAATGCAAAAGACGATCGTAAACTCGTACCTGGTTTTTCTGCAAATGCCTCTTTACAATCACGCTCAATATTCCGTTTCTTGATGTATTCCCTTCGGCATATTTTGTGAACCTCAATTTCTTCAACTTTTTCCAGAAGTAAGTGTGCGTCATCCTTTCTTTTCTTGCTGACAGTAATAAAATTAGCTAACCCTTTTACTACGTTCACAGTGTCTCCTTCTGACACACACTTTTTGCAAATGAAACAGTCACTAGAAGACGACATTTAAGTAAGATTTTTCAACATGAAACACACAATTGTATCATAGTCAACATTAATAGAGTCTCTACTACTACAATACAACACTTCACTCTTCATAACACTTCACTTGAAAAGCACAACACACTACTGCTCATGTAATTTGTAAAGAATTGATGTAAGCATACGCAGAAGAACAGTGCTTTAGCACGCATGCACAATTTCCCCCCTCATCACGTGACAGGTGACGGCCAAACACTGTGACTTGCATTGTTTAGCGGATATAAGAAACTTTATAAATAAACATTTGTTAGGTTACTTCTTTAATAAATGAAAAAATATATATATATATATAGTACAAAACTACTGCAATTCTGCAATTTCCTTTTTTTTTTTTTTTTTTTCATGAAAATACATTTTTGAAAGAGAACCATGGCCAATACGGAGTTACATATAGTAAGATTATTTATAAAAATAATAATTTATTACAGTTAAAAAGATAAACATTGTTATTAGATTTTATTATAAGCTGGGTACAATCATTTTGCACTTTGATGGTTTTTACATATTCAAGGGGGTTTTAGGGGGGGAAGCTCCTCCCTCAGGGATGGGAACTCTTCGGTTCTTATTTCTTTGAGGTCAAAGGAGTATTTGACCAAAGTTTAAAAACTTTATAAATTTTTTCTCCTATTTGCCATTTTTCGGTCTAATTGCAATGGACTAATAATATGTCATTTTTGTGGTACATCAGTCACCTTGTTCAGCAGAAGAGAGTAAAACACAGACTCTGGTCTGCTCCCTTACTTGCTGGGTTAAGATTAAATTGAATTTTTCATTTTTCACCTTATTAAAGCTCTCTAAATTTTTTGGATACAGGTAGAGGTGTCGAATCATGCTGGTTGTGGTTTCAGGGGGAGTTTTCAATATGGTGTTGTATTTTTTACACTTTGTCTAGTTTTGTTAAAAAAAAATACATGCTAATGTATTAACTTTATTTGTCAATGTATCAACTGTTGGTGTCGCACCACAGCTCTCAAAATCCTCCATTGTCTTTAAATGTTCAGTTTTGTTGCTTTATAGGCCTATGAACTTGTACTAGTAATGAAAAAAAAACCTTTTATCCATTTTATTGATTTATAACATTCAGTAATTTATTTTTAAAATATTAAATTCTGAACGATACATTGGTGTAAACTATGAAACAACTTTAAATTAGGCTTTTAATAGCCAGTTTTTTTTAGCACTTGTGGTATTTATATATAAATAAAACTCACTCTTATAAAACATAGTTTTTATTGAATTAAAATTTGTCCAACAAAGTTTTAATCAGCTAATATTTCCCTAAAATAAGCCTCTGGAACTTTAAATTGCCCTTAAAGAAAATGTAAGAATAAAATGCATTTTTTTAAACATGAAATGTTTTATATTTTGTTTCTTAGTCCTTAATGTAATAATCATGCATGGCCACTTCTTCTGTTCCAATTCCATTCCTCTATTCGCAAATGCACATGTGCCTTATATGGGCTATCATTAGAAATTATTTTAAAATGAAAAATAGGATGGTTGGTATAATATTTCTTGTAGACAATATGAAATGGTAAATAAATTGATTTTCATATACACCAAGAGGAAGCTCGAGAATCTTGATCCTACAAAACTTTCAATCTCGATCTCTAGTTTTAATGAAAATGTTGGCTCAAATCTAGCAATCCGAGTACTCGTAGAGCCCCTCTGTACACTATAACCAAAGCTTTTTTTAGCAAGATTTTTCTAATTTAATGAATTGTTAAATTGGGTTTTTAGTAAAAAAAAAATCACTTAGTAAGAGATAAAACCTAAAGTTAAATTTTCATTCTCAAACAGGCCTATTAATAATAAATTTTCTTTCAAACTGGATTAATAGCCAAGCAAAATATATTGATTATTACAAGTTTTATATAGGGTACCTGGTGATTCAGCGGTAAGGGTTCATATTTCTGTGCTGGGGTCCAGGTTTCAATCCTTGGTCCCAGCACAGATTTGTCTGATTGCCAAACCCTTCCTTCACCTCTGACAAGATATCTTGTGAATGTGTGGAATGCCAGACCTCCACCGTGGTTAGAATCCCACATTAAACTTTAGGTCCTCCATTTTACCTCACAATCACCCTACCATTACACATTAGCGTAAGTGTGTTAGTAAGACGTGGTGGTGGTGATTATTATAATGATAATAATTAGAGATGGGCCACTCGAATCTTCATATCCTCGAATTCACCAAATTCTGACAAGTATTTGAGATTCGAGGATTCTGTGTTTTACTGGATTCGATGATCGAATCTTTCATCTCATAAACAAAGAATAATATTTTGAATTCAAAAATTACTTAGATAGGCCTACTTGAAAAGCACAACTTAATCCATAATATTTATTTGGTCGGACAAAAGAGATAAACCTGAATAAAATCTTCTTTAAAAAAAATTGTTAGGTGTTAAGAACCTACGTGCCTAGTACCCTACCCTCCCACCTGTATGGAAAACTTGGACTCGACCGTTTTGGCACATGCTCACTTCTAAAACTTCCACCTCACGAACAATATTGTAAAATTTTAATGAACACATTAAAACTCTTAAAAAACTGATAAAACTAGAGTTACAAATAAACTCGAAATAAATAAAACAAATTACGGAAATAAGAACACATCACACATGATATAAAGTCAGCCGCCATGACGTATATTGTGTTTACTCGCCCGAGTGATGATTAAAATAAAGATACTGTTAATTCTTACTACCCAACTGGTTTTAATTATCTATAATTATGCAAAGAATCCCAATTGATTGCATATGATCCTTAAGTTAGACATTTAGTTGGGTTTAATGAAAAATAAATTATGTCAACAGTCAGACAGCGATAAAATTGTTTATTTATCCCTACCGGCATACATATCATATATCGATTGTTTGTTTAAATTCGATTCAGGTAATCTGATCACTTAGTAAGCGTTCTCGAGTTTTAAGAATCAAATAATGACGTGCCAATCCAGTATATGTTTTTAAATTGACTCTAACTAAGTGTTTATTATTTTTCTAAATATGTTAATGAAGTAATTGTAAAAATATTTAAATGTAGTCCTGCCTTATAAAAAGGGAATTAATGTGTTTCTAACAGTTTCTTTCAAAATTCAAAATGGAGTAATCCATTGTTTGTGTTATTTGTACTCTCTTCTTCTTTGTGTTTGATTAAGGCAACAATGCAGAAATATTATTATATTTGTGTTTAAAATGTGTGTGTGACTACTTCTAATATAGAAGACAGAAGAAAGGAAGAAGATGTCACCTTTGTGCATTGGATTCTTCCCACAATATTCCTCTTTCCCTAGGTGGGCTTTCTTCATCAAATTTATTCTTATTCTTAGTAGTTTATTTTTCCTCTTTCTTTAGTTTTATCAATTTCCTTTATTATAAAAAGGAAATTAACAAATTTGAGTTGAAAATAAGTTTGTGTTTTAAATTGAATGTATTCTCAGAAATCGATATATCGCAAGAATTGAATTTTTTGTTTGTTTTATACGCGAAGATAGATGGATATATAAGAAAATAATAATAAACATATTTAGGCATTATTGAGTTCACTATTTCCAATGTGTGTTTAATTGTTAAGAATGTTGTTTTAATCTTTATTAAAAATATCTGTTTTTATTTTTATTTTCGCTATCTTAATACAATAAAATATCCTTTAATGATGATTAAAGTTGATCAAACGATAACTAGGCCTAATCTGTTTATTTCACATGTTTTTTTCTAGAAACTTAACTCATTCTAACAACACTTTTAAAAATAACTAAAACCCGCCTTGGTAGCGTAGTTGGCTAACGTGCGTGTCGTGTTGAACCTGACTGCTGAGGACAGGGAGATCGAGGTTCAAATCTCGGTCGGGTGAACTGGGGGTGGTTTTTCCTAAAAGGTTTTCCACTCTCCACGCAAATGTGAGTTCACTTCCTTTAATTCAACCTTCCCAATTCCTAATCCATTAGTGTAATTAGTACTTAAGCCTATAACCCGAACGGGTAGTAAGACGACGGTGCTAAATAATAATAATAATAAAAAATAAATAACTAAAAGACACTCAAATTTTTATTGAATTGATTTCTAAACAATAATATGAGTCTAGATTGTTTAATTGGGCTGGATTTTAACCAATATTTTGCGAGGGGTGGTTGGGGTTGATTAAAATTGAAACCATGATTGAAATAATCTTAATTCACAGTTTAGGCCTATATTGTGTATTGTAGATTATTTGTAAATCATTAAAATTTATAACAAATTGCTAGGATTCGGATTCGAGAATAAATGTAGATTCATATTCGAGAAATAGTGGATTCAACCCATTTCTATCAATAACGTAATAGAGCTTTAAAACCACTTTCAACTGTTAAATTGATTCATTATTGTCGTCATTTTGAATTATATTTTATTGAAGTTGTTCACTTGTATTGCTATGACAATGCAATGAAAATAAAAATAGCTAAGAAGATTTTAAAATAATAATTTATATTAAATAAATATTTAATATCAAAAATATCTTATATTAAATGTTTTCAAACTTAAGATATTTAAAACTCATAGCTACAAAATTAGCTTTAGTTTAGTTACTATTTAGTTATAGTATTATGTTGGTTAACTTGTTTAAAATCAATGTTGATATTACTATTCCATATTGTTTGCTAGAAATATATAGTCATATTAAATTTTAAAGATTCAGCATCAACTTTTATAACCATTAAAAATTGAATTGAAGTAAATTCTCAATAAAATAATGTCTAATGAGATCATGATGGCAACTGGGCATAAAGGAATGGCAATGGAACAGAAGACACAAATAATGCACAATTACACTAAGGAATAATAAACGAAATATGAAACACTTCAAATATCTAATTGTTAATGATTCTTACATTTTCTTATACAGTAAATTAAGTTACTGAAGCATATTTTGGGGCAATATTAGCTTATTAAAATGTATATTTTATTAACTTGTTATAAAGACAGTTTAGAAACACACTACAATAATGTAAAGTATAGTTAAAGAAGTCCAACCTGAAAGGATAGTTAGGTTAGGCCTAGATATAAACAAACACACTTCTCTATTTCTTTCTACACTCTTAACACTTCCCACTTTTTAAATTTTCCACAGTTGCACATTGTTTTTAATTTTAGGAAATATTTATTTTTCATATGAAGAAACATTGATGAAAAAGTAATATTCCCAAAATACAAACTAATGTGCAACTGAGGAAGTTTTGAAGAAGTGAAAAGTGGTAAAATGTTTAAAGAAAGACATTGAATGGGGAAAGCAGAGTGTTGGATTGTTGTTCTATATCTCACAATCCTAACCTAACTATCCTTTCAGGTTGGGCTTACCTTCAGCTTTCACTTACTTATTTACATCACTGTACAGTGTTTCTTCACTGTCTTGTTATACATTTCCAAGCCATCATGCAATTAGCAATTTTATTAACTTTTTTTTGTAATTGTTAGTGTAATTTTAATGTCCTTAAAGACATGAGTGTTGAAACTATTTTAATTATTTTTATTAGATTTTTATTTGAGTGTTTTCTTATTTTTAAATTGTGTTTTACAAGTGCTATTTCTAATTTAAAAACCGATATTTCCAATATTTAACTCCTTTTTATAAACAGTTAATATAATAAAAAAAAGTGTTATTCATCTTTTAAGAACATGTGTTTTAATGTACTTTCTAACCATTTAAAATTATGAATATACAATACTCGAACTTGGTTCTTTTAGAAATACTCACCTCGAGTTCAGCTTGATTGAAAAAACCCAAGCTCACAGACCCCTAAAATAAAATTTTAAAATTGAACATAATATAAAAACTGTACATAATGTATGTGTGTAGGTTGGAAGACGAAGCGAGTCAGAAAATCAAGTGTGGGCCAACCTTGGACGAGATAACCAACAGAGTATTTGAGGAACTACTTCAAGGCAAGGCCGCCAGAATAACTACAGACCAAGACTCTGTCCGCTCAGATGATTGGGAGTCGGAAAACTCCTCTGGAATATTTGGGCGGTTTGTTCAGAGAGAGTCTGCCCTGGTGGACAAAGTAAGAACCAAGCAACTTGACATTTAACCATTTTGTTATTATGCTTCCACAATTGGTCATAACCGTGTTCATAAATAGGCAAAAACAATTTTTGCTCCATACACTTTATTTCATACATATTATTTTAAAGCATTTCCTTCTTTCATAACCTCTTTTGTCCATTTTAGTGATTCTTTTTCCCTCTATGATTATTCTTTAATCTCTTCATATTATTCTTTAATTTTTCATATATTCTTCTAGCTTATAATCATGAACCCACAGAATTACTGGCTTTCACAAATCAGAAACCTTTCATCCAAATTTCAGCTGTAAAATGCCACATTCTTTTCTTACAAATCTGTATAAATCTAGGGCTAATTCCAACTGGTCTTCCATAAAACCAGCCAGTACATGCATGAAACATTCCTTTCTTTGCCAAACAAAAATCTCAACGTTAACAATACTAGTTTGTAACCTATATCTAACTGAAACCACCAAAAGCAATGAAAATAAAAATAGCTATGGATATACTAAATAATTCAATGATTCTTTTTACTATTTTTAGATGTTCCCTTTCTAAAATAATAATTTAGGCTATGTTAAATTAAACATGTAATATCAAGAATATATATTTTTATATTAAATGTTTTCAAACTCAAGATATTTAAAACTCGTATTAATAAAATACGTTTAGCTACAAAACTAGCTATTTAGTTATAGAATTATTTTGGTTAACCTGTTTAAACACTCTACAGTGATGTAAAGTAAGTGATAGTTAAAGAAGCCAACCTGAAAGGATAGTTAGGTTAGGCCTAGGTATAAACAAACACACTTCTCTCTTCATGTCTTCAAACACTTTTACACTTCCCACTTCTTTAAACACATTAGCACATTGTTTTGAATTTTTAGAAATATTACTTTTTCATTAATGTCTCTTCATATAAAAAATAAATATTTCTGAAAATTCAAAACAATGTGCAACTGTGGAAATTTGAAAAAGTGAGAAGTGTAAAAATATAAGAAGAAATAGAAAAGCCTAACTATCCTTTCAGGTTGGCTTCCTTCACTATCACTTACTTTACATCACTGTACAGTGTTTCTTCACTGTCTTGTTATACATTTCCTAGCCATCATGCAATTATCAATTTTATTAACTTTTTTTATAATTGTTAGTGTAATTTTTAGAGATGGGCCACTCGAATTGTACCGCCCTCCTTATCCTCTAATAGATAAGGGCAGGCGCACATTACACAAAAACAAAACAAACATATAAACAATAACAAATGATAAATTGCAGAGGAGCTGACAGGACTGCATAAAAGTGAATAGGCCTTTCTCTCTGGCCTATACAACGATTGTGCTTCCGTGAACTCTCCTTAACTATCATCCGCCATGTTGGTACTATGAGAAATGGGGAGGAGGTCGAGAATCTTATGTTTAAAGATATAACTCATTTACCTAGAATTAGTAAATTAAAAGGTTGCATTGAGTATAAGAATGTTTATTATAAAAGATAACAATTGATATATGCAAATGTAAGTAACAACAATGAATAAATAGATATTTTTATATATATATATATATATATATATATACATATACATATATATATATATATATGTGTAGAAGATTGGGTTATGCCATGATAATACAGTTATCATAACAACATAGGTTATGCCCATGATAATACAGTTGTCGTAACAACATAGGTTATGCCCATGATAATACAGTTGTCATAACAACACAGGTTATGCCCATGATAATACAGTCGTCGTAACAACATAGGTTATGCCCATGATAATACAGTTGTCATAACAACACAGGTTATGCCCATGATAATACAGTCGTCGTAACAACATAGGTTATGCCCATAATAATACAGTTGTCGTAACAACTTAGGTTATGCCCATAATAATACAGTTGTCGTAACAACATAGGTTATGCCCATAATAATACAGTTGTTATAACAAAGGTTATATACGACCTAAAGATTATTACCAAGTTAAATCCATGGCCCCTTAAGGTCTCTGCGGCAATCCGCAATACAATGAATACAACATCTAGCCACCACAGGCCAACCGTCCGCATAACACTAGCGAAGTTGTATAAAACTAACTTGAAAATATTATTGGCAATCAAAGTTTACCACAATACAAAGAGAGATCCTCCAGGATTAAATAAATATACAATAAATACCAAAAGTTACATGGCCGTACGGGCTATAACAATTCCCACATTAGGTAGGCAACACGCCTTACGTAGATTTAGAGTGACATTACAAAAGGTAAAGTTCACCATAAATGACAATTATTTGTAGATCCAGAAGGGCAAAAAGAGATTCTACAAATATTACCTACATTAATAGTTAGAATATTTTATGCCATGCCGGGCATACCTTTCCTCGTGATCTAACATATTTACAAAAGACAATATATAATGGTAATCCAAAATTAAATAATACTAGTCCCAAAGTTAAATTTTGAATCGTACCGGCCGAAATAGAATTTGTACCCAGCATAGATTTCTTTTAAATGAATAATATAAGTTCGAAAGATAATTTGGATGTGTACGGGCCGAAATAGAATTTATACCTTAGAATCATCCTGTCTTAACGTGATTGTCGTATGACACAGTTGAATCAAGAAGTGATCTTTCACCACAAACTGAACCCGTATATAAGCCATTATTCTCTGAGGGGAGGGGAACATAGGGGAAACAAAAGAACATCAAAGAACAATCACACGGAACAGAGGGAAGGGGTAAGTTACCAGAGGAAACAACCAGATCATTGGAGGGGCGCGTAGAACGTCACGTGTCTATCACGAGGTTATTCCCATGATGCAATGGGCGACCTCACGCTCAATTTGCCACACCTTTCACTCATTTAGTCTGTTTTCACACTCGGTGCAGAAAAAGTGCTCGCGAACAGGAAAGTTGATTAACGAGAGTTGACACACACTAGCCGAGAAACGGGGCACTTCTTGGTGAGTACAAAGTTGTTTATTCTAGGTGTTGTTCAAATAGTGTCCATTCGCTCGTATATCTTTCATGTTGTAACGTTGATGTCAAATCAACGTTACAGAATCTTCAAATCCTCGAATCCACCGAATCCTGACATGTATTCGATATTCGAGAATTCGGTGCTATACTGGATTCGATGATCAAATCTTTCACCTCATAAACAAAGCACAAATTCAAAATTTATTTAGTTATGATTACTTGAAAAACACAACTTAATCCATAAGATTTATTTGGTCGGACAAAAGAGATAAACCTGAATAAAATCTTCTTTTAAAAAAAAATTGTTAGGTGTTAAGAACCCTACGTGCCTAGTACCCTACCCTCCCACCTGTATGGAAAACTTGGACTCGACCGTTTTGGCACATGCTCACTTCTAAAACTTCCACCTCACGAACAATATTGTAAATATTTTAATCAACACATTAAAACTCTTAAAAAACTGATAAAACTAGAGTTACAAATAAACTCGAAATAGATAAAACAAATTATGAAAATAAGAAAACATTACACACGATATAAAGTCAGCCGCCATGACGTATATTGTGTTTACTTGCTCAAGTGATGATTAAAATAAAGATACTGTTAATTCTTACTACCCAACTGGTTTTAATTATCTATAATTAATCAAAGAATCCCAATTAATTGCATACAATCCTTAAGTTAGACATTTAGTTGGGTTTAATGAAAAATAAATTATGTCAACAGTCAGACAGCGATAAAATTGTTTATTTATCCCTACCGGCATACATATCGTATATCAATTGTTTGTTTAAAATCGATTCAGATAATCTGATCACTTAGTAAGCGCTGTCGAGTTTTAAGAATCAAATAACGACTTGCTAATCCATTATTTATTAGAAATATTCAAATGTAGTCCTGCTTTATAAAATGGGAATGAACATATTGGAGTTGAAAATATGTTTGTGTTTTAAATAGAATGTATTCTCAGAAATCGATATATCACAAGAATTGAATATATTTGTTTTCTGCGCAAAAATAGATAATGGATATATAAGAAAATAATAATAAAACATACTTAGGCATTATTGAGTTCACTATTTCCATTGTATGTTTAATTGTTAAGAATGTTGTTTTAATTTTTATTAAAAATATCCTTGTATTTTTATTTTTGCTATCTTAATACAATAAAATATCCGTTAATGATGATTAAAGAGTTGATCAAAGGATATTTAGGCCTAATCTGTTTATTTCACATGTTTTTTTTAGAAACTTAACTCATTCTAACAACACTTAAAAATTACTAAAAAACACTCAATTTTAATTGATTTGATTTTTAAACAATAATAAGAGTCTAGATTGTTTAATTGGGCTGGATTTTAACCAATATTTTGCGAGGGGTGGTTGGGGTTGATTAAAATTGAAACCATGATTGAAATTAATCTTAATTCACAGTTTAGACCTATATTGTGTAATGTAGGTCTATTTATAAATCATTAAAATTTATAACGATTTGCTAGGATTTGGATTCGAGATTCGGAAATAAAATGTAAATTCGGATATGAAATTCAGATTTAAGAAATAGTGGATTTGATCAATCTCTAGTAATTTTAATGTCCTTAAAGACATGAGTATGAAGCCATTTTTATCATTTTGTATTAGATTTTTATTTAAGTGTGCACCGCCTGGGACGGTGCTTAGGACATACATGTTAAATATAAGTAATGAGAACAAGAGGAGATTATGATTAATAAATTTAATGATTGAGTATACATGATAAAACAGATATTTGACATATTGCACTAATATCTCAGTAAGTACGTAGTAAAATAACAATGAAGTAATGAAGTGTGGCAGGCTTGTCTAAGTATTGGCCACAAGGGGGCGAGAAGCGCCGTGATAATAACACACGCTAAACGTGGTGTTATTCGTTCTGCCATTTACATGTCAAGTTGGCCTTGTAGGCAGAGTAAGTGCGTACCTCAGGCAAGTTCTGGTTTAGCTATACAAGAGAGCCCTTGATACATATATACTGTCCTCATCAGAGTACCAAAATAGCTACTTGGACATATCAAGGTCCACGGGCCAATCGAGGACGAGACGCGTCCCACTGGTTGAGCACCCGCAGGGTGAGCAACACCACAAAAATCTAACAATGAATAAGTAACAACTGCAGTCGAGCCTGAGGGGCAAGACGGCCCACTGGCAGTGAACATGCAAAGTGAGAGGAGCCAAACAATAACAACACTATACCGCGGGCCAATCATGGAAGTCACGAGCGGCCCACAGTTTGACCTCCCAACAACAACATTGGGATAGACCAGTGAACCTAATTAGGTATTAATCATCGGCCTCCATATAGGCTAAACAAACTCCTGCCTAGGCAAGCTATCCTAAATATACATCAATGGACACATCATATGTGTCGCGGGATTCACCATCCCGAGCGCGAGAAGCGCGCTATACTGCAATTATAGATTGCAGCCCGTTCTCCTGGCCCAGGAGACTCAACCTTAAATATTGCATGACTAGCCTAACTGTAACATAACTACAGTGTCTCACAATAGACACGAACAGTTTCCTATTATTAATCCCTACCAAATGATATTTCTACTAATCCTCGCTGGACGAAGACTAACCCTAACAATAACATATTAATCTGGAGTCTACTCGTCGTATCTAATCCTCGTAGTAGTTAAGTCCTTCGACATCCTCCGGTTTAGAGTGTCCATTCCCCTAGGATAGTAAGACCACCGTCGACTAGATGATAGATTCAGACTGGAAGTGCGCGCTTAATAGGCCTGCGTAGACGATGTTTACGCGATCGTCTGCTGGCGTGTTCTGTACTCCTTCCCAGCAGTCAGGCGTATATATAGTGGATAAGCCCGTACGAAGCGAAGGGGGAACCTCCCCCAAACTTCTAGAAGAACGATGCTCGCTGGCCAACGTTTTTCTTGGAGCGGTCAGTCGGTTGATGGTTTCGGTCGAACGCGGAGTTATTCCCAGCGGTGGTGATCGGTCACTTATCTTCTGTGGTGTGTCATCGAATTGGGCATCGGGCTTACAGGACGAGTCGGTGAAGCGGTATGTAAATAAAGAGATATATTATTAGCGAAGCATTTACATTAGTATGTTATGTTTAACTTTGATTATTTGCAGGAACTAGCCAAATATACGTTCTTTTGCACTTGTTAACGGGGCTAACCCAGGTTTGCCCGTTACAACTCTCCCACCCTTAATGAGGGAGCATCAAGGGGGAGCAAATCAGCTCACTCTCGGAGGTGTGGTAAGATCCAGGAGGCTGAAGAAGTGAATAGTAGTGGCACAAGAGGGAGTCCTCTTCTCAGTCCCAACCGAGAGCTCAGGCTGCGTCCCTGGGGGGGTGACAATGCACGGCCACCAGATTGATCCTCCAGCGTCATATTGGATGAGGCTAGCGCCCATTAGGGGAAAGATTGGCGTTACAGATAGACGAAGTAAACTCCCTGACCTGATACAGATCTCACAATCACCGAGGCTCATCTGCCTCCCCAGAATGTGCACTCTGATCTGTCTTCCACAACTTTATGATAATAAATTCAAATTACTATTCTCGGGCAAGATCAAATTTACATATGTATCCATTATAACACTAAATACCCTAAGTTTACTATCCTAACCCTAAAAACCAGTTACCCCTTTGGGTTTATTACTAAGGTACAAGTCTTACAAACAATAAACTCGAAAGAATAAATTTTCCACTAGATCTAGTGGAGAAAAATAACAAACAACCTATCCAAATAAGGTTACTAAATAACCTATCCAAATTACGAAATATTACATTAATTAGTATTATTTACAACCTTCTTAAGGTGACAAACATGAGCACGCCGGGTCCGGTCCTCATCCTCACAATGCTCCAACAGCACAGTGACAGGGGTGAGGAAGGCTTTGACCTGCCAAGGACCACTCCACTTGGGGGACAGCTTCGCAGAGATCCTGTCGGCCGCGGAGCTGAGAGGAAAATCGCGACAGAACACTCTGTCATCAATGAGCACATTCGTAGGTTTACGCCCGCGGTTATAAGCTGCAGCCACCCTAGCCCTGGACCTCTGCAGATTTCGAAAGGCAAGCTTACACCTTTCGCCATATGTAGAGCTCCCAGGGTCTCCAACCAAAGGCTCCACATCCCAAACAGCCAACAGGGGGTGGTTCAGTTCCCTACCCAAGAGGAGGGAGGAGGGGGTGCATCCGGTGGATTCATGGACTGCCGAATTGAAGGCGAGAGAGAGAAAGTCCAGATCTTTATCCCAGTTAAGCTGGTTATCACCGTGATAGATAGTAAGGGCGATATTAATATTGCGATTGAACCTCTCGACCTGGTTAGGGGCAGGGTGATGCGGACTGGTGGAGTAATGCCTAATCCCCCAAGAAAAGCACATATCAGCAAATGTTTTGGACCGAAAACAAGGTCCGTTGTCACTAACCAGATTTCTCGGAGCACCAAAAATACCCCAGACCCTTTCAGAAAGGGCTTTAAACCGTGGTTGCTCCTTTCATATTCCTAAGGGGAATAACAATAACAAATTTGGAAAACCCATCAATCACATTCAGCATGCAAGAGTTTCCCTTACTAGAGCGGGTTATGGGACCCACAAAGTCGACAAACACCGTTTCCCAGGGGTTATGGGCAACACCTGCAGAATGAAGTCCATAACGGGAATTTTGGGGAGGTTTAGCCCCATGACATCCCACACATTTCTTAACCCACTGCCTAACGTCCTGAGACATTGAAGGCCAGTAAAACTCTTGCCCTATTTTTTTATGGGTTTTAAAAATACCCAGATGGCCCCCTAAGGGTGAATCATGAAAATATTTCAATATCATTTCTCTTACCTTTCTAGGAACAAATATTTTTCTTTCTTTACCGTTTTTTCTAACTACACACAACAATCCCTTATGCATTAAAAATCCCTCGATATGAGTTCCTGCCGTAAGGCGGTCAATAATATCCTTGCAATACGGGTCTTCCTGTTGATGCTGAACCAAGGAAACGAAGGACTCAGGGATTGAACTAATAACGTTGAGAGCAGGAGGCTCGGGCATATACAGAATAGGATATAATCCTTCATTGATCCGAGAAAGAGCATCCGCTACTACATTTTCCTTGCCAGAAATGTGCACCGTTTTAAATTTAAATTGAGACATTTTAAGCACCCATCTACCTATTTTTCCTAATTGCTTGGGGTGAGAGAACATCCACGAAAGGGCTCTATTATCGGTATACAAGATAAACTCACGTTGCTCGAGGTAGTCGGCAAACTTCTCTATTCCGAAAAGGCATCCGAGACACTCCTTTTCATACACACTATACCTTTTTTGAGTATCATTAAGGGCTTTACTAGCAAAGGCAATAGGCATGAGGCCTTCAGGGAAACGCTGGCAAAGCACTGCCCCAAGTGCGTAGGAGGAGGCATCAACTTTTAGCTCAAAGGGAAGAGAAAAGTCGGGCATTTTAAGAACCTTGGGGGAGGTAAGGGATTTTTTTAGCATAGAAAAGGCTTTGGCCTGGTCTTCCCCCCACGTAAAGGGAACCCCTTTCTTTTTTAACATATTTAAAGGAGCAGCAATCTCCGAAAAACAGGGAATAAATCTGGCGTAGTAGGCGCACATTCCTACGAATCGCTGTAGCTGTTTTAAGTTCTTAGGCACCGGATAGTCCACAATAGGTTTAATCCGCTCCGGATTTACGAGAATGTGACCCTGAGAAATAATGTGTCCTAAGTACTTAACACAATTGGTACACCAAGTAACTTTATCCGGGTTAACCGTGAGACCTGCCTGTCTCAAGCGTTCTAGGACTAGCCTAACATGTTCTTTATGCTCAGATATAGACTGACTGTAGATACAGATGTCATCAAGATAGTTGAAGACGAAATTAAATTTGAACTCAGATAATATACTATCAAGAACGCGGCTTAGCGCGGCTCCTCCAAAACTTATACCCAAGGGTACCCTATTGAACTCAAAACAGCCCCAGGGGGTAACAAAGGCAGTATATGTTTAGAGTTTTCAGCGAGGGCGCATTGGAGAAAACTAGCGTTGAGGTCTATAAGGCTATAGACCTTCGCCCCACCTAAATGCTGAAAAGCACTTTCAATCGTGGGCATAGGATATGGGTCAAATACTATCTGTTTATTAATTTTACGATAATCGACTATTAATCGGTGGCCTCCGTCTTTTTTTGGAATGATGAAGGCAGGACTAACAAAGGAGGAACGAGAAGGTCTGATTACCTCTTTGTCGAGAAGCTCATTAACTAAATTTCTAAAAATTAGTAATTTGGGGGGGGAACACGAATAAGGGGGAGATCTAACTGGCTTGTAATTAGCTAAGGTAATTTCATATGGCATGATGTCACACTTCCCCAGGTTGGTAGTGATGACGTCAGGAAAGTTTTGAAGAGTGGAGATAAGCTCATTAGAAGTATCAGATAGAGTAAGAGCAGCTCTGGATTTAAGGTCCTTTTCAAACATTATTTTAACGTTGGGACAAAATTTGAAACACAAACTTCCTTCTTTAAGGTCAACCAACGCTTGAGATTTTGCTAAGAAATCGATACCTAAGATAACATCATAGGGAAGGCTGTCTAATATGAAGAGAGAATGTTTCCAAGAAAATCTATCAATTTTTATTGAGAGAACTACCTTCTCAGTAACGGAGATAGACCTATTATTAGCAATAGCAAATGAGCACGGAAGAACAGAACTGTTAATTGGGGATGACCCATTAGGTATGGCGTTGAGGAGATTCTTTTTTATAAAAGACGCACTCGCGCCGGTATCAATTAAAGCTACATACTGCCTGCCATTAATTAATAACTGAATCAAAGGTACGGGAGTACATGGATTAAGAATGCGTTGTCCGTCCAAGCCATGTCTTTGGCGGCGCTTAGTTAGTTTTTTGCACGGCACTGACTTTTATAGTGGCCCATTCTACCACAATTAAAGCATTTGATAGTTGCAAGGTGGTGGTCTTTATTTACGTTTTTCTCCGTTATTGGTTTATATTTATTGATTACTTTGGAGTGAATGACACGGCCGTTCTAGGAGGGTTACCATTATATTTATCTAAGCTGTTAGGTGGAGTATTATGATTTACATTTGAGAGAATAGAAGGGGGGTTTAGCGTTAGGTATTCCTGCTCGGCTAACATCGTATTCTCGATTTGAGAAGCCAAGTTGTGCAGCTCCGCCATTGATACGGGTTGTGAAGCAAAAACAAAATGGCGCCTGGTTAAAGGTGATATATTCTCTAAAATTGTTGCCACAATTTCTTCTTCTTCAAGATTCAATTCTAACACAACCGCCGCTTCCGAAATAGAAATAATAAAGTTTCTAAAGGACTCGTTAGGGAACTGAAATCTATTCAAATATTTATTCTTTAATGTTACTCTAGCTCTAAGAGGGATAAGAGAATCCAATATTTTCCGCCTACATTCACGCCACGACAAGTTATGATTCAAACATTCTACTAATAGTTGGGTTAAATACCCACTAGTTTTGCTTAAGCACATGGTAAGAAATTCGAACTCATTACCTAATTTCAACTGGCAAAATTTACTTATTTCCAATAGAAATTCAAACAATCTTTCAAAATTTTGTCCATCACAACTCGGAATCTTTTCTAAAAACTTCGACAAAACCGTCGCTTTAGTTTTTTCAGAAATAGCATTAGTATCAGTGAGGTAGGTACAATTTGTGCGATCGTTAACGGTAATAGGGTCTAAATTGTCAACTTGACTAATAGCAGTATTGTCATTAGTGGGCGGGCTGTTGGCCATCTTGGGAGGTAAGGGCTGAGGCAATAAGACTTTTAGGGCTACTCGCAGCTCACTCACCTCGGCGTCTTGGGGAACGACCCAACCTCTTTTTTTAATGGCTGTCACCAGCTGTGCGTGAGAGAGAAAATCCACCCAAGCTGTGGATCCCTCTGCAACTTGGAGCTCTTCCGCACCGACAGGATCTTTGTCAGCCATGGAGAAGAACAATGCGTGCAACAAAAGGCGACAAGTATTAGTCTAAAAAATAATAATATTTCGTTAAATGGGAAAATACATAGACCACAGTACTTATTGAGATGTGCTTATGAGTTGCGCAGTCTGCACCGCCTGGGACGATGCTTAGGACATACATGTTAAATATAAGTAATGAGAACAAGAGGAGATTATGATTAATAAATTTAATGATTGAGTATACATGATAAAACAGATATTTGACATATTGCACTAATATCTCAGTAAGTACGTAGTAAAATAACAATGAAGTAATGAAGTGTGGCAGGCTTGTCTAAGTATTGGCCACAAGGGGGCGAGAAGCGCCGTGATAATAACACACGCTAAACGTGGTGTTATTCGTTCTGCCATTTACATGTCAAGTTGGCCTTGTAGGCAGAGTAAGTGCGTACCTCAGGCAAGTTCTGGTTTAGCTATACAAGAGAGCCCTTGATACATATATACTGTCCTCATCAGAGTACCAAAATAGCTACTTGGACATATCAAGGTCCACGGGCCAATCGAGGACGAGACGCGTCCCACTGGTTGAGCACCCGCAGGGTGAGCAACACCACAAAAATCTAACAATGAATAAGTAACAACTGCAGTCGAGCCTGAGGGGCAAGACGGCCCACTGGCAGTGAACATGCAAAGTGAGAGGAGCCAAACAATAACAACACTATACCGCGGGCCAATCATGGAAGTCACGAGCGGCCCACAGTTTGACCTCCCAACAACAACATTGGGATAGACCAGTGAACCTAATTAGGTATTAATCATCGGCCTCCATATAGGCTAAACAAACTCCTGCCTAGGCAAGCTATCCTAAATATACATCAATGGACACATCATATGTGTCGCGGGATTCACCATCCCGAGCGCGAGAAGCGCGCTATACTGCAATTATAGATTGCAGCCCGTTCTCCTGGCCCAGGAGACTCAACCTTAAATATTGCATAACTAGCCTAACGGTAACACAACTACAGTGTCTCACAATAGACACGAACAGTTTCCTATTATTAATCCCTACCAAATGATATTTCTACTAATCCTCGCTGGACGAAGACTAACCCTAACAATAACATATTAATCTGGAGTCTACTCGTCGTATCTAATCCTCGTAGTAGTTAAGTCCTTCGACATCCTCCGGTTTAGAGTGTCCATTCCCCTAGGATAGTAAGACCACCGTCGACTAGATGATAGATTCAGACTGGAAGTGCGCGCTTAATAGGCCTGCGTAGACGATGTTTACGCGATCGTCTGCTGGCGTGTTCTGTACTCCTTCCCAGCAGTCAGGCGTATATATAGTGGATAAGCCCGTACGAAGCGAAGGGGGAACCTCCCCCAAACTTCTAGAAGAACGATGCTCGCTGGCCAACGTTTTTCTTGGAGCGGTCAGTCGGTTGATGGTTTCGGTCGAACGCGGAGTTATTCCCAGCGGTGGTGATCGGTCACTTATCTTCTGTGGTGTGTCATCGAATTGGGCATCGGGCTTACAGGACGAGTCGGTGAAGCGGTATGTAAATAAAGAGATATATTATTAGCGAAGCATTTACATTAGTATGTTATGTTTAACTTTGATTATTTGCAGGAACTAGCCAAATATACGTTCTTTTGCACTTGTTAACGGGGCTAACCCAGGTTTGCCCGTTACAAGTGAATTTTATATTTTTAAATTGTGTTTTATAAGTGTTATTTCCTATTTAAAAACCGAGATTCTTTTTTTTTTTTTTTCCAAAAGTATTTACTCTTTATAAAAATTAATGTTATTCATATTTTAAGAACATGTGTTTTAATACACGTTAACATTTTAAAATTACTAATATACTTGAGTTCAACTCGAATGACAAAATCCAAGCTCGCAGACCCCTAGTGTTTTGTTATATTTGGAAGAAGTTACAGGAAAGGTGGATAGAAAACACACAAAATGGCTTTTACAATGAAAAGGAGAACACAATTTAACTTAACATTGCTACCACCCACTCTCCCGACCTAAGTTTCATCCTGTTGGAACTCATGAGGAGAGAGTGTTCATCCTGTTGGAACTCATCAGGAGAGAGTGTTCATCCTGTTGGAACTCATCAGGAGAGAGTGTTCATCCTGTTGGAACTCATCAGGAGAGAGTGTTCATCCTGTTGGAACTCATCAGGAGAGAGTGTTCATCCTGTTGGAACTCGTCAGGAGAGAGTGTTCATCCTGTTGGAACTCGTCAGGAGAGAGTGTTCATCCTGTTGGAACTCGTCAGGAGAGAGTGTTCATCCTGTTGGAACTCGTCAGGGAGGAAGAGAGATGTTCATCCTGTTGGAACTCGTCAGGAGAGAGTGTTTCATCCTGTTGGAACTCGTCAGGAGAGAGTGTTCATCCTGTTGGAACTCGTCAGGAGAGAGTGTTCATCCTGTTGGAACTCGTCAGGAGAGAGTGTTCATCCTGTTGGAACTCGTCAGGAGAGAGTGTTCATCCTGTTGGAACTCGTCAGGAGAGAGTGTTCATCCTGTTGGAACTCGTCAGGAGAGAGTGTTCATCCTGTTGGAACTCGTCAGGAGAGAGTGTTCATCCTGTTGGAACTCGTCAGGAGAGAGTGTTCATCCTGTTGGAACTCGTCAGGAGAGAGTGTTCATCCTGTTGGAACTCGTCAGGAGAGAGTGTTCATCCTGTTGGAACTCATCAGGAGAGAGTGTTCATCCTGTTGGAACTCATCAGGAGAGAGTGTGAAATGAACAATCAAATTTCCTAAAAGAGGAAACCAAAAGATATATTAGGAAATGGGTAGATAAAGGGTTGTCACTAAACCACGTGACGCTCTGTGGAGGGAGGGGTCCCCCTCTATTCTCTACATGCTGTTACATGGGGGGAGGGTGGGGTACATAACACAAATCTTATACTCAAATTACAATTTACCTTTGATAAACATACTGACAGATAACTTCCGAATATCTGGGGCGTTACAAATGCATGTTTAGCACTTATTTTTTGTCTATAAATATTTCGAACCCGCTTGGGGATGGCATTGTCTGCCCGAGACTAACGCCAAGCACATTTGAAAACACATATTTTCATGTGCATGACAGTGACATGTTTATACTCACCACACTTGTTTAAATTTGTCCAATCTACTGACCCCCTCACGTACTTTTAGTTGGATAGCAGCTGTCAGTCAAAGCAGCATTAGTTTATGAATATAGCTGAGTTTTAGTATAATTTAGATTCCTACTGCAAATTCTTTTACACAGGCCGTGAATAATTGTTTCTCTTTGTACAAAAACAAAAATAATTTCTCCAAAAAGAGAAGACCTATTCATTGCTTGTGTATAAAAAGCGATATCCAAAAATAAAAAAGTGGAAGAGTCTAAAAAAGATGAAGTGAAATGGAAAGAAGTAAAAGTACAGAATTTATCTCAAGGCAAGTTTGAGGTCCATCAATAGTGTTATTTCTTCGTACCAGCAGAATGTTAATGGAAAGTAAAGCATCAAATATCATTAATTACAGTAGACCGTCGCAAATCCGGATCGGCGGTGAGAGCAGGTAGGGGAGGTAGTGGAAGGTGTCCTTGAGAGTTCAATAACTTAGCCAGTCACCTCTCCTTGGTCACGTGCTCGGCTCGGTTTTGTGCTATCATTTACAAACTTTACAGTGGTGGTGAAACCTTCGCCGTATAGTTGCTTTGTGATGTTTTAGTGTGCGAGTTAAAACGGTACATGTTTTTACTTTGTTAATCATGTCATCATTATCAAATAAAAGGTATCTATAGAGGATAAGTTATAAATTCTACGAAGACTGTCTAAAGGGGAAAGTGGTGCATCTCTCGCTAAAATATATGGTGTGGGAACTTCAACCATTAGTGACATTAAAGCAAAGAAAGACAGTTTGCAACGTTTTGCTTCAAAACTAGATTCTGAAGAAGGTTCACAGAAAAGAAAAACCACAAGAACGGCAAAAAACAGTGCATTGGAAGACGCTTTGTACATTTGGTTTACTCAGAGGAGAAGTTTAGGTGAGTCTATTTCTGGTCCACTAATTTGTGAAAAGGCGATCCAGATGAATGAAAAACTTGGCGGGCCTACAGATTTCAAAGCTAGTTCGGGTTGACTGAAGAATTTTAAAATGAGGCACAGGATTAGAGAACTGGATGTCCAAGGTGAAATATTATCTGCTGATAATGCTGCCGCAATGTTATTTAGGGAAAAATTTGTTAGCATGACAATCGAGGAGGGCTACACAAGAGATGATGCTTACAACGCAGATGAAACTGGGCTAAATTGGTGTTCCCTACCCCGGAAGTCATTGGCTTCTCGTAGAGAAAATCCGCTCCTGGCTTCAAGGTCACAAAAGAAAGAGTGACTGCAATGGTTTGTGCTAACGCAAGTGGTTCTCACGCTTTGGATCTGTTGGTTATCGGAAAAAGTAAAAATCCACAATGCTTTAGGAACATTAAAACCTTACCTGTAATTTACAGGTCACAAAAAAACCAATGGATGGATGCAGCAATTTTTACCAAATGGTACAAAGATATTTTCATTCCCAGTGTTAAAAAACATATGAAACAAAACATAAAAGAAGGCAAGGTGGTCCTCATCATTGACATTGCCCCAACTCACCCCGGCCTTGATGTCTTGAACAAAATAGACGATAATATTCAAGTCATGTTCCTGCCTCCATACTACAACCAATGGACCAGGGGGTCATAGAAAAAATGAAAAGAATTTATAAAAAACAGATGCTTCATCGACTCTTGCTAGCTGAAAGAGACGAAGAAAGTGTGCTGCAGTTTGTGAAAAACCTCAGCCTAAAGGACGCCATTTACATGGTAGCAGATGCCTGGGGATCTCTCACTGACGACAACTTAAAAAATGCCTGGAAAAAATTGTGGCCAATCCCCAAAACCCCAAAACCCCAAATCAAGGACAAGATGAGGCAAACTCTCAAACTCCATCGGACGCCAACACTCCTACTGACGCTCTATTCCAGACATTGCCTGGATTTGAACAGTGCGATGAACTTGACACAAGGGAGTGGTTTGAAAGTGATGGCAATGACCCTGGTTATCAGCATTTGAATGATGATGAAATAGTTCATAAGGTAATTGAGGACAATGATAATGGAAGCAATGTAAGAGTGACGATGATGAAGAAATGGATGCTGAAGAAGCTTCCGGTCCTTCACACTCAGACGCCTATGAAGCATTCCAGTAGACAGGCAACCTGAGGGGACGGCGACACAACTCGTACTTCTTAAAAGACTGAGAGACATGGCTGCAAAGAAATGTACGTCAAGTCTTGTACAAAAAACAATTAAGGACTCTTTTACCCAGTGAGTTTTCATTAATTATTGTAGATTCTTGTTTGTTTATCTAAAACGTATTGTAGAGTTACTAATCTAAATTACATAATGTACATGTTCTTATTCAGTATACTTTATTAAAATATTTTGTGTACTGTATTTTTCGAACCCTTAAGCCTCTAGTTTGCAATACAGTAGACTCTAGACTCTCGAGCGTCATGTATCCTCTAGTCAATACATTACATATGTATATAGTTATTGAAAGCACATTTGAAAATCTGGATAATTCAGTAATCCGGATGGGTTCCGGTCCCGATCGATCCGGATTAACGACGCTCCACTGTATTTTCAAAAGTAAGGTGAATACAATTTCCCTTCTGATAAACTAGTGTGTATGTATATAAATGCAATTATTATACAACCGCTATGTTGGCTGCATTGTCTAAATTGTCATTCTCTCACTAGACTAGACAGCTGATGTTGGGGAGATGGGATTCAATTACCAGTCAGATCTACTGAAGGTTGTTTTTCCTAAAAGATTTCCCGCTCTCCCTCCATGCAAATGCTGGTAAATTTTCTTTATAACTCTACCTTTATTAGTATACATTTTGTAAGGTGGTATAGTCAAATTGTAGTTATTCTATTTATTCTTTATTGTTGTTATCTAATGTTGTAAAAATAAGGAAGGTAGAATTTCAGATATAATATACCTTCATTAACGTGGAGAGAGAGTATAAAACCAAATAGGAGAAGCCACTTTGAGTACACCTGACAGGTATTCGAACCCGGATCTCCACTTCATTGGCCATCTAGTCTTTTTCTAGAGTGAAGCCAGGATCAAGGATCGAACTGATAAGTTAACTAAAGTAAAATTGTAGATTAATCCAAAAATAGTGCACACTATCAATAAAGATGTCTCCCTCCAGCGTATGTGGACACTTTAACATCACCATGTAACGCCACTATAGATAGGGGCCATCCTAGTCAGCACATAGTAGTGGCACAACATCTGGCTCTTACTCAGATCACAAACCTGACATACATAACATAAATATAGCAGAGCTTTGTCCTCATCAACCTGAGCTCAACGTCTTTATGTCTGTATAAATAATAATACTCTCTGAAATCATTTATAATCAGGATTTAAACTGGATTTTAAGAAGTATTAAATCAGAATCCCTCTTTTAGTATCACAAAACTTCCCTATGAAAAAATGATATTCACTCTTGGTGAGAAAAGTTAGGTAACACAGGTTTGGGGGGTGGGGGGCTATCTTAGTGTCTAACATGGTGTTACATGTGGGTAGGGGGGGGGGGGAGGACTAAAAAGGTAAGAAAAAAGCGTTACGTGGTTTATGGACGACCCCTAATACTTGGACACTTTGATAGGAACATCTAAAAGGAATGATTAACTTAAAGGACAAATGCAGAAAATGGTTATTGGATTCAAATATATATATCTCTTTTTTTCACTTGAGGTGGTGCTTCATTATAAGGGACAGGTAGCATGTAGGAGTATCGATGAAGTGAAGTGATCTTGAGAATTATGGGAGCTAATTATTCGAGGAGGGAACTGGACAAAAGAGGGTAGAAGATGAAAATATTTTGTGGAGCGGAATTCAGGAGCAACGGGTCTCCAGGATAAACAAAGATTGTTCTTATATTTTGAAAGATGGGTTTTAATGCTCATGGGTATGAGTGCTGAGAGTGTGTGTTAGAACTTATTTATTTACATTCATGGAAACACAATTATATCTATTATAATTATAGAATATCCTTCTTTATGTTCAATGTATCATCAAATCCAGACAAGACCCAAGACCTCTCCTTCCTACCAGCACACTTTTTTTTATTGTCACAGCAACATTTACAAAAATAATAATAATAATTATTATTATTATTATTATTTTTCTATCTATTTAATCCAAGTGCTGCCATATAGTCAGCTGTGGACAGTCAACCTTCAAGTCCAGCCAAGAGCATCAGTCTACTCTCTTGACCTGTGACAGTGTTTGTGTTTTTAGTGTCCTATCTAAACAATGCTTACTCTAGCTAGTATCACTAAGGTAAGTGTGCTGGATATCCCTCCTAATTTTAACCATGATTTAGCCTCGTGGTCTTTTTCAAACAACCTATTTATACCTCTTGTGTTATCTGATTCAGGATATGCATTCCAAGATTAAGAAAACAGGAGTCAAGCCAACATCTGAAGACTGTGCTGATGGCAGTAAAACGGTAGTCACCAAACCACCCCTCATCGCTAGATGGAAAGTTGGAGTAAAACTACAAGGGCGCTCCGAGAATGAGGGTGAGTTGGGGCTCCTAGCCTGTGGTTACGTCACTTTGGTAAAATGCCTCTATCTTCCTTTGTCCTTCCACTATTCTTCTCCTCTCACTTGCACACTTTGTTATCTGCTCCTCCCATCTCTCTTGGCCTTCCTAGTTTTTTTCCTCCATAATTCTCCTTAGTATTCCTTTAGTATGGAACATTTCCTTCATTAACTATATATTTTTTATAGTCCAAATATTTATTATTCACATATAATACTCAAAGCTTAAAATGTACACCAAGAGAGAAAACATCCATATCTCTTTAAAATATTCTTTATTTGTAGTCTATGTTAGTCTTAAAGTTATTTTTGATTATTAATTTTCAATAAGCTATTTATCTTTTCAAACCTCATAAAGTTACATCGATTTGGCAACATTGCAAGTTTTCAGGTATATATTTCAAATCATTCTAGAAACATGTTGTTCTGTTTGTGTGTTTTCAATGTCTCTTTTCTAATGATAAAGGAACATTTCCAATAATTCACCAATGTGTGAAGTGTAATAGTGCAATAGTCTGTGAAGGGAAGAGATGACTAGAGAAGTGTGTTTGTTTATATCTAGGCCTAACTATCCTTTCAGGTTGACTTCCTTCACTATCACTTACTTTACATCACTGTACAGTGTTTATTTGTATGATTTGAAACAGTTTCCATGTGATTTATGGGTAATTCCTGGCTATTAAAAGTTTTTAACTTTTTTATGTTTCTCATTGAAGGCATCCATTTTCTCCAAAAATGGATCTAATCTAGCTAAAGCAATGCCATATTATGGATCAATGACACAAACTTACCCTAAAAACAGTCTAATATACTTGACAACAAAACAAATGTTGACCAGTGTTATTGTTATTTCAACTAAGTTTCCATTGATTGAAGAATTGTTTGATAACTGATTATTGTTCAGATATGGAAGAAGGTGGATAGAAACACTTGAAAGAAGCACAGTATATATGTAGCACAACTTCCTTTGGATGGAAGTAAAGCCATCGGTCCCTATGTAACAGAACTCTGAGAAGTGTGTGGTAGACCCTTTCGCTCTCTCTCATAAAATTGTCGTGGGCTTGTATAATCAGTCGGTTCAGAAAGTACATTGCTGCCACTGAACAAAGATAATGTTATCACTACTGCTGTATCCCTCGAGGGCCTCGTTCTATTGGAAAACATGAGGAGGGAATGTGAGATGTACAACACAACTTCCTGAAGAGGTTTTCTAACTGTCCAATTCTTCTTCTTCAATGTCCTTTTCAGCCCTATGTCCTCGTTTGGGAAGGTGCTGTGTGCGTTTCACACTCCCTTCTTATGAGTTCCAATGGCCTATAATGATTGATTTTCTTTAAGAGGCAATCATTACCTCTCTGTCCAGTGGCAGCAATGTAAAGTGTGAACTGTGTTCTTCTTTTCATTGTACAAACCATATATTATCTCTTTCCTGTATCTTCCTCAATAAGTACCTCAAAAATGGAAAAGAGGTTTACATTGCTCAGATGATGTTTCTAGAACTGTACGAGGGCTTGAAGAGAGCTCAACGATGTCGGCTGGAAGACCAAAGAGGGACTGAAATCAACTTTGAGCTGCCCGACTTCTTGAAGGTAACTGGACATTACACATGAAACACGTCTGCCAACATAACAGATAACAGAAACTATCTGTTAAATCTTAAGTCCATAAAATCAATGGGTTACTGTATTTAACTTACACATAAGTCGATTCAATTATTAACTCTTCAAAATATGTTATGTGTTTTTTGATTTCAAATTGGTAAACTTGCTTTGTCTAGTCTTGGTCTAATCTTGTGTCTGGTAACAGGTATTTTCCATTAGTTTCAGCATCAACCATCATGCCCGAGATTTAAAAAAAAAAAAAAAATTACTCTTGAATTAAAAATTCCCATTTCAAAGGGGATTTAAGAATTGTATTGATGCAAATTATTTAATTTTCATATTGCCTCAACATTTTTGCAATCGATATATTAAACAAAGTATTGTGGAACAACTTATGTCTTCTCATTTGTGATCAATCAATATTATTTAAATAATTAAAACAATATAACTTCTCAGGAATCTCAATAGGGATCAACCTAATATTTTAATTTGTACTGATACTAAACGAATCAAAATTGATCATAATATTATTAATTTTATATCCCAATTCTTAGCTGCCAAATGCCAGGAAATGAAAGTTTTAGCATTGAAACAAATCAGCAAAATTCAATGGGTAAGTTTTCATAGCATCCATTATTAATTTATTTGCCACTTCTTCTGGTACCGACAAATTGTAAACATTTATTCAACATAGCTTTAACAAACTCGAACATGTCTGTGTAGATGCATGGTTTGAGATTGTAAATGTTGAGGAGTCACAATTTGATTTGGTTACATCTCTAGTTGCTAGTGTTTGAGACAAGCTAATGTTGATCATGTTGTGTTTTAGGACAAAGAAAATGCACCTCAGGCTGGCAAGAAGCTACGTAAGCTGCTGCATCGTGTGGACGAAACAACCTCCAAGTTTTACGACCATTTGCCTCAAAGTAGCCATTCTAAAGGCAGCAGAGAGAGTTTGTCTGCCCCAAATGAGAGTTTTCTCGGTGATGGAGTAATTCCCCCACATAGACAAGCAGAGGAGTATTTCTTCAGTCGCAGCACACCTCCAGGATTTAGATCATCTCATGACAAAGTGGCCCCATTCATATCTACAGGTGAGCCTCATTCAATAGAGAAGGGAAGTTATTTTCTCATGGCCCTCTTTTTATGTATATGGGTTGGCTCGAACAGCCAATGATTTGTTGCCAACCTAGGCCGACCATTTGGTTTATTTTAATGTAAGTGTTTCAAAGATAATATGCAGTAATGATAATGAAAACACTTGTTCATAAATAAAATGATAGAATATTAGGAAAATGGTAGAGCACAAATAAAAATAAAAACACCAACTTAATATTTCGATGCTATTATAGCATCTTCCTCAGGAAATATTAGTAATTAGATTGAACAGGATGTTGTCTTCATTCATGCCAACTTGATTGGTAAGGATGAAAACTTCTCTGGTGGAGTTAAAATTCTCTGAATGTTTCTCTAGTACTCAATGGTAGGTGGTGCTGGTGTAGTCTCTGGGTTGAAATTAGCGAATATTTAGGTTGGGTGGTTTTCTATACTTTGTGATCCATTGATGTGCCAGTTCCCATATTTTTAACTGAGACATATGACATTGTGTCTTGTTAATTGATTTCAACACCTTGACAGTGTAGCAGTCCTCAAAGTTGAGGTTATGAGTGGAGGCGTGTGCTGAAACTGGTTTTTCTGGATTCCTAATTTTGGTGTCATGGCGGTGTCCATTCATGCGTTTACGTAGAGTTTCGGTGGTGAGACGAACATATTGTGCAGTACATTGTTGGCATTCTAGTTGGTAAATTAGGTTACTGGACTCACATGTGTGGCTGTCTTTGATGGTATAGATGGAGTTGGTGATGTTGCTAGAGAAAGTGGTTGCTGGATGATGTATTTGGCAGGTTTTGAAAGCTGTTTTGTTGCAAGGTTGAAAGCCTTGTTGTAGTTGAATGACGGTTGTGTCATATTCAGTTTCAAGTTTAAACTTGAAACTGAACATGGCATTGTACTGCACAATATGTTCGCCTCACCACCGAAACTCTACGTAAACGCATGAATGGACACCGCCATGACACCAAAATTAGGAATCCAGAAAAACCAGTTTCAGCACACGCCTCCACTCATAACCTCAACTTTGAGGACTGCTACACTGTCAAGGTGTTGAAATCAATTAACAAGACACAATGTCATATGTCTCAGTTAAAAATATGGGAACTGGCACATCAATGGATCACAAAGTATAGAAAACCACCCAACCTAAATATTCGCTAATTTCAACCCAGAGACTACACCAGCACCACCTACCATTGAGTACTAGAGAAACATTCAGAGAATTTTAACTCCACCAGAGAAGTTTTCATCCATTCCAATCAAGTTGGCATGACTGAAGACGACAACATCCTGTTCTATCTAATTACTAATATTTCCTGAGGAAGATGCTATAATAGCATCGAAATATTAAAGTGTGTAAATATGTGTTAGTGTCTTTTCTTTTATTTGTGTTCTACCATTTTCCTAATATTCTATTGTTTTATTTATTATTAAATGTTTTTGCTCCATGCACTTTTTTCATAAATATTAAAACTTTAAAAATAATTTAAATGCAACTCACTTTGCCATAGACCTTGTCACATTTCAAATATAATTAGTTTAAGTTAAATTGACTCCCTTTTTTCATAATTAAATTTGTGATAGAATATTATGGCAGAAAAAAAATATTCATTAAATAAAATGGAATTTAAATAAGCAATTTCAAAATAATATTTTACCTATCAACTCATATATAAATTAAGGTATGGAAATGAAAAGTCTTGAATCCCTGAAATCCACTGTATCTTTTATAGTTGTATAGTTTTAGATTATCTTGAATTTTGCTCTTGTGGTTCAGACATCTGTTTGCTGAATATAAATAACTCTCTTGTCGGCCATACTTTTCTCTCACTCAAACAAGCTGTCTCTGGTCCCATCCCCTGGTTATTTACTTAGAGGGCACTAGAAAAACCCCACCACTCTCCCAGCAACAGACATTCTGTATTATGACAAAAATACTTGGAAAAGTTAACTCGAGTCTAACCATTACCTCTTTGTCCAGTGGCAGAAGTGTAAAGTGTGAACTGTGTTGATCCCTTTTATATGTTTCTATCCACCTTTCCTATAACCTATTCCAAATGTAATATATTATTTATTATTATTTCTCAACTCACTTGTTGTTGGAGTTGAAAAAATTAAGATATCCTTTAAAATAAATAAATGCTGTGGGTTCTTAAAGGGCAAGAAGTGACCTTACAAACCACATTAAAGTAAAATAATGTAAACATTAAAGTAGATTTTCTATTTTCCATAGCAATAGGGATGTGTGTGTGTGTGTGTTTGTGTGTTTGTTTGTGTGTGTGTGTGTGTGTGTGTGCATATCAATATCTAATAACCCACTTTTTTATAGTATTCAGATCGTTAAAATGGGTGAAAATAATTGCTCTTAGCGTGCATATTTGTCGTAATTACTTTTGAATGAATCAAGCCTGTTAATGTTGCCCACACTGCTAACAATTGTGTCTTGTTGAAGTAATTATAACTACTTTAATTTTTTGCAAAGTATGTACTCCACTTTGGTGTGACTATTATTAAAATGTTGCGGTCATCTCAGCTGGTTACTACAATTGTAGCAAACACACGCATAAACATGCAATGTCCAAGCTCAACATTATAAAGTATCAACGTTAACATAGACACGTCACATGTTTAGCAAAGAAAATGTACAGTGGCTTCAGCAGGCAAACTTTTCTTAATATGATTAGAACAAAATCAATCAATCTGAATTGAATTTGACTCGAGCATTAAGACTGTTCCTCTAGACAACCATTATCTTTATACTTTTTATTTGAACCTTGTCATTGACCCGAGCACCTTGCTATTAGAACCCTGTCAGTGACCAGAGCACCTTGCTATTAGAACCCTGTCAGTGACCCGAGCACCTCTATATTAGAACCCTGTCAGTGACCGAGCACCTTGCTATATAGAACCCTGTCATGACCCGAGCACCTTTATTAGAACCCTGTCAGTGACCAGAGCACCTTGCTATTAGAACCCTGTCATGACCAGAGCACCTTGCTATTAGAACCCTGTCATGACCAGAGCACCTTGACTATTAGAACCCTGTCAGTGACCAGAGCACCTTGCTATTAGAACCCTGTCAGTGACCGAGCACCTTACTATTAGAACCCTGTCATTGACCAGAGCACCTTGCTATTAGAACCCTGTCATGTGACCAGAGCACCTTGCTATTAGAACCTGTCAGTGACCAGAGCACCTTGCTATTAGAACCTGTCAGTGACCGAGCACAAAAAAAAAAAAAAAAAACAGAGCCTTACTATTAGAACCTGTCAGTGACCGAGCACCTCTCTATTAGAACCTGTCATGACCAGAGCACCTTCTATTAGACCCTGTCAGTGACCAGAGCACTTGCTATTAGACCCTGTCATTGACCAGAGCACCTCTATTAGAACCTGTCATTGACCAGAGCACCTTGCTATTAGAACCCTGTCATTGACCAGAGCACCTTCTATTAGAACCCTGTCAGTGACCAGAGCACTTGCTATTAGAACCTGTCAGTGACCGAGCACCTTGCTATTAGAACCCTGTCATTGACCAGAGCACCTCTCTTTAAACCCTGTCAGTGACCAGAGCACCTGCTATTAGAACCTGTCATGACAGAGCACCTTGCTTTAGAACCTGTCAGTGACCAGAGCACTTCTATTAGAACCTGTCAGTGACCGAGCACCTTGATATTAGAACCCTGTCATGACCAGAGCACCTTACTATTGAACCTGTCATGACCAGAGCACCTTCTATTAGAACCCTGTCATTGACCAGAGCACCTTGCTATTAGAACCCTGTCATGACCAGAGCACCTTGCTATTAGAACCCTGTCAGTGACCAGAGCACCTCTGCTATTAGAACCCTGTCATTGACCAGAGCACCTTCTATTAGAACCCTGTCATGACCAGAGCACCTCTATTAGAACCCTGTCATTGACCAGAGCACCTTCTATTAGAACCTGTCAGTGACCAGAGCACCTTGCTATTAGAACCCTGTCAGTGACCAGAGCACCTTGCTATTAGACCCTGTCAGTGACCGAGCACCTTGCTATTAGAACCCTGTCATTGACCAGAGCACCTCTGCTATTAGAACCTGTCAGTGACCGAGCACCTTCTATTAGAACCCTGTCAGTGACCGAGCACCTTGCTATTAGAACCTGTCAGTGACCAGAGCACCTTGCTATTAGAACCCTGTCAGTGACCAGAGCACCTTGCTATTAGAACCTGTCAGTGACCAGAGCACCTTACTATTAGAACCCTGTCAGTGACCAGAGCACCTTGCTATTAGAACCCTGTCATTGACCGAGACCTTGCTATTAGAACCCTGTCAGTGACCAGAGCACCTTGCTATTAGAACCCTGTCAGTGACCAGAGCACCTGCTATTAGAACCCTGTCATTGACCAGAGCACCTTGCTATTAGAACCTGTCATGACCAGAGCACCTTGCTATTAGAACCCTGTCATTGACCAGAGCACCTTGCTATTAGAACCCTGTCAGTGACCGAGCACCTTCTATTAGAACCCTGTCAGTGACCAGAGCACCTTCTATTAGAACCCTGTCAGTGACCGAGCACCTTGCTATTAGAACCCTGTCATTGACCAGAGCACCTTCTATTAGAACCCTGTCATGACCAGAGCACCTCTACTATTAGAACCTGTCATGACCGAGCACCTCTATATTAGAACCTGTCATTGACCAGAGCACCTTGCTATTAGAACCCTGTCATGACCAGAGCACCTTACTATTAGAACCCTGTCATTGACCGAGCACCTCTCTATTAGAACCCTGTCATTGACCAGAGCACCTTCTATTAGAACCCTGTCATGACCGAGCACCTTGCTATTAGAACCTGTCATTGACCAGAGCACCTCTGCTATTAGAACCCTGTCATTGACCAGAGCCCTTGCTATTAGAACCCTGTCATGACCAGAGCACTCTAATTGAACTGTATTGACCGAGCCTTTATGCCTGTCGTGAGCACTTCTAGACCTGTATGACAGCACTCTATAGAACCTGTTGACGAGCACCTTATTAGACTGTCATGACGAGATCATAGAACCTGTCTCGGCATTTTAGACTGTCTGACAGCACTTGCTATAGAACTGTATTGACGGCACTTGCTTAACCTGTCAGGACAGGCATTCTATTACTGTCGACCAGACTTCTTTAGAACTGTGGACGACTTCTATTAAACTGTCTGACAGACCTGCTATAACCCTTCAGTGAGACCTCTATTGACTGCATGACAGCACTTATTAGACTTGACCGCCTTAGAACTGTCATGACACCTTTATTGACCGTATGCCAAGACTTATAGACTGTAGACGAGCCCTTCATACCTTATACCAGAGCCTCTTATTAACCTGTCTGCAGCACTTTATTAGAACCTGTCAGGCCGGACCTTATTAGAACTTCATGCCGAGCACCTTATGACTGTCATGACCGGCACTTAACTGTATGACGACTTATTAGAACCTGTATTGACGAGCACCTTGCTATTAGAACCTGTCATGACCAGCTTGACCAGAGCACCTTGCTATTAGAACCCTGTCAGTGACCCGAGCACCTCTGCTATTAGAACCCTGTCAGTGATCCAGCACCTCTGCTATTAGAACCCTGTCATTGACCCGAGCACCTTGCTATTAGAACCCTGTCATTGACCAGAGCACCTTGCTATTAGAACCCTGTCATTGACCAGAGCACCTCTACTATTAGAACCCTGTCATTGACCAGAGCACCTTGCTATTAGAACCCTGTCATTGACCAGAGCACCTCTGCTATTAGAACCCTGTCAGTGACCCGAGCACCTCTGCTATTAGAACCCTGTCAGTGATTCGAGCACCTCTGCTATTAGAACCCTGTCATTGACCAGAGCACCTCTACTATTAGAACCCTGTCATTGACCAGAGCACCTCTACTATTAGAACCCTGTCATTGACCCGAGCACCTTGCTATTAGAACCCTGTCATTGACCCGAGCACCTTGCTATTAGAACCCTGTCATTGACCAGAGCACCTTGCTATTAGAACCCTGTCATTGACCAGAGCACCTCTACTATTAGAACCCTGTCATTGACCCGAGCACCTTGCTATTAGAACCCTGTCATTGACCAGAGCACCTCTACTATTAGAACCCTGTCAGTGATCCGAGCACCTCTGCTATTAGAACCCTGTCATTGACCCGAGCACCTTGCTATTAGAACCCTGTCATTGACCAGAGCACCTTGCTATTAGAACCCTGTCATTGACCCGAGCACCTTGCTATTAGAACCCTGTCATTGACCAGAGCACCTTGCTATTAGAACCCTGTCATTGACCAGAGCACCTCTACTATTAGAACCCTGTCAGTGACCCGAGCACCTCTGCTATTAGAACCCTGTCAGTGACCAGAGCACCTCTGCTATTAGAACCCTGTCAGTGACCCGAGCACCTCTGCTATTAGAACCCTGTCAGTGATCCGAGCACCTCTGCTATTAGAACCCTGTCATTGACCCGAGCACCTTGCTATTAGAACCCTGTCATTGACCAGAGCACCTTGCTATTAGAACCTTGTCAGTGACCAGAGCACCTCTGCTATTAGAACCCTGTCAGTGACCAGAGCACCTTGCTATTAGAACCCTGTCATTGACCAGAGCACCTTGCTATTAGAACCCTGTCAGTGACCGAGCACCTCTGCTATTAGAACCCTGTCAGTTGATCCGAGCACCTCTGCTATTAGAACCCTGTCAGTGACCAGAGCACCTCTGCTATTAGAACCCTGTCAGTGACCAGAGCACCTTGCTATTAGAACCCTGTCAGTGACCAGAGCACCTTGCTATTAGAACCCTGTCATTGACCAGAGCACCTTGCTATTAGAACCCTGTCAGTGACCCGAGCACCTCTGCTATTAGAACCCTGTCAGTGATCCGAGCACCTCTGCTATTAGAACCCTGTCATTGACCAGAGCACCTTGCTATTAGAACCCTGTCATTGACCAGAGCACCTCTGCTATTAGAACCCTGTCATTGACCAGAGCACCTCTGCTATTAGAACCCTGTCAGTGACCCGAGCACCTCTGCTATCAGAACCCTGTCAGTGACCAGAGCACCTCTGCTATTAGAACCCTGTCATTGACCCGAGCACCTCTCTATTAGAACCCTGTCATTGACCAGAGCACCTTGCTATTAGAACCCTGTCATTGACCAGAGCACCTCTACTATTAGAACCCTGTCATTGACCCGAGCACCTTGCTATTAGAACCCTGTCAGTGACCAGAGCACCTTGCTATTATAACCCTGTCATTGACCCGAGCACCTTGCTATTAGAACCCTGTCATTGACCAGAGCACCTTGCTATTAGAACCCTGTCATTGACCAGAGCACCTCTACTATTAGAACCCTGTCATTGACCCGAGCACCTTGCTATTAGAACCCTGTCAGTGACCAGAGCACCTTGCTATTAGAACCTGTCAGTGACCGAGCACCTCTGCTATTAGAACCCTGTCAGTGACCCGAGCACCTCTACTATTAGAACCCTGTCAGTGAGCCGAGCACCTTGCTATTAGAACCCTGTCAGTGACCCGAGCACCTCTGCTATTAGAACCCTGTCAGTGACCCGAGCACCTCTACTATTAGAACCCTGTCAGTGACCCGAGCACCTCTGCTATTAGAACCCTGTCAGTGACCAGAGCACCTTGCTATTAGAACCCTGTCAGTGACCCGAGCACGTCTGTAGGATGATGTAGTTTCAAATACTTTCCACTTGGGATATCTCGATAACTATCGACTCCTTGTAAATATGTTTCAGAAGATGAATCAAATAGAGGGAGTGACCCGCCCCCCTCCCACCAAAGCCCAAACACTACCTGTGTGGGGTCGAACACCGGCCGAAATTACCAACAACACAAGGTTCCTTCGACCGGCTGATGTAAAGCGAGATACTCGTGTGTGCCGAAACCGACGCGCCGTTTATTTGGATGAACCTAGCAGTAGCTTTGTGTAGGTTCAACTCGATTCCAACGGTTTGTTTTTTGGTGTGCATTCACACAAACATCTAATCATGCTGGGGCATGAGTAGCAAGTATATATTCCAGTTGGATCAAACTCGGAGAGTTTATATAGTTTTATCACCACTTATCAGTAGTACTCAGTATCTGTGTGTTAGCATTACAAACTATGGTGACATCCATCATAAGACTATACAGCTTCATTTAACAAGAAACCAGAAAACAAATCTACAAACTAGCCTCAAAGAAACATCATTCCCACTGAAAAGTGTTTTATTAAAGAATCCATACAAGCAAGAAAAAAGGGGAAAAAAAAAATTGTAAACGATTACAAATGAAATGTGTAGTATTATCTTCAAAGACCAAGGACATCCGTCATTCTATACAGGCTATGATGGCTTGGCTTTCCACCTCCATCTATGCACTTCTGACTCTACAAAGGTTCACTCTGCTTTAAATAACAATCACTGTATTTGTGTCTAAACAATACAATATCATGGATGCCTTATTTATAAAATATTGGACCTAACCCCTAAACCCCCACACTATTTACCAAGTAAATTCAAAATCCATGTATAAAAAATATATAGCTATTACCATTAGTTTGATAATTTTAAGTAATGATACTACTTTACTACTACTGATTTAATAGAAAACTAAAATGCTTTAATTTTGCAGTCTTAAATTTTTCCCACACCAAAAGAATAACTTTTTCAGAAAAAAAGTAACATTAGGTCTATTTGAGATTGCCTTAAACCTCTAAGTGCTCAGAGAAATAACAAAAGACTTTCTATTTTACTGAAAAATACAGGATTTTGTTTAAATTTTAATAACTCTCTAGTCTTTGAACTTCTTACATTCAAATTTTTACATAAACTAGCTAATATGTGTGCCTATCAGATTATTTAAGTATGCTTAACATATTTTTTATTTAACATTAATTTTTAATCTTAAAAAATGTACATGATCTAAAATAAAGTAAGTAAGTGAAAAGAGCATAAAAAACTTAGTGGACAACATTCTTAACACAGAAAAAAACTACTTTCATTGATGCTAAAGTTGGGTTATTTATAGCAGTTACAATTTCATTGAAAAACATAGCACTTATGTAATATAACACACATACTTTTTTACTATCAAGTTAATTAAAATAGTTCTCAGAAAGCATGTATTCATTTGAACTAGTTACTTTTCTAATGTGTTTTGAGTGAAAAATTGCACATTCAAACAATATTATATTTGGAAGAAGGTGGATAGAAACACATAAAAGGAACGTTAGAACAATAGAAGTAGGCCTTAATTGCACCCAAATTATTTTTCATAGGAATGTGAACAACTTTTTGTTGTTAATTTGCTAATCATATTGTTAGATTTATTTAAACCAAACTAAAGTTCTAAGAACTTAGGCTGGTTTTTCATCAACTGTTTTTCTGAAATTCCCTGTGTATTGTATATTTTTATTTGTTTTGTATTCCATGATAATTGTTTTGTTGATTTATTACTAATACTTGTTAGTACTGTAAAATAAATTCAAGTAAGACTTAATGTGGCACATAAAACTTGTAGCTATGTTTTTATTTGCCACAAAATTGATGAGGAAATGTAAAAGAAAAAAAAACTAAGAAACTACACTGGTGATTTTTAAATATACTTGATTCGGTGAAGTTCACTTTACTATAAAAATAGCGTGAACTTTACTAACATTGGTCAAATATGTTAAAAATTATAGCTTTAAAATTTCAAATATTAATTAGTACACTCAGTTATAATCTACAATAATGCTGGTCCTTCTGCACCCATGTTCGACAACAGTTAGCCGACCAAGCTGGTCAAGGGTGCTTTTATTATGTATCAAAAGTATTTATAAAATGTGATGTATTCATGAGCACCTACTCTTTATTGTTGCTCACCACATTCATTCACTTAATCCTGTGTGATTCCTCCTTAACTGACATTTTGGACTATTTAAAAACCATATTATTTGGAACTTAATTCCTTGTAGGCAACACACTGAACTCTTTTCCAAACCGGGGAACAATAGTTGTAAAACCACCTCTTTTCTGTAATAAAACAAGCTTGGTCAATCTGGGTAAAAATAATTAGGAGATACTACTGATGCAAGATGAAACGCATGTTAACCTCTAAAAGAAATTCAGCTTTAATTGATTTAAAGTTTATTGAATAACATTTTACACTAATTGTTTAGTTTTCTCTGTCATGTCTTAAATAAAAATAATATATGATCTTTATAAGAATGTACTTTTGATATTTAATATCAGATATTTACTGAGAATAAATTTCTAATCAGAACACTTAATTATGTTGATATTCTGTTAAAACAACTGTTTTATATATCATTGTACCACAAACACAAATACCTCTTATATGGGAAGGAATGTAATGTGTTGGTGAAATGTATAAAGAAAAAACTGTTAAAGGCATTTGTTATTTTGAAATAAAGTATTTATTCATTGCTCTTTCTTCAATTTCCCCCCCCCCTACCAAATAAATGCTTGCCCAATAGTTTGGAAACATATAATACACTAATGTTTCATAAATAAAAGTAAGAAACTCAGGAAACTTTCCCTGATCCAAAATACAAAATGAGTTTTTGCTCTTGAAATACATTGGTTTTTAAGTCGGTTGTGTCTGGTGCCATTAGGGGAATGGATGGGCTGATCACTCGTAGAGTTCGCATTTGAACCTCAAGGCCCACCCGATAGGTGGGTGTTGGAATACCACTCGTCTGAATTTGGAGGGACTCTTGCATAAAATCTGCACAGGGTGCCTGGAAAGTCATCTATACAGGGACGAGGGAAGATCTTCCATACCTGGCTTGGACCAGAGCTAGCTGGTCAGGAAACCTTGACATTCCCCTCCACCATACCATGGCCATGGCGACAGAATGGGGAGGGGGGTCTCGGTCAAATGACAGGGTGACTGTCTACTGTTGGCGCCAGGAGTTCCGCCATTAATTTGTTATCTAGTGGTTGCCACCAGCTTGAGAACTCATGGCTCAACTTCTGGTAGCTATGATCGGCGTCCTTTTGGGAGGGCCATGCCAGTCCATCTGAGGGAATAATTTGTGTGTCTGCCCTCTATCAATTACATGACATTAACTGTATTTCTTCCTCGTTGCGCGCAAATATTATATTAGAAAGTTAACCAATACCTTATATCACAACTTGGCTAATATACTATAAAACTATTATGACTGATCGCCTATTCATAGAGAATGGACACACACAATTTAATAAAAACATTATTTATATATATTTAATAATCTAATGATATGAAATTGTATATACTTATATATATACAAAACTAACAGTTTTTACATGGCAGATCTGTTATATAGGTAAAATACCTTAATCCTAAAGCATCCTTAGGCCATGCAGAGGTCCTAACTCCTATATTTAACTATATCCTCAAATGATGCACCGCTGATTAGGTTTAACATGGAACTATTATGGTTCCGCATTGGCAAAACAGCATGTGTGCAGGACTGGGCTAATTCGAGAACAAGCCAACAATGTACCATTTGGAACAATTAAAGAAGATACAAGTCGGAGGGAAATAAACAACTTACCCCATTTCAATGTCCCAGCACTTCTTGACAACAGTTTAGCGAGACAATGAAAAAACAACAGAGCATAACCACGCCGCTTGACGGACTGACCAAGCCCACCTAGGTTCAAACGGCGGCCACTAGAGGTCTGAGAACATTCTAGCACTTTGGGATTT